>OZ005653.1:250644301-251244301 GCA_963930645.1 Salticus scenicus
AGAAAAAGTGGTGCAAGCAAGAAAGAAATCTTAGCCTAGGCTGGAATATAAATGAAAGTTATTGACATACTATTCATGTAAAAAAGGATTTTTCTTAGTTGCCTATATGTTGTACTTAAATGTTAAATTAAAATTATGCTATTTACATCTATAAACTTATAATCTCACAAACATGTGCATAAATGTTTTAAAATTATGACTTACAGTACTGGAAACAAACAGTACACAAACAGCTCAAGTAAGAAATTTCTTTATGTATGACATGACTTTCTTTCAGACAGCGATTTTGTGTTGTGGCCATTTATTATTACACCTTGAATTTGCTAATATGCCCACCAATATCCAACTTTACCATTTATTTTCTTGAACTATCATAAAATACGTCAAATCTTTAGACTCTTTCATTTTTCAAAACTTGCCGATAAGTGTGAAATTCATCCTTGACTGTATGTAAAACGAATTGCTGATTTCAGTATTTAAGACCATCACCAGTCCCCCCCCCCCCCCCCAAATCCCACCCAAAACAGTTTCAGGAGGATGCTGCACCCTGCCTGCTCTATAACTGAAAAAATTGTACCCTTCTTGCGCTTAGTTGTCAAAATGAAATTTCTAGTTGCAAAATATAACTAATTGCTACTAATTTCAAGGCGACTGACTGACATAGTGATGAGGAAATGAGAGTTTGCCTTACAAATATTTTGTATTTTTTTTGCCAGCAAAAAAGTATTTTTCGCAGGACCGTAGCAAAAACTGGTAAAAACTGGCAAAAATCAAAATTTGTATAATTAAATGCAGTGATGTAGTTTATATGAAAAGGAATCTTTACAAATGAAATTGCTTTATTGATAAAAATAAAAATATTTTATAAATTCTCTTTTGTCCACTCAACTATTCGAAATAAGTTTAATATAAGTACTGTTTCCAAACTTGCTTTTTGCTATGGAATGCAAAAGTTATTTTGTAATGATCATGAAAATGCAACTGAATGTTGAATTTTTTTTTTTTTTTTTTTTTTTTTTGAAAAAAATTAAAATAAGAATTTTACTTAGATTATTTTAAGATTCCACTTATTTCAAAATAATATATTATTATATTTACTTATTACTGTTGCTTATATTTTGCATCTTTGAATCAGGATTGTAGCGATTTAGATCAGTTGATTTTTTTGAAAAGAAAAAAAAAAATCGCTGATTTAAATCACTTATTAAATATCAAAGTTATTGGCTTTAATGGAATGAAATTGTTTATCTAGCTTTAAAAAATGAGATTTTAAAGTATTTCTTATGTAAATTTAAAAATACAATTTGTAAAATAAAATATTTCATTAAACGAGCTAATGTTTCTCATATCTTGACTTTAGCTTCATCTCTACTAAGCAATATTAATAAACACAAAAATTATAGTGTAATTTTCTTTATTATTTATACATTTTATTACATATTTTCATTATTTATTATATTTTCATTATTTATACAAGCACAGCCTTATGACCAGGGTGTATGAATTGTAAATATTTACTTAGTGTAGAATTAATTGATTAATATATGCTAGTTCGCCTTTGCCCGCCTTGCGGTTGATATTTAGAAAAGAATATTTTTTTGCTTATTTAGCTCTTATACCAGTTTATATTTAATATTAGTAACAGGAGACTTGGCGTTGGAATATTAAAACCCGAACAAACTACTACGTCAGAAACGCAAAGAAAAATATTTGAGATGCATACAGCTGTTTCTGTAGCCTTAAGCGTATCGTTTTCAGTGCAAAAAGAATTCTGAAACTGGAGAAGTGCTCGTATAGATAGGAGAGGGACCGAATTTAGTTCAACTAATAGGATTACGGGAAAGGTGGGGAGTGTGGCCAATAGGAAATTAGGAATGTTAGCTGTGTAAACAGTAGAAAATTTAAGAAAATGTGGACTGAATGTAAAATTTCCAACAATCAGACAAATAGGGTAAAAAAAGTCAAAAAACCGAGGTCAAAAATTTTCACGATTATTTAAGTTCCCCATACCTATAGTATGATGGGTAACTAAAAACTTAACCTTTAAATGCATAGTAATGTATATTTGCATCATAAAGAAAAAAAAAATGGGTTTTTGTAATTCCTGGTGAAGTTTCCATTAACTAATCAATATATAACATACAAATTAGCATATTACACAAAAAAGAAACCTGTGTGTATGTGTGTGCGTGTATTGTGTGTGTGCGCGTGCGCGAGTGTGCATGTGTGTGAGTGAACACGCTAGCGTCTAAACTGGTACGCATGTTGCAAGTCACCGTAGCACGATCCCGTAGTATTGATTTTGATGAATCTAGCACTTAGTTTTTATTACAGGGACACAATAAATAGTTATGTATCATTATGGCCTACGGGGTAAAATTATTTAAAGTACGATAGAATCTAAATGCCTTATTCGTTGGAGTGGAAAATTTATATACGAGTTATAGACCACCATCGCACAAACTATATACATTTTGGTGACCAAACTAGCACTTAACGAGTTTTACAGGGACACAAATAAAAATTGTTCATTATTAAGACCAATAGGCTCAAATTATTTAAAGTGCGACAGCGACTAAACGCCTTATTAAAATAAACTGAAAATTTATATACATGTTGTACGTCACTGTCACACGAACTTGAGGAACTTTAGAGAATCTAGCACTTATGGTTATTTTTCAGGGACAAAATGCAAATTTCTTTATCATTGTGGCATATGGACTCAAACTTTAAAGTACGATAGCGTCTAAATGCCTTATCCGATGGAGCTGAAAATCTATATAAATATTATAAGTCACTGTTGCACTAACTATAAACATTTTGGTGAATCTAGCATTTGTAGGTTTTTACAGGGACACAACAAAAAATTATGATCTAAGTGTTCGGTAAAATAGCGTTAAATTAAACATCATCATGAACTATATAAAGAAAAATACTCTAACTCCCTATTATAATTTTCTCTCTTTTGCTTATTTAACGACTCCTCTTACTTTACTTTATCTACAGAACCATTAATTACTCAATGTTCGGAAAGTCAAGTGGAGTCACTTCAGATTTTTAGTGTTAAAATTAAAAAAATATAAAAATAATATTTTTTGCAAATTTTTACATAGACATGCATTAAAGATTTGAAATCTCTATAAATTTGTTAGAAAAGTTATTAAAGTACGAGATTTATCAAGTCTTTTATGCTGAAATATTACAAATACAATTTTTTTATTCTTATTTGGCGATTCGTCGCACTTGGCGATATTTTTAGCGGACGCAGTTGACATAAGGGATTAAAAAAAGACTGTTCGCAGTTGGTATAGGTGGGGGAAGAAGAAATCGAAACACCTGATATGTTGGGCCGCAGTTGGACGACACCGATTTTCTGCCCTCCAAGTAGAATTCAGCGTGTTCCTCAAAAGAAGAAACAGACATTTTCGCGCGTTTTTGTGAAGTTATCCCAGCTTAGTGGTTGCAGATATTGAAAATACACCTGCACCACGAGAAAGAGCATTTACTCCCGATTCTTACGGTACAATTTTTTTTTTTTTGAAAAATACGGTATTTTTATTTAAAAAAAAAAAAAAAAATTTAAAAAGGGTCCAAAATTTCTCTTTCTCGATCGTCATTTTTGAATCGCCCTGTACGACAGAGTAACTGTTCCATTTCTTAGCAACGGGTATTTTTAAAAAAGGTTATTTAATCCTCTTTCGAACCATATAGAACATTTTAACAAAATACGGATAAGCGTTCCACATTTTTAGATTTTACGAAACATAGATTTTTTCACAAAACATTTTATAACTCAAAATCTTTGAGATTTTTTTTTTTTTTTTTTTGGTACATAGACCTCGATTAGACGAATCATATTTCAAAAGATTGACAGATTTTTTTCAAAAACTGAATCAGTTATAAATTTTTAAATTTTCTGCATGCCTGCAGTTTTTGATGACATTCTGAATCCGCGTTTGTATTGGAACAACAGTGGAAATTTAAGTTCGCAGACAATATTTCGAAAGTAGAGCGAAAGAGGAAGATCTTTTTCTGATCGAGGTCACATGTTTTTGGACTGCGATTAAAAATTTGCAAATTTAAAAATTCTTCAATTTTCCTTTGTCGCACACGAAACTTACTATACAGAGTTTTTCATCACAAGACAAAGTTGTAGTTCAAATTTCATCAATTTCGGCGAATAAACAAAAAAATTATAAATTTAATTGCAAATTAAATTTTTTTCTAATATGCGTATTTCAAATTCTAATTATGATTTTCAATTAATACATCATTCGAAAGATATTTTAAAGTTCTTTTATATTATCGAAAGTGGAATTCGAGATTTCACTTTATTTACACGTTTTGCGGTGTCCTGACTAGGTTTTTTTTTTTGTATCTCAGCTACTAATTAAAATAATTTCGTAAGTAATACATCATTTGAAAGCTTTGTTGATTTAGAATCGAACAGTAGATTACAGAAATTTCTACTGCCAGATGGCGCTGTAATATTTCAAAATTTCAAATTCTAATGAGCGAGGAAGGTGCTGTAAGCTCTAAAACGGAGATAAGGGGTCGCAGGCGCCACCGAGCGGGACTTTGCTAAAGTCAGAAATTTGAAAGATCATAACCTGGTGAGCGAACAGGCTGTTTCAGATATTGAAACTTAAAGAGGGCGCCGCAGGTGCTACCGAGCGGGAATTTACTGCGAATAAATTTTTCAACAAAGCTATTTTCACTATATGTCAATAAACTGTTGTAAGACCTGAAACTGGAAAAAGGCAACGCAAGCGCCACCGAGTGGGAGTTTCGTGAAGTCTGATTTTCAAGGATCGCAAACCAGTTGGTCGCCGAAGGCGGCTAGTATCAAATCTTCCTAGATCTACTATCAAGCCTGAAGGTATCGCTCCGGACTGCGTGTGACGTCACAACCCGGGTCCCTTATCTGTAAGAAACTGATGTCCATCGGATCCGTTTACTATGTTTTACTATCTTATCTTTTCTTTTCCTTGGAACTTGGAATGCGTGTAGCAAACAATGTTTGTCCTCACCTTACACCTCACATACATTTAAATTACATTTTCCATGAATGAATTTTTTTGATTCCATAATTTAATATACATCAATTGAGTTAATTTTCCTTTACATTGTATTACTGCAGAATATGAGGCAATTTTTTTTTAAATCTGAAAATCAACGTTTTCTATTATGTCAATTGTCTATAAAGAAAAACTAATGGATGACGGATTAGAATTTGAAGGAATTTGTAATTGTGGTAAATCACTAACTCAGTTAATTAATGAATGTATGAAAACAAAGTGTAACATTCTTTCGAATGTTACACGAAGACAAGAAATTATACGAAGACATTACGAATTATACGAATATTATTAATTATTTCGAACTGTACGAAGACAAGAAATGATGAATTTCATGGTAGGTCCTCCAGAAAATTAGCAACTGTTAATAATAGATTTTTAAAAAAGTGTCAAACAGAGATTTTAATTGCGTCAATTAATTTCTTTTAAATTTTTGTAATATTTCTAAAAAAATTAAATATTTCTTTAGAAATGATAGAAATTACGTAAAAATTCTTTAAAAATTACGAAAGTCTCCCATCAGTGGTCAAAAGGTTCTGCTCTCAAAGACATTAGGTGCCGGGTTCAATCCTAGGTGACACATGTCAACCTATCCTTTTGGAGTTCTCCTTGTTTTTCTCCGAAACGTTTAAATATAGGGCTAGGACCTTGTAAAATAACCCACCCACGGAGGACCCTTTCTCAAAAAAAAAAAAAAAAAAGAACACAACTTTGTTTTAGTTTTCACAGATCGTTGCTCATTCATTCGTTTTAAAGGTATTTACGAGTTCTTTTAAAAGATATCCATGTTGAAAACTTACACACCCACCCACGCAAGGTTGACTGTTATCCTGATTGACTGTTACTGTTATGAATAATTCTTTCATACTTTTACAAGACTTCATTAAAAATTATTCTCATTTATACGAAACTTTGTCCTATACGGGCACATTAAAAATTATGAAAAGCGGAATGGCAACACCCCATGTTAAAAGATTTTAATTTTCAAATATTTGTTTAATTTTTATTTATTTTTCTCTTTCTTCTGAATTCAATTGAAAAACGTCTTGGATTCGTAAAGATTTTCTATTTCTGGTTTTCGATGGATTTACACGTTTTGAAAGGTACTAACACGATCTGATCATTTTTAGATAATGTCAATATGTGTGTGTGTGTGTGCGTGACAAAATATTGTGGCATCTGTATATCGGGAACTAATGAACAGAATTTCTTAAAAGTTTAAGTTGCTTCTTGATTTAAATGTCCTTCAACTTTTGGTGAAAATCGCCAACAGGTGGTCATAACTTTTTATGATCATAACTTTTTATGATAATTATTAATATGGCAGTATAGGAGAAAATTTTGTATAAATGAGCATAATTACAATTACTTTTAACGAATCATCGTGAAATAAAAAGAAATACTTATAGGTTGGGTTGGGTTGTGAGGACTGCACTCCTAGGCCTGTGGAAAATGTCCTCCGTGGGGTCTTTCTAAGGGTTCCTAGCCCGCATTTACGCAATTTCGGAAAAAAAATTCCGAACGGCTAGGCCGACGAGTGTGACCTGGGATTGGACCCGGCACTTCACGTCTACCAGCTTTGCGTGCAGAACCGCTCGGCCGCTGGCGGACCGAAATACCTATAGAAAAAATCGATATATATAGGAGCATTTTTGCACTCTTGGAGGAAAATTCTCTCGAATGTTGTAAACTTTCCATATAAATATTTTTTAAAAGAATTTATAAATACCTTTAAAACTAATAATTGAACCATGTATCTTCGATAATTTCAAACGAAATTATCGTGATTTAAAAAAAAAAAAAAAAAAAAAAAGAAAAAAGAAAGAAACACTTCCTACAATCTCAAATGTAGAGCGTATTTTTATTTATTTATTTATTTATTTATTTATTTATTTATTTATTTTATTTATTTTTTTTTTTTTCGAAATTTAGTATTGTCTGATATGAAGGTTGTCTCCATTCATTGTGGAAATTAATTTTGATAAGTAGTTTGTATTGCGTGAATTTGTTTAGGAATTATAAATTTACCTGAAACAGATTTTTTAAATATTGTTTTAATTTTTTTTTCGGCCCATGTAATTTTAAATTGAATGATCCAAAATTTTCTTATATATTAATCTGAAATATTTTTCAAACATCTTATATTAATGACTTCAAATTGTTTACTTTAAATGATTGCAAAACACTTATAATAACTCAAGTGATGTATTTATGCTTTATAAAGTAATATTCGAAAGCCATCAATTAAAATTTGCAAAATATGTATGTAAAACATTTTCAATTATTGTGCTCTGCAAATAGGGGATAATTTTAAATATAAATTTTTATTGTTCTTAAAATATAAATTTAACATTCAAATTTCGATCTCCATATGTTAAAAATTGGAAATTTAAAAGTACTGAATGTATGTATGCATATTAAAAATTCATTATTCTTTTGGCAAACATTATTTCAAATTTATTCCATATTACATATAAACTGAATGATTTTAATTTTGTCCAATACAGACTAATTTGAAAGATTAATTTCAACATCTTGTATTTATTATAACTCGAATTTTTTTTCAAAATTTACAAATCAGTATTTACTAAAGAGTTGTTGTATCTACATTTCAGAAAATAACCTTTCAAATTCACGTATAAAAATGATGAAAAATATGCATACTTAACATTTTCAAATATGTTACCTAGCCAAAAATATTTTATGTTAATTTTAAAGATTTAATTTAGATTCATATTTCAATTTTTATAAATCACAGTTTGGAAATTTAAAAAGAGTGAATGCATGTATATCTAAAATTATTAATACTTATTTTTTAAATATTAATTTAATACTCTTTGTACAAAACTTTGAAGTTTAATGATCTTAAGGGAATTCTAAATATATCATAATACTTTTTAAAATAATGTAAACATATACAAAGCTTGATTTAATAAATTATATATTTGATTTTAAAAATAAAATAAATATTTGGTAAAATATCTATAATAAAAATTTTCATTTATGTTAATTTTAAAATGAGCAATATTAAATATCATTTTTGTTGTTTTAACTCAAATTTAAATCTTTATATGCTAAAACTTGGGAATTTAAAATTAAAGAACGTGTACCAAAATTTATTATTATTGAAATAATTTAATTTCCTTGGTGTAATTGTTATAAAATAAATTATTCGAATGGAATTCGGTGTATTTCCCTCGTTTATTAAAATAACATGTACAAACTTAGTTTTATAACATCCAATATTTGATTTTAAAAAACAATTATATAAACACATATAAACATAAGTGAAAGGGTAAATATATCTATTTTAGCTGAAGCTATGGGGGGAAACACACACACACACACACATATATATATAATGAAAAGGGTAGATAAATGTCAACTAATATTTTTTAATGAAATATTAATGAGAAATCAGTTTTTATGAAGAAGAAATGAAAGCGAAAGTATACGATGCGGATGGACCCCGGTTGTGACGTCACAAAAGGGACCTTCAGGCTTGATAGTAGATCTAGGAAGCTTTGCTAGTATCTTATATTAAAACGAAGTGCTTACAATTTCTATAGATTTTACAATATTGTTAATTGCAGCATAAAAATATAAAAAAAATCAGGCTAACAATTTGACTTTTTTTTTTTTAATGAAATTTATAATTTCGTAATAAATTAAGATGAGAATATTAGGCAGTCATCCTAATGAATTGTAGATCAATGTTGTCATTGTTAATCTGAGGTAGGTAACGGAAGTGAAACGTTCATTTATATTTTTTGCTGGCAAAAAACTTGTCAACCCTGAGTTAGAGATGGGAATTGTCCGAAAACAACCCCCGGAAATTTTGGAAAAAACACCAGTTGACTAAAGTCCGGTTTCCATTTGCGCTCATTCCGCGGCTTCTATTCAGAATCCTTTGATCTGATGAGCCGAGCTCACAGGAGCTCAAAGCCTTCGGACGGGCTGTTTCTAACCCCCTGCTGAGATAATTGAGGGGCCGGGAGGCAGATATCTTTGTCAATTTTGCATGCTTTCCTTTGAGTTAACTGCGCGATCTGATAAGAAAGGGCTACAACTGATGACAAGACATTTGGCTCTTTGTGTCGGAAGCGTGATTAATGACGTTTTGAGCGTTGATCTTGAGCCCAAGTCGAAACTGGCCTTAAAATTTTCTCTTGCGTATTAGGTTCGGTTCAGGTTGACTGATTTATTTGTCTTATGGGTCAAGTTGACTGAATTTTCTTCCCTGAGGTTGTCCGATTTATTTTTCTTATGGGTCGGGTTTGGATTAGGTTGACTGAATTTTTTTCCCTGCGGGTTAGGTTTAAGTTTTTAATCAGTCTGATCAGCTTAAGAATATCTTTCAAAAAATTTTATCATAATAAACGGAAATTTGTTTCATATAATTATGAACATACTACATATTCCCATGATTAAATATACGTAGGCACATATTATCCTATACATATTGCAGAAAGGCAATAAACAAAGAAAAATCGCATATATATATATATATCTGTATATATATATAAATTACGTGTCACGATGTTTGTCCGGGGTAAACTCCTAAACTAAGGAACCGATTTTAATGAAATTTTGCACACTGTGTGCAGTTTGGTCCAACTTGAGAGATAGGATAGTTTTTATCTCAATTTATTGTCACAATATTGTTTTATTGCAATTATTTGTTAATTATAGACCTTTATTAAAGTTGCTCCAAAATATCTGTGAGTTCCATTAATTTAATTGTTGCCAAAAAAAAAAAAAAAAAAAAAAAAAATACGAGTTCATTTTCTTTCGACATAAAAATAAATACATTTAATCAAACGTGAACGTTAAAAAATTATAAAAAGTTAAATTATGCATCTCACGAAAATTGACGTCATAATCAATTTAAAGATTTTATACAGATTGATAAAGTGCTAATGTAGTTCTATCATAGATATAGTAATATATATAGATCTCTCATCCCCATGTTATCGTACAAAGATTTTTGATGCCGAAAAAAAAAAAAAAAAATAATAAAAGCTTTGGAAACAGCCATTAAGTGGTATTGAAAAAAAAAAAAAAAAAGAATAGAAAGAAAGAAATATGAATTTGAAACTGTATCTGGAGTCTTCCATTCCCCTTTAGCAAATAAATTATTCATAAATTTTATTTGCTAAAATATTAGTATGTATTCCCGTGTGTATTCACTCGGGGAAAGACGGCCAGCCATATTTTGGTAAAAACGTCTTCTTTTCCCAAATGAAAAAGAATAACTTTTTTCTCCCCAATGATCACTCTATTCTATATATGCTATACTATGAGTTCTATACGCAAGCGAAGTGTGACTCACTGACCGCCTGTGCAGCCAAGAAAAAGATTTCCTATGTTAATTGCCCACTGGATTTTTTGTAAGAAATTATTAAAAATCGAGGAAATTTATTTCCCGATTTTAATCCTTATATTTGGGTATAGATATGTATTAGTTATCGCGGGTGTTAGATTGAATTATTTTGCTGTCAAATTGACAAAATTTTAATTTTAAATTTCAAAACTCTGTCGCCCTTGGCTTTATTTTTTATTATTATTATTATTTGGCGATCAAAAGCGTAACACGAAAATATACATGCCAGATGTATGCATTATACGAAATGTAATATGTATTATTCATTGTACGTATGTATGACATGTAATATGTATTGTACGAAATATTGTTTCATATTATTCATTACTCTTTTAATATAAGTTGTTAAAATAACCATGATTTTTGAAAGGAATTAAATATTTTCGCCAGATAATTTGGCGATATTCTTTTTTTTTCGCCAAGGATGACAAATGAAATCTATTCCGCTGCAAAATATTAGTATCTTACATCAGATATTTTATTTAGACATTTGAAAACAAATTTGACTTCAAACTATGATAGAATATTTATCATTTTCCTTTTAATTAGTATATTATTAGTATATTAAAATTTAAAAGCATGGTATATAAAAAGTTTTTTTTTTTTTTTCTTATAATTATTCTTATCTTAATCCTCAATGTTTCCCATCTTTATTAACTTGAATTTACTATTAAAATTTTAACATACTGAAAAACTTCTCATCACTTCGTTAAAATACACTAAACTTTTCCAAAATCTTTTTCTATTTAAAATGATACATGTATTTACTTTAAATGTCCAATATTTCATAAGATTTCCAATTTTAAAGTTTTAAAATATTTATCAAATTTACTTATTTTTCTGGTTTAGCCTTATTGTTTTCCTTTTTATATCTACAGCTGTTGACCTCTTTAAAATATTTAAAATGATGAGGTCATTTTATAGTAAAATTATCCATTATAGCATATATTATATTTCACTCCTCCATAAAAATTGATTTTAAAATCGTCTGTTTCTTTTATACTTTTATTTTAATAGAATTTAATTTATATATTAGTCATTTTAGCAATTTTATCCAAAGTAGCATTAGAAATAATATATATCACTTCTCCATTAAAATTTATAGGACCCTACAATGAAATTAATTTGTGCTTAATATCAACACTACGAAAATTTTTATCAATCGCTTCCAAATTTTGACCTAAGTTTCAAATCTCAACCCTGTGGGTTTTTACATCGGCTACAACGTTTTCGTCTTTGTTCGTAAATAATAATTTGACTGTACTAAATAGTACAGCCGTATAATTCAACGTATAACTTAGTCACAGCAACGCGTGGACATACATACATACATACATACATACATACATACATACATACATACATACATACATACATACATACATACATACATACATACATACATACATACATACATACATACATACATACATACATACATACATACATACATACATACATACATACATACATACATACATACATACATACATACATACATACATACATACATACATACATACATACATACATACATACATACATACATACATACATACATACATACATACATACATACATACATACATACATACATACATACATACATACATACATACATACATACATACATACATACATACATACATACATACATACATACATACATACATACATACATACATACATACATACATACATACATACATACATACATACATACATACATACATACATACATACATACATACATACATACATACATACATACATACATACATACATACATACATACATACATACATACATACATACATACATACATACATACATACATACATACATACATACATACATACATACATACATACATACATACATACATACATACATACATACATACATACATACATACATACATACATACATACATACATACATACATACATACATACATACATACATACATACATACATACATACATACATACATACATACATACATACATACATACATACATACATACATACATACATACATACATACATACATACATACATACATACATACATACATACATACATACATACATACATACATACATACATACATACATACATACATACATACATACATACATACATACATACATACATACATACATACATACATACATACATACATACATACATACATACATACATACATACATACATACATACATACATACATACATACATACATACATACATACATACATACATACATACATACATACATACATACATACATACATACATACATACATACATACATACATACATACATACATACATACATACATACATACATACATACATACATACATACATACATACATACATACATACATACATACATACATACATACATACATACATACATACATACATACATACATACATACATACATACATACATACATACATACATACATACATACATACATACATACATACATACATACATACATACATACATACATACATACATACATACATACATACATACATACATACATACATACATACATACATACATACATACATACATACATACATACATACATACATACATACATACATACATACATACATACATACATACATACATACATACATACATACATACATACATACATACATACATACATACATACATACATACATACATACATACATACATACATACATACATACATACATACATACATACATACATACATACATACATACATACATACATACATACATACATACATACATACATACATACATACATACATACATACATACATACATACATACATACATACATACATACATACATACATACATACATACATACATACATACATACATACATACATACATACATACATACATACATACATACATACATACATACATACATACATACATACATACATACATACATACATACATACATACATACATACATACATACATACATACATACATACATACATACATACATACATACATACATACATACATACATACATACATACATACATACATACATACATACATACATACATACATACATACATACATACATACATACATACATACATAAAGCATATTTTTGTACTCTTGAAGTACATAACACACATAAATGGTTAAAAATTATTAATCTATTTTTCAGTTTTTTTAATTTACAACTTAGGTATCAGTAACTCCATTTAAAAAATCAGGTTCGGGGTGATGAAATTTGTTGTTGGTTTGATTCTAATCTAAATTCATTGTATCTGTACTGCTGGGAGGTGAACATTCCACAGGAATGCACACCTTATGCAAAATTAATGTTTGAATGATTTGACTAGTTTTTGGTGTTTTGTACAAGGAAAGGTATTGGCAGTTATGAAACAAAGATTCATTTTTTAATAGTAAAAGCTTTTTTGTATTGTATGTTTCTGTTAAGAACAAATAATATGGATTGCATGTACTTTTAAATGTTTAACACTTTATATTTTCTAAGATATAACTATTAAGAAACCCTATTTTTTTTTATCAGTAAAAATTCAATTTTTCCAGGGAAAAAAAAAAAAGTTTTTTTCACACTGCCTCAAAATTTCCGGAAATTTTACATCTCTACCCTGAGTGCACCTATCATTTGTAGGATTTTGAAATGCACCTTAATTTAAGGAAGTTTTATAACCACTGACTTCATGGATTTTTGAAGGTTTCTTAAGTCATTAGAATACAATACAGATAAGCTTACAATTTTCTTCAAGACAAGAAAAAAATAATTAAATATGTTAAACAAGTATTCATAAACAAGTTTAATTACAGGGCATTAGATTTGTCTTGTTTCCATGCTTTTATATTTTTTGGGAGAAAATAGGAATATATTTCTATACCAACTTAAAAAATGACCTGAAAGGTTTACACAACATAAAATCCTGAAAATTCAACTTTTAAGAATTAATGAATAAGTAGGATAATTAAATTTTTAACTCAAAGTATGCTTTGAATATTTAATATCCCAATAGCAAAAACAGTGCACCATGATAGAAAGTGCTGCAGACTTTTCAGCTTTGCAGATTCATCTATAAGTAAAAGGTCAGGCTTAAAAACACTAACATAATTTGCATTTTGCATTCAGATCAGTGAGTTTATCACTGTTTCTAAATTATTTTAGTTCCTGTTGTAATCATGGATTAATATTGTTTGATATTTGTGAATTAAATGACTTGTTGGATTGTTTCAGGAATATTAGTTCATTATTGATTTCGTGGTATGAAGAACAGTTTATTTAATGAATATTGAAACAGTTATGAAGTGCGTTTGCAGACAAGAACCTGCATTATTTCTTTATGAATTATTTTTTACAAATATAAGAAAGTGTACAACTTTCGTAAGGCCTCTAAGCATTAGCTGTTTATAGCAATGGTTCATATTAATGCCCAAATATTTTGAAATTTTCATCTTCATGAATATCTCAGACAGAACAGACCAAAAAGGGAGATTCACAACTAGATGTTATAACAAACCTACATACACATTTACGATGTTCTACAGTCACATAAACACAGACATCACGAAAAATTCCAAATGCATGCATGGGTATTAAATTGTTGGCATGTCTAAATTTTGTTTCTATGTGTATAGATTGGAAAAAGTTCCACCACAAACTAAAAGTACCCGTGAAATAATGAGTTTTTCTAACTCCAGCGGTTAATCAGACCCTGTGTATTTCTCACTCCAAATTGAAAGGAAAAAAAAAAAAAAACCATTAAGCAAACCACTTGTCTCAGCTATTTTTTTAAATGAAAAAATATATTAACTCACTTATCATGGCATGTTAAACATGCAACTAGATTAGGAACAACTCCAGCACTAATTAAAGAATCAATGGGAGGGTTCTTTTTTGATAGAATCTTTCTTGCATTTTGTGCAGCAATAAATTTAGTATGAGGATCAGCACTTTGTAGACCCTGTGCAACTTCTGGAATTGATAGTGTATGCTGTAACAAAAAAGGACATTTTATAATTTTATATAAACTTTTTTTTTTTTTTTTTTTTTTTTTTATCTGACATAGAAAGTAGTTCTATTTTCTTAAGAAAATATTTTAATAATCTCGTGGAATTCTTTAATGAAATATACAAACTAGAGATGCATGGTGAGAATATTCTCTGAAGCTTCAAAATCTGAGAATTTTAAATTACATAAATATTTCACGTTTATGACTTAAAATTATATTTCATAATTATTCAGTCTAACATGCACAATTAAAAATTATATTTATTCATAATTATTCAGTCTGACATGCACAACTAGAATAGCAAGCCTTATTTCATCATATTCTCCGATAAGTTGCACAAAGCAATTTTTCTAAATATCCATTACATATTTAAGAGAAAAAGCATTTAACAGCAAATAACGAATAACACAAGCATTCCTCTAAAATTTTCATTATATAATTTGACTGATCTTTATGTTGTTTTGGTTTGCTGACCGAAAATGAAGCAAGTTTTTCTCTATCACATATAGATTTTTGGTCAATACAGGGTGTCTACAGACAGTTTCTTACACGACTCTTCCACCAACATAATTAAGCGATAACTTTCATAGAATGTTTCCATAATTAATTAAAAATCATGGAAACATACATTTCATGTTTACCAGGAAATTCCGTCAGTAGACACTATGCTGGCAAAAATCTATACTTGATAGTGAAGAACTGGCTTCATTTTCAGGACACCAAAAACATTTGTAGCAACTAAAATTATCAAATCAAATTTTGCCAACATTCATTTTGCAGATCTGGTAATTATTTATATTTTTAAAAAAATAATTTTTTTAATGCCTAAAGATTTCTATTTATAACTAAACCATCACTAATACTTTAAATTTAAAAAGAATAACCTCTTTATAAAGATTTTCGAAAAAGTACTCATAGATTTGTTTAAGAAATCTAATTCACATAATTTTGTAATCCTTATTCTATGTGTAAACCATGTGTTTTTTATCTACTATACTGATTATTTTTAATCAACAACTTGATTGTGTGTGAATGAAAATTGATTTGCTCGAAAACCTTCGACTAAAAAAGTTTAGTTAAAAAATAAATAGTAGTTTAAAAATAAAATAAAATATTTTGTAATTAGTTACTTGTAATTGTTACACAAAATCAAAAGCCAGCTACATTTTCAGATGAAAAATTGTGTAACCAGTGGCAGCTCGTAGCAGGAGCTGTAACACCCCAGAAATATTTCAAATAATTTTTTAACTTACAAAATATTTTGAAAATAAATATTGTATTATATAGTATTATGCATATAAAGGAGCAGATTACTTCGTAATAATGAAAAAAACATTGAAAATCTGAGAAAAATTAACCAGTTTTAAGCGTAATACAGTCTCCAAAATTCGCAAAGGCGCTACTCATTCATGCAGCTCCAAAAAAGGGATTTCAGTAATGTTGCGGAAAAGAACAATTTCTCTTTGTAATCTATGGTTTTTCTTTACAGTTTTTAATGTAGTAATCGCTGCATTTGTAGATTACTTATGAGAGATAGAAAATTTAGCATCTTGGCTAAATGAGAAAATAAAAGACATTTTTATTTATGTTTTCAAACAGATTTTTATTTTATATTACGCACGGTTTTTTGATTTCCCCAATGGCAGAAATGTTGAATAGACAATCTCAATTTTAATACAAATTTTGCCTTTCTTTAAACATTAGTATTTAAAATTTATCAAGTGTTTAATTGCTTTGTTGATAAAGTTATTTTTTTTTTATGTTTTTCTCCCATTTTTATTTTAGTGACTAATGTTTTTAATTTTGATGAGAAATATTAGCAGCTAAACCTTTCTTGAAAACAAAAAAATGCTAATTTTTTTTTATTTCTGACATTTTCCTACAACGAAGTTGGTAAGAATTTTTAACATCTGTTATTTAGATTGACCACACCATTTTTCCCAATTGAAAATGAGGTAAATTTCATTAACAGTTCATTTAGAAGAATGCACAAAAATGTCTTACACATTACACTTTGAGAAAATTAATTTAAACACATTTTATCAGTGTTATTCTGCTTCAGAATCTAGGAAATTAATTTATTCTAATGCACAACTAAATTATCCATTTGGAAAATATATTTATCATTCATACTTCTTTTCGAAGGACGCACAAAACATGCAGAAGGCAATACTGGTTTGGGGTTTGGTTATACATGATTTTAGCAGGTGTGTGATATTTCAAACCAAATTAAACTGATATGCTATTGTCATTGAAGTCTTTAAATATATCTAAAGGAATATATCTATATATTTATGCACAACAAAACAGAAGATATCGGGTATGTTACTGACTACATGCAACAAATTTTAAAAACTCATTTTTAATTATAAGATATTTCATATCTAAATGAAATTTTAGTATACAGTATCTTGCGTATAAAGTTTACATTTTTAATAAAATAACCTAAAATGTTCGTAATGTTCACAAGTATTATGTAATCTATGTGATTTTACATTAATGTTAATTCTTTCAATTGATATTTCAAAGGATGTTTCTAACTAAATACATCATTATAATTGGACTTTTATGACATAGGCATTGTATTAATGAAAAATGAAATATTGGAATTTTAAAAATAAATGGTATTTGACATAAATGTTCATTTTTTTTTTTTTTTTTTTTTTTTTAGTGACAAATATTTTAGATTATGACAATAGTTGCTAGGTAAAATTTATTATAAATATTAACCTTTCCAAATTTATTTATTTTTTTTTTTTTTTATTATTATCAGTATTTTTTTGTTTGTACTTTTTTTATAAAAAGATAATTTTAAAAATACCTATTTTAAACATTTTACAGGGCTCACTCAATTTTTGTTACAAAAATGGAAAAAGGGGACCAAAAGGGGACCACTTTTTTTGGAAAAATGGAGCTAAGAGGGAACCAATTTTAAGGAAAAAAATAGACTTACGGTATTAGCAATTTACTTTAGCTAATTGTATTGTCAATGAAATAGATAGAAAAATTCTACACTTTCTTTTAGTACTTTCTTATATGCATAAAATAATATAAAATAATTATAAGATAAACTTTTCATAAACAATGTTTTTAAATTTTCTGTTGAATCTTAGCTATAGAACTAACTACATTAGCCCTTTATCAATGCGTATTGCTACGAAATTGTAAATAATTGTATTTATTTTTGTATAAATTCTTTCACAGAGGCTTAAATTGATAAAATGTCAATTTTCTGCATTTCCAACCCTTTTTTGCGTTAAAATAGCTTAATTTTCCCTTTAAGATGCATTAAAAAGCTCCAATAGGCAGGTAAAAGATTTGGCGACTTTTGGCGAGAAAATCCTTATCGATATTCCAAAGATGGACGTTCTCGTAACTCTTTAACCAATCACATTAGAAATTTGAATTTAAAAAAAAAAGTTTGTTTTAAAAATAAAATATTAATTCTTTCAGAACATATATTTACATCATTAGCACTTTATCAATGTGTAGAAAATCTTTAAAACGGTAATGACGTCAACTTTTGCCAGATGCATAATTTAACTTTTTACAATTTTTTAACGCTTATGTTTAATTAAATGTATTTTTATGTCGAAAAAAAATGAACTCGTATTTTTTTTTTTTTTTTTTTTTTTTTTTTTTTGCAACAATTAAATTATAGCTAATATTTTAATGACTTTTTATTGCTATTTAGGAGCTTATTATTTTCATATTTTAATTAATTAAAAGAAAACTATTCGAAAATCTGACTTCGAAGTATTATGTTTTCACCGGGTTCTGAGCTACTGTGAAAGTTTCAAATGCCTAGCTAATAGGGAAGTTAGTTAAAAATAGATTGCAAGATTTGTACCGGACAAACAAACACAAAAAACAAGAATAGAAGTTAAAAACATGGTAATAAAAACTACCTAAACTGAAACTTCAAAATTAAAGAGACACGTTGTACAAACTTTCACAGCACCTGAGGGAAAAGTGGTAACTAATTATTTTCTTCAACAGTTGAACAATTATAAACTTTTCTTCATATGCTAAGGAAAGTAATGCATACAAGTCGTGTTCATTCTGACAAGTCACTAATTACTTAAAAACGACAGACACAGAGCTGTCTAGCTTTTTTTTTTTTTTTTTTTTTTTAATCTCATAGGGGAAAATTTATATATAGAATAGAACTGTTTAATTACTTCATGGTGAGATCTTAAATATGCTAGAATGCTATTTTTTCAGCTGTTTTTCACCATTAATATTGTTTTACCTTATCAGCTGATGATTATTTTAGAAGTCATTTATTTGGCAAATTATATGCAAAATTTCTGTAACTGATTGCCAAAATAAGTGACTATTTCACTAGTAAGTGACAAAATGTATATTTAATTGCAACTAATTACTGAAAATAGGCTATAATTTTTTACCCTACGTATTAAAAATTTGCGTTTTTTTTTTTTTTTTTTTTTTCTTCTTTTCATAGTTGATTCTTAAAATATGCGCTTTTTGCGATCGATCGACGAAATACTCTATCATTTCAGCGCTAACTTATGAAATTCGCGCTTTTTTTTTTTTTTTCAGATTCCCGGATTTTCGCGATCGATCGACGAAATATGCGATCATTTCAGCACTAACTTATAAAATTCGCGCTAGTTTTCAAACTCCCGGAATAGCAAATAATTTTGAGACCTATATGGTCGAAATAGGCGATCATATCACTGCTAATTGAAAAAAATTGCGCTTTTTTCAAAGCAGATTCCCGAAATATGTAATATTGCGAATGACTGTCGAAACACGCGGTCATTTTGGTGCCTTTTTTTCTTTTGTGCTTTCGATCTTTTAAATCAGCTCAAAAAAAAAAAAAAAAAAAAAACTTTTTAAAGCAGATTTAATAAATAGGCAATTTTACGATCGATCGCTGAAATATGTAATCATTTCATCGTTAATTGATAAAATTCACTTTTTTTTATCAAAATAGATTTACGAAATAGACAATAACTTTGCAATTGATCGTCGAAATGTGCGATCATTTCCCCATTTATTGATAAATTCACACTTTTTCAAAGCAGATTCCAGAAATATATTTGCTACCAATTGCCAAAATACGCGATCATTTTACTGCTATTTAATAAAATTCGCGCTTTATTCAAAACAGATTTCCAAAATATGCGGTATTTTTGCGACCGATCGCCTAATATTCGATTATTTTAAAGTTAGTTTATAAAATCAGCGCTGTTTTTCAAAGGAAATTCCCAAAACAGGTAATTTTGCGACCTACCGCTGAAATACGTGATTATTTCCATTATTATTTCTTTTCACAGTAGATTCCTAAAACATATGATAATATTGCAAGTGATCGCCGAAATAAACCGCCATTTCACTGCTTGCGGAATTTTTGATGACCGATATTTTAAATTTGGACGCGAATTTCGCCATTTTATGAGAACGAATTTCGACTCTAAACAAATTCGATGACTAATCAAATAATTTCGCTTTTCAGAGAGAGAGAGAGAAAATCCATATATAGGACGTAATTAGGACGAGGAATAATGTTATTAGCATTTTGAATAAGCCTACCTTCACGAAACCACTAAATAATTTCTACCATGCGCTCGGTAGAAATTATCGGATATGGGAGAGGAAGGAGCAACAGAGTAAAATTGGCGAAGAGTTACTAAATTTTCAGAAAACTTAAAAATAGGAAATTCGCGGCTGGCGAAATGTTCTAATCCCTGTACTGTATAAGATATTAGCACATTGTCTTAAGTCTATAAATTTTGTTTCTAGGTAAAACGATACTTAAAAAAAAAAAAAAAAAAAAAAAAAAATCTGCTCTTGCAATTAATATTTTAACGATTTTCGGCATTTAGCTGAGCATCAATAAAAATTTCATGGTCGGTTAACTATCCATAAAAACTGATTTTACGGACTAAATAGCGAAAAAACGGACCTAGTGGGAGCCCTGCATGTTATAATACCGAATTTTTTATTTAGACTTCCTTGTTACGTATTCCTAAATTCTTAGATTCTGTAATAACTATTTCTTATGCAAAATTTAAGATATTCTACAGCAAACAATGACGCTATTTTTCCTATCTAAAAGAAATAGGATAGAGATCCTAAGATTTATATCTAATATTTCAAATGTATGCATTTAATAAATATTACTGTACATTTAATAAACATAACTGTAAAATTTACATATTGAAAAGAATTTCCTAGAGATAAAATGCAGAAAAAGAAAACTAACAATTCCATAATTCTCACATGAATAAAATATATATAAGTAAAGATATAAATAATTTATTTGTGTGTGTGGTTTTCTATTCCTACGGACTTTATTTTATAATTTTAAATAATCAAGTAAAATTTTCAAATCTTATATTAATATGTATGTCCTGTCTCTACTTTGTGATCGCTCATATGCTATTTATTTTTGCAGAGAAAAACTTTGAAAATATTGTCTTCGATTTTTTTCCCCAAATCGTACTTAAGACATACAGTGATGCAACCCCCTGTAAAAGAATCTCACAAGCCGGCGCTGAGCGTAACTGCAGACATCTTATCCAGTTCTTTATCATCAACATTACTTTGTTTAAGCTAAACTGTTTTTTAAAAATTTAATGTTAATTTTTATCTCATACAGATAAGTACAAAGCACTTTAAAGCAAAAATAATCAGAAATATTTTTCTTTAAAAAGACCCCATTTAAAAATACTGTCTAAAATGAAATTTTAAAAAATCTTATTCAATGCTTTGTCACGTTATTTGGGTTATCACTAGATTTTATATCCAATAGTTTATGAGATTTTATCTTTTTAGCTTTGAAGATTTTTTTTTAATAAATTCAGTTGTAGATAATCTCATTTTATTAAAAGCAAAATTTCGTAATTTTCTAAACTCTTCACATATACTCATAACGAGCACACATTTCCAAATTACCAATTATTATAGCTTCTATGAAAAAATTCTCTATTATTCTCTCCAAGGAGAATATTCTCAATAATATTTACAGAAAGATTATTCTCAAGAATTTTACAACTCTGAGGTCTTTCATTCGATGCTACTGGATAACTTTCTTTTATATTTATTATTTAAACATTTTCATTATATATATATATATATATATATTTTTTTTTTTTTTTTTTTTTTTTAAGTTATAGAAAATTGTAACTATTACAGATAAAAAATTAACTAAAAATATATTTTTTAGTTTACAAAATTTAAAAAATTTATTTTTAAGTTTTCGAATTTTACAATCATCCATCCTTGCAACTGTTTGTCCACTGCTTTAATATCAAAAGAAATATGTAAATAAACTGAGGTGACAAGTTATTATGGATTGTCCATAACCTTAATAATACGGGAAATTTTTCATTGTATTCTTTTGTAATAACTATCTGCGATTAAATAGGACAAGTTATACAATTTCAATGCAGTCTTACAGCGGTATAAAATTGAGTTTCCGTTGGTAGTCATTTGGCACCTCTAAACCCTAAATGTTAAATATAGAAGTAAAGATAAGAAAATTGAACTAAAAAATAGAAGCATAAGAAAGATAGTAAATGTGCTACTTAAATCTTTAATCCTTCTGCTTCAGTTTCAATATATTTCACATAATTTCTTTTGACTTACAAATATTATAGAGCAGCTCAAATTTTAGTTCATACATTGACAAAAAAAAAAAAAAAAAAAAAAAAAAAAAAAAAAAAAGGGGGAAAAGTTAATATTTAAAGAAAATTTTTCTCTGCTGTTATAATTCCTACCAACACAATTCCCTAAACAAGGGTTTGTCCACTTTTCAGACAAGGTCCTGTTTCTGTGAAATTGCAAAACATCTACACATAATTTTGTGAATCTAAATTTAACGTGAAAATGAAGATCTTCCAAACTTTGCGGTTAGGTTCTTTTTTTATGAAATTGGGAAAAATTAATTTTGCAAAATAAAATTACAATTAAGGTTTCATTAAAGGCAATGATGATTCACTTTTATAGAGCTAAACTCATACCTACATATGTATAGAAAACTTTCATAAATTAGAAATTTAATATCAGCCTTACAGGGAAATGCAGCATGGCAAGTCCGATTTATTCAGGCAGCCTGTTCGTTTTATGCAAGATTAGTTTTCAAAATGGAACAGAATTATCAAAAGATCAGTTTTTAATGCCGAAAATTTTTGTGAAGGGTCCTCTTTCAGGATAAAAATTTGTGAAGGGTCATCTTTCAGGATTAAAAATTTGTGAAGGGTCATCTTTCAGGATTAAAAATTTGTGAAGGGTCATCTTTCAGGATTAAAAATTTGTGAAGGGTCATCTTTCAGGATTAAAAATTTGTGAAGAGCCCTCTTTCAGGATAAAAATTTGTGAAGAGCCCTCTTTCAGGATAAAAATTTGTGAAGAGCCCTCTTTCAGGATAAAAATTTGTGAAGAGCCCTCTTTCAGGATAAAAATTTGTGAAGAGCCCTCTTTCAGGATAAAAATTTGTGAAGAGCCCTATTTTAACCCTTTGCGGCGCAAGACAATTCGGATCATTTAAATTATACTTCCACCGGAATTCACGAACTAAATTAAACTAAAATAAATTTTAAATTTTAAGGTTAAAAAAACCGGTGTAAAGCAACGGAATAAGCACCGCAAATTCCTAGCTTTTCTCTTACTAAATTAAACTGTATAAAGGCGGACGCCAAGACTACTTATTTACACTTTAAAATTATTAAAGTAGCATCTTTTATGCTCATATAATAATTCCCTATAACATTAAACATAAGAAAATTATTCCTACGGTAAAAAGTAGTTCACTAAAATTAAGAACTCAAACTATATGAAAAAATGCAACTAACATCGTTGCTAACTTTATTCTGTTCTATTTCTTGAATTAAAAAACAAAACTGTGGATGCCACAAGCATCACCTAATCTTTACATTTTAACAAATTTTGAAGATAGCACGCGCTCATATTTTACATAAAAATTAAAAGCATTAAATTCATTTAACTCTTTTTTTCTTTGACATGTTGTTCAGCACGTGAACTTACAAAAAATAGAGGATAAATAATAAACAAATTTATACACTGAAATTGAAAATGGCTCAGTTATAACATCCTCCCACCTTTTGATTATAGGTTATAATCAAAACCAAAATGTTGCAGGTGTAGTTCTCAATACATTAGTCTTTCAGGGACTTTAATTCTCCTTCCCGCTTTGCTATATCTGACTGGTTCCTCTTCTGAAGTTACAACGGGTTTAACAGTTTGAGCAGAGGTTTCCTTTGAATGGTATGCTTCTTTCAGTTTTGAACTATTATTTGATGATGTTACTTCTAAAGGATATAATCTTTGAATAGGTCGTAAAAGTTCATGTTGCGAAGTTTGAACCTTTACAAGTCGAACTTTCTTATCTTTGCCAGGAATAAGTTCTGTGATACGGCCTAGTGGCCAGTGGATTCGTTTCTTGTTGTCAGATCCAATTAATACAATATCTCCGACAGCGATACCCTTTTCTGGCTGTTTTCTATTTGCTCGCTGTATGAGAGCACCCAAATATTCGGATCTGAATCGATCTCTCAAAGCTCTGAGTAGGGACTGCCTGTATCTGAGCCTCTTTGATAGAGAATTTTGTTCAACTGCATCAACATCTGGAAGCTGAATTTCGTGAACATCTTGAAGAAACATAGATGGGGAGATAGGCTTTACAGTCGCATCTTCAGAAAGGTATGTTAGAGGCCTTGAATTCACTACACTTTCAACATCAGCTAAAAGAGTTGTCATTTCTTCGTACGTAAGACAGGCGCGTCCTAAGACTCTTTTAAGAAGATCTTTTATTACCCTAATCAGCCTCTCCCAGAAGCCACCCCACCACGCCGCCGTTGGCGGGTTAAACTTCCAGTCTATGGAGTTGACAGACCCATATTTTTGTATACATTGCCAATCTAAGCTTCTCAATAAATTAGCTGCGCCAACAAAATTTGTTCCGTTATCACAGTAGATAACAGAGCATCTTCCTCTGCGAGCCACAAATCTTCTCAAACCCATCAAAAATGCATCTGTGGAAGCAGAGGTCACTAGCTCTAGATGAACAGCTCTATATATAGCACATGTGAAAATCAAAATCCAACTCTTCTTATCGTTCTTAAGATACAAAGGACCAGCCATATCTATGCCTGTAACTTGAAATACGGCAGAATCTTTTACTCGGTTTTCAGGTAGAGGAGCACTAGATGTCCATAAAGCCCTTGAATTAAACCTTTTACAAATCACACAGCTGGCTAACACAAGCTTTACACTCTTTCTTCCGTTGAGGATCCAATACCTTTCTCTAAGCAAATTTAAGAGGATTTGTAACCCCGCATGACAGTTCTTTACATGAATATAAAAAATAAGTCGCTTAACAACTTCATGCCTTGAAGGGAGAATTATGGGATGGAGAAAATCTTCACTATCTTTCCTGTAAGTTATTTTAGTTTTCAAACGAATGACATCTTGCTCATCCTTACAGGTTTGTAATGTCTTCAATCTTTCATCACTTTCCGAAGAGAAAGATTCTTTTTGAACCATACGTAGAGTTTTTATCTCAGCTTCCCGAAATTCAGTAGCCGTCAATTCGCCTTTACTCTTCTTATCAGGATTTAAACAATTATGCTTAAAGCGAAGAATCCAAGCAACTAAACGTATGATTTTTTCATAACTTGAAAAGTAGCGGTAATACCAGTTATTGTTGGATGGAAATTCAGGTTTCGTCAACATACAAGTAGACTTTGACCTTTCTTTCTGAATTTCTTCTTCATTCCAATCTTCATCGGAAGTGTTCATGTGGTTTCTAAATTCTGCTGAATCTTTCATCCAATGTGGGCCCTCCCACCATCTGATTAAAGCTAATTGCTTAGCCTTACAGCCTCTAGACGGCAAGTCTGCTGGATTCTTCTCACTTGGTATATGTTTCCATGATGAAGGACTGCTTAATTTCTGAATCTCTTGAACCCGATTTCGGACAAACACAGACCAGCTCTCATTTCTTGATATCCAAGCAAGCACTGTTGAGGAATCGCTCCAGTAATATCTCTTCATTTCCTGCCAACCCAAAGCATCCACAACAGTTTTCGCCAAACGAGCGCCAATAGTAGCTGCTAATAGCTCCATCCTTGGTACAGTCGTAGTTTTTAAAGGCGCAACTCGGGACTTGGCAGCAAGCAGAATTATTTCCCCTTGATCTTCCTTTTCTATCCTCAAGAATACTACTGCTGCGTAAGCATCTTTACTTCCATCAACGAAAGTATGAATTGTGCATGCATGTAAGTTTTCTGGAGTGATCTGGATATGTCTTGGTATCTTAACATCGTTTAAATATTTAAGTTCTTGGAACCATAATAGGAATTCTTTTTGTAATTCACCAGTTATTTCGTCATCCCAATTAATTCCTAATTTCCAAGCTTTCTGTAACATCAATTTAGGATAAAGCATCACCGGAGCAGTAAAACCAAAAGGATCGAAAATTTTATGAACTGCTGATAACATACTTCGCTTGGTAATCCTTTCTGTGTTGAAATCGCTTAGCCATTTCATGTTGACTTTTAATGTATCGGAAACCTTATCCCAAATCAGACCCAATACTTGAGTTTCCTTCTGGTTCGATGTTTCAGCGTGATCACCAGTGTATTCCCACTGCCTTAAATCGAAACCAGCATTTGCCATTATTTTCTTTGAGTCCGAGATAAATTTCTTCAGATCTTCTTCACTGTGCACACTAGTGGCGACATTGTCTACATAGAAACTATGCAAAAGCCTTTGCTTGAAATTTTCCTCAAAACTTGCACTATTTTTGATGTGATATTCAATTACTGATGATAAAAGAAAAGGGCTACACTTTACACCGAAAACGACTCGTGCATGCCTGAATACTTTAAGTTTCTTCTCTTTTAGATCTTTCCACCATAGAAATCGTAGGAAATCTCTATCCTTTTCACAAATGCTAATTTGAAGAAACGCTTTTCTAATATCAGCGGTTACACCAAATTTTCTTTCTCTGAAACGTAGAAGAATATCTGGGATAAGCTCAATCAAATTTGGGCCACACTGCAGACACTGATTTAAAGATGGATGGTTAGTCAACTTTGCTGAAGCGTCGAAAACCGGACGGATAGGTGTTGTAGTACTGGTCTCTTTAATAACTGGGTGATGAGGTAAATAATTACCATAAGAGTTCACTTTGGTAGCAGGAACTTCTTCTATGATCCCCTCATTCAACCAGTCCATAAATATATTTTCATATTTTCCGTACATGTTCTTAGATAATAACTTAGAAGTTGTACTTTCCAAACGTCTTACAGCCAAACTCAAGTTATCTGGTAATGCAGATGTGTCGTCAGCCCAAGGAAGACAAATTTCGTAACGACCATCCTTGTTAATTTTTACTGTCTCTAAGAAATGTTCCTTTGTTTGACGGTCAATCTCATTTTTAGATTTCTTTTCTATAGTATCTGTTATTCCGATCAAGTCCAATCTCCATAAGTTTGAGATATCAGCTTCATTTACGAACAAAGACGTCACCATCATTGCTAAATTATCTGTTGAGACCTCGGTGTGAGGCGCTTTGCCCATCAATGTCCAACCAAGGTATGTTTCTATGGCAACAAGACCAGATGTCAATACTTTTCTTTTGCCAGTTAACATCTTTCCCATAATATCAGCCCCAATCAATATTTCGATAACTTCACGGCAATGACTTACATCAGATAATTCGATTCCATATTCTTTCAACTCTTTAATCCACGGACCATTAGTGACCGGTTGAATGTTTTCACATATAGTAATTTGATCCATCACTTCAAAATTACAGGTGAACTTCTCCTTCATATCCTTAACCTTTATTCTATAACAATTATGTTGGCATTCCTTTGTTGTAACTCCGCCAAACAATGAATGCATCATTTTTTCTTGACGAATGGGAGTATAATCCATCTCTTCTGCTATACTTTTCAAAATATAAGATTTTTGGGATGCTGAATCTAACAATAAACGAACTGTTTTTTGCTTGTGTTCGGAGATGAGTTTCACTTTTAAGGTTTGAAGGAATACTTTAGCACTTTGCTTATTAAAATTTGCCATGTTTACTTCACTGCTGACTGAATTTTCTTCAACCTTTTCTTGTGCAGTTTTACCTTGAGAATCACGCAAATCGCACATCAAAGGCACATGCTTCTTAGAACAGATAATGCATCTTAAAACTGCTCGACATTTTTTAGCTGTATGATTAGGTAACAAACAAGCGAAGCAGCAATTCTTATCCTTTATAATCTTTTGTATCTCAGATAAACTCAATTTTCGAGCTGAAAAGCATTCCGAGCTCAAATGCTTGCCTTGGCAAAAAATGCATACCCTTTTGAAATCTAAAGTAGAAGACGTTGTCAATAAACCTGCAGCTGTCGATAACTTATTTCGCATATAGTCTGCACTTGCACCGTTTTTCCTTTTAGAATATCTATTATCTTCACGCTTTGTCAAACCGAAGCCCGCTACAGCTAAAGATATTCTCTCTTCACCTTCTACTTCCGTTTTCAAAAAATACATCAGATTATTCAACCTTCCTTTAGCATCCGTATTAGAAGAAGAGAGATTCGAGCGATTCCAGGCCTTCAAAAAGTCTGCTGGGAAACAAGACTCAACCATAGGGTATAGAATGGAGGCGTATTTATCAGTGGTAACACCTAATGTTTCTAGCGCCCGTAAATATGACTCAAGCTTATCATATAATGAAGTTAATGCAAATCTACCTTTTGTTTGCACAGATATTATCAATTTCAATAACTCTCGTACATACACTTCTACTAGAATATCTTCCCTGCCAAAACGAGCCTTTAAACTTTCCACTGCCTTTGAATAATTGGCGCCAGTTGGCGGGAAACTTTCAACAACTTCTCTTGCGCGTGAACCAGCGATTGTTGCTTGTACTAAATACTGGAACTTGTCCTCTGGGGCAATTTCATCATCTTTATCGATTTGTTCAAATTGGCTCCAAAAAGGCAACCAATCCTTAATTTCTCCGCCAAATTTCCTGAATTCCAGCTTAGGTAAAGTAAATTTTCGTCTCATAGTACTATTTTCATAATTACTTAAAATAGCATCAGTTTGAATTTGCCCAGATGATTGTATTCTCGCCAATTCTAAATCATGGTTCAATCTTAATTTCTCTTTCTCCAGTTCTGCTTCTTTTTCCAGCTTTAATGCCTCAGCTTCTTTTTCTAGCTTTAACTTCTCAAGTTCTTTTTCTTTTTCAGCTTGTTTTTCTTCTTTCAGAGCTTGTTCTTGTTTTTCTTCTTTCAAAGCTTGTTTTTCTTCTTTCAAAGCTTGTTTTTCTTCTTTCAATTTTCTTTCCGCTATAGCATTTTCTAAGATATCCTGAACAAATTCGGGATCCTTTTCATACTCTTTACTATTTAAAATCAGCTCCTTTAAGCTTGCTATTGTGAACGTCGAAGGCAAAGTCTCTCCAATCTCTTCGGCTACCCACTTCAAATCTTCTTTTTTAAACCCTTTAACGGTTTTAAACATCTTTTTAATCTTAATATAATCAAAATAATTTTACTTCACTTGAACGGTCCTGTCGCTATGGACTCCAATATTTTTATGTAAAGCAACGGAATAAGCACCGCAAATTCCTAGCTTTTCTCTTACTAAATTAAACTGTATAAAGGCGGACGCCAAGACTACTTATTTACACTTTAAAATTATTAAAGTAGCATCTTTTATGCTCATATAATAATTCCCTATAACATTAAACATAAGAAAATTATTCCTACGGTAAAAAGTAGTTCACTAAAATTAAGAACTCAAACTATATGAAAAAATGCAACTAACATCGTTGCTAACTTTATTCTGTTCTATTTCTTGAATTAAAAAACAAAACTGTGGATGCCACAAGCATCACCTAATCTTTACATTTTAACAAATTTTGAAGATAGCACGCGCTCATATTTTACATAAAAATTAAAAGCATTAAATTCATTTAACTCTTTTTTTCTTTGACATGTTGTTCAGCACGTGAACTTACAAAAAATAGAGGATAAATAATAAACAAATTTATACACTGAAATTGAAAATGGCTCAGTTATAACAACCGGCCTTTTCTGCTATGTTATAAACGTAAATTTTCGCTAAAAAAATTCCGGGATGAATTTTTGCAGCTGGATCTTAAATTTTGCGTCCTCGCAGCGAGGACATCGCGCGTTATGACTTAAAAGTTTGTGAAGAGCCCTATTTTAAGATATAAAAATTTGTGCAGGGTCCTTTTTTAAGGTAAACAATTTTGTGAAGAGCCCTATTTTAAGATAAAATTTGGTGAAGGGTTCTTTAACGGACCCAGGCTTTCCTCTGAACAGACCCATGCTAACTATTCTGCACAACTCTAAAATTATTTCCTTGATATGTCTTACTTTTTGAAATTTGTGATTAAAAAATTTATTATTTGTTATGCATTTTTCACTATACAACACTTTTTGAAAATGTTAATTGATAGATGTCTATTTTTAAAATATATCTCAGCATATTGAAAATTGTAGGGGGGGGGGGGGGGAAGTGATGAATCATTGCATTAAAATCTAGATTAAAGGATGTCATATTTTGAATATTTTTTACACAAAAAGGCTATAATAATTTAATTGCAATGGAAACTTTAGATTACAGCTATTGACTACTAAATATTCGACTAGCGCATTGTCTTCCAGACAAAATAACTTAAGCGATTACTAAAACTTTAAAGGCTTTTTCTCACAATTGTTTGAAAAAAACTTTTTTTTTAAAGCCCAGCCCACCATCTAAAGCCCAGGTTTTATCGGGGTTTAGATTAAAAAAAAAAAAAAAAAAAAAAAAAAAAAAAAAAAACAGGTATTGGGTTTTTCAGGAAACTTTTAAACAGGGCTGCCAAAAAGCCGGTCTTTACTGGCTTTAAATAACTTTATTCTTAATTCATTTCATTTCATTTTTTATTAGTGTAATAATTAAATTTTGTTATTCTAGGGATATCATTTATTTTTAAGAATATGAAAAAAAAAATGTAATAAAATCCAGCTTTTTAAATTTTTGCCAGTCTTTTTCAAGTGGTTTAAACAAAAAAGGCCGGCCCTTTCTTGGCCCAGCTAAAATCTAGCAACCCTGCTTTTAAATCTTCATTTCATTTTAAATGTTCTACTTAAATTGGTTAGTTTTTAACGAGATCACAGGAATAAACAAACTCCAGTGATTCATAGCTATTTATCACTAGTAATATTTCATATACTAATACTATGCAACTGCAATTAGATTTCTTTCATATTCTTAAAAAAGCTGTTATACTTAATTACACATACACACATTAAATATAATTTGTCAATATGTACATTTTTGTTTGAAAAATTAAAAACTTCTTATAAGCATAATCACATGTATTTTATTATGTAAAACAAAAAATATAAGATATTGCTGAATGAAAACCGATTTTTTTACTTCAGCACTGACAAAATAGGAACACAGAAATATATTACTGAATGAAAAATTTAGTCTGGATTTTTGAGGGAAGTGCATACTTTGATTTTGATCGTAAATGACGATATATACTTTCTCGAGTTTTCCTGCTTTGTCAACCCCTAAGCCTAAATGATTGCAAAGCTTACTCCAAACTAATCCAAAAGTTGAGAAAAAGCTCTCGATTGATGCAGATGAAGTCGGTGCTAAATGCAAAGAGAAAAAAAAAACTGACAAAATGCAGGTGGGAATTGACTTTTTTTTTTTTTTTTTTTTTTTTTTTTTTTAAACCCATTTCATAAAATAGTGGTTTTTTTTCAAGTGGGCCCACTTAGGCGAACCCTGATGATTGCTACTGCTTTAATATGCTGTTACCGTTATAGTATACTAAAAAGTTTGCAACCATTTAAATAATGCAAAATAGGAGAAATTAGATTTAGTGCCAAGCAGTGGGGTTAAACTACATTTAAATACATATGTTTCCTCTCATTTTGAGGATAACACGAATGTAAATAAATTTTTGAATCAAATTATATTAAAAAAAAAAAAAAACAAGCTTGACTAGCCTTATCTAGGGTCAAAATACTGTTTGGTCAAATCTATAAAATTTTTTTAAAAATAATCTTGCTATTAGCGCTGACTCTAGAATAAAAGGGACAGCATTTGTTTGGGGGGGGGGGACTCAATAAAAAAAAAGGCATTATTTGCAGTCTTCTATGTTGTGATTTTTGTAAGTGACAAAAGTTAATTACTAATTTTATATATATATATATATATATATATATATATATATATATATATATATTTATATACGTATATATGCATTTGTTGTTCCTGGAATGCTGTAAAATTATTGCTAGAAGGTTACATGTCAGGAAGAAAGGTATCTAAAGTCTTCTGAACATTTAAAATGTTTTTAAAGGCCACTTGGTTCTAAAATGTTTTTAAAAAGGGCCGCCGGGTGCTAAAATGAGTTGAAAAAGAGCCACAGGGTTGAGCACTTTGCCAAATTAGCCTATAGTCAGCACTAGCTATTTTTAATTATCAACAGGTTTAACAGAATATAAGCACATAGTTTATATGCATGTACATAAAGTTTTAGGTCTCCAAATACGTTTATGTAATTTAACAAAGAAATTTTATAAAACATATTCCTAACACTTTTCCAACTGATCAGGGAGATCTCTCAATTTTGTAAAGTATCAGTACATGACCGATTCTAATTTTAGCATCATTCTTTTGTTTTTTCAAATGCTTATAAAAGCTTTGTTGCCTACATTTGGGAATTCTATTAGTTGTAGCTGTTAAAAAATATGCGGTGACTAACATACACAGGCACAATTCGTCCAGTTGGCAAAGTGTTAAGTGAATTTAAGATTATACAGAATTATTAATAGATTATATTTAAATGAGAGCCTGCCTAACGACCCTTTGGTTTCTTTCATCATTTCTCATGGATTCTTAGGCGGCTAATAGTTTAAAGTTCCCCCTCACTTGTGATTGTGCTTTCCTCAGCCCCCAACCTCTGCTATTTTCTATGAATTGTTCAGTATTCCTGGATTGCAGATAAATTTTGTTTTACTGCAGACAGGCAAAGAAAATTCTGCCAGTGAAGCTATTTGGCCAAATATTTAGTACTTTCCCAGTTCTCTTTAATTAATAAAATTTAATTGCTTTTACTAAAGTTCTTTCGACACCAAGCTATTTCTTATAGAGTGGAAATACACTAATGCATGAACAATTCAAGTAAAATTGTAAAACTTACCAGTCCCGAGTATTTAGTAGGACTGTAGCAGTCTGCATCATAATAGACATCCTTAGTTACGTTACATTGCTTAGTAAGCCCTTCATCTTTTTTCTGCTTAAAAAGCTCGACATTTACTTCTGTGCGGCGACGTAGCATTGCCTAAATATGAGATACGTTTAAATAATTGCAAATGAGAAAGATTAACAGACAAAAACAGTACTTAAAAAAGAAAACCTACCTCCTGGTCTCTTCCTTTATTTTTGAAATTTTTTAGTCGACTGTGCGAATTTATGTTGAACAGTCAATAAAATTTACAGATGTGCTAAAAAAGGAAATTAAAACCTTTAAAAGATACCCCTAACAACAGATGATAGTCATCAGGGTTACCTGAACTTTACTAAAAAAGCAGACATACAATGCATAAAGTTTATTATAACAACAATATTCGATTTGTACCACATGAAAATCGAACATATGAACACACATATGAAAACACATATGAAAACATATTACACTGCCCATTTAAGAATTTTGGGAGGCATACTATTGTAACAATCGCAGCTATCGTAGATCACAAGTCGGATCGTACACTCCGTAGCAAAAGTATCCGAGCATTAGCAATAATCCCTGTCTGAAAAAAGTACATTTAACACTGCTTTGTTAAATAAATCCATGTCGAATCATGTTCTCAGACAGACTAAGAACATGAATCAACAAGGATTTATTAAACAAAGCAGTATTAAGTGTACTTTTTTAAGACGGGGATTATTGCTAGTGCTCGGATACTTTTGCTGCGTAGTGTACGATCCGACTTGTGATCTGCGATAGCTGCGATTGTTACAATACTATGCCTCCCTTAAACACTGTTACGAAATACATAAATTTGAGAAACGTAAAAAAAAAAAAAAAGTAATTGCTTCCTAATTATATTGTTTAAATTAAAGTACCTAATTTAAAAATAAACTCTATAAATAATAAATTCACAGTATTTTGGTATAGTCGAGTAAAGTTTAATTACCAAATAACTCAGAAATTTCGAGAAACAATGTTCGCAAATTTCAACCAGCAAAAAATCAAATGCGGCAGAGGGAACAAAACGAGAATCGTGATTGGCTGATTTCAAAGATGAATTTACTTTCCTCTTCTTTTTTAAGTAAGATGCATGACGATTCAGCTGTACTATCGCAGCTACGCTTTGTGAAAGTTTCGAAATCTCGAAAATCGTAAGGTTTAACTCCAATCTGAATTTCAACAGACAATAACTTAACAACAATTCAATTTTACTCAATCTCTTTCTCTTTTGCTGGATTGTAAACAAATAAAACGTGTTTCTATATATTGTATATGTATTAAATAGTTATTTAAATTGTGATTTTTGAATAGAAAGTAATTAAAAATGTCAAAAACTAAAAAGAGGACTAAAAGTGTTAACAAACCTCTAAATAAGGTTTCTCATAGTCTTAATCCTGGTAAATTATTTGTTTATTTTGTTTGAACAGATTTGTAATAAACAATTCTAACCGTTCTTTTTTGTCATTATTTATTTGAATGTATAATTGAAAACCATTAAATTAAAAAAATGTGTTTTCCGAGCTCTATTCACTGCGTAAAATAACTGAATACAAAGATATTTGAAGAAATTTGAGGTCTTTTTCGTTAATTGATTTTTGACAGATCTCTTATAATTTAATCCGTAAATAAACTATTTTTAGATTACTTATATAAAGATATAACACAGGGTTCCCCATCACATAATTTAATGGGCGTGCTGCCCTTTTTGGTCGGAAAAATAGCATACGTCTTATCCCCCATAAAAAAAATTACACCCTACTTGCCCCTTATTTAAAAAAAAAGTACCCTTATTACCCCTTGTATTACAGAAATTCATGCTGAATATGTACCTAGTAGTTGTTTTCTTACGCGCATACCAACCACAACCATTAATTATTAAAGCAGGCTTAATTTTCTAATGTCTTCCATTTAAAATGTCAATTATTGCATTATGACTATCAAAATTCGTTTATACATTTGTAACAAACAAAAGTAAAATTGTGTTGATCCCCTGAAATCTCCAGATCTTAAATCTATTGAGTATATGTGGGATAAGTTGAAAAAGTTATCTGACATACATATTCACATTTACATAATCTTACAGTATTGGAAATTGTTCTTCGAGCATGGTCTCAGATTCCACATACAACCTAACAACATATTGCGGAATATATGCTAACATTTTTTGCTGCCCTTCCCCAAAATTGAAATTCATTAAAACAGCCTTGGCTCGGAGGCGTTATTTACAGTCGGTAACAAAAGTGTCCGAACACTAGCAAAAATTCCTATGTAAAAAAAGTACACTTCATACAGTTTTGTTAAATAAATCCTTATCGAATCATGTTCTTACACTGGCTAAGAACAGGATTCGACAAGGATTTATTTAATAAAACCGTATGAAGTGTACTATTTTTACATAGGAATTTTTGCTAGTGTTCGGACACTTTTGTTACCGACTGTACTTTCCAAGATGGCGTCTGTTGACGTTTTAACGATCGTTTTTACGTGCAAATAAAATTGAAAAAATTTGATCGTTAATGGAAAGTTAAATACAAAAAACATCAACAAACGCCATTTTTAATGTAAATCACACCAACGAGCTGACGTGGATCGCACCAACAAAAGTCGCATTCAATATAATAAAAGTAGTACTAAAATATATATTAAAAGAAAAATATTTAAATTTAGAATTTTTTTTTCTTGCTGAAATCGTGCTGCTACCGTGCTCAGTTATGCTCAGAAATGCTGCTACCGTGGTCAGTTTAATTGCTGCTGTTTGCTCGCTTCGCGAGTATTAAAAAAAAAAATCACTGGATACCACTAATTCGTGGGGCATAAATTAGTAAAAGCATGAAAATTGATGAAGTGCAGTCAGTATATTTTCTGCTGTTTGCGAGCATTAAAAAAAAAAAAAAAAAAAAAAAAAAAAAAAAAATCACTGGATACTCCTAATTAGCGAAGCATGAATCAGTAAATGCATGAAAATTTGTATAAGCCGCGGCCAGTATGCTTGCTGCTGTATGCTTGCTTCGCAAGCATTAACACAAAAAGCAACAACAACACTTGATACAACTAATTCGAATGGCATGAGACAGTAAATGCATGAAAATTTGTATAGGCCGCGATCAATACACTAGCTGCTGTATACTTGCTTCGCAAGTATTAAAACAACAACAAAAAAAAAAAAAATCACTGGACACCCCTATTTCGAGGCGCATGAATCAGAAAATGCATGAAATATGTACTGTAACGGTCAGTTTTCCGATGCTAGATCGCTACGCAAGCATTATAAATAAATAAATAATCACTGAATGCACCGAACTAAATCACGGTGCATGAGAAAATCTATACTGAAGCAATGACTATCATGCCCTACCCTTTTTTTCTTTGTAAATTTACTAAAAAATATATAAAAATACACAGAAAAAAATTTTGTTTTAAACTTTAAAAAATCATTTAAAAAGAGTAAAATCTAGAATTAATCTTATTTACAGATACCGTGGCGGCTTAAAGATGAAGATCCTTTAGCAAAAGGTATATTTTGAATTAATTTAAATTAAAATCGGCTCTGTTACGAAAGCTAAACCAATCAGCTAAAGCCATACTAATTTTAACGCTCCCGCTATGCGACTAATCCAATGAGATGAAAGTGCTGATGGGCCGCACTAGGATAAGCAAGAGAAGGGCGAATTCATGTGACCGACCGATGGGTTTGCCAGGTGCAACGCGTCATTGCCACGTTTGACGTGGTACCCTATATTAGGATGAAACCCATTTTTTTTTTCCCCAATTAAAATAGAGTTTTTATAAAACTTTCCCATGTTTTCAGTATTCTTTTTAATGAATGGCTGTATGTGGCTCAATGAACATTATTAGTTTGAAATTAAACATTATATAGGAAAACTGTTAAAGTTCAAGGTTTTACACGATGATTTATTATTATTATCATTTCACAAAAACAAATAAAAATTCGCAACAATATTTTATGGTACTTACGTACAATACCAGCGATAAATCGCTAGCATGCAGCAAATACAAAATATATATTTCATATGTATGAATATTGTATAAATGACCCTATGAAATATATTGTAATTATCTTATATATTTATTTTTATAAATATCTCGACAATAGCACATGGTTAATAACATAAGTACCTATATTATTTTTACAAAAATGTGCAAAACCTTGATCAGCCCTGGACTGTATTAAACGCAAAATGTTGCCCAATGAGATATTGACTGAGAGGTCATAATAAAAAGTTGTCACTCATTATCAGTGTATAGACATTATAATCACAATAAATAATTTAAAAATTACACCTAAAGTACACTCCTGCTTAAAAGTTTTGCAAGATTTGCAAATGATCAGTTTTTTTCCATTTAAAAACTTATCTCTCGATGAAATGTTTTCAAACTTTGGGTATTTAAAGAACTAGGCTTTCCTCATGTTTTTCAGTGAAGATTGTTTTAAGACAATATTTAGGGGGCTGGTAACAAATTGAGCGAAATCAGCAATGTTAGTGATCACCCTGTATCGTTAAATAAGCAAAATGAGCTGTAACTTTAAGACATGTTAATATAGATCCAGTTCAATTTGTGGATGAATTTGTGTGACGATAGCATATTAAATAACAAATATAAAAGCATTTATTTTAAAACTCCAAAAAAAAAAAAAATCACCACATTTTTTATGTATAATAAATATACTGAGTTTTTAACGAAAATTATCCCCACTTTCAGATAAGTACTTTTAAAACAATATACTGCAATCGGAATACAAATATCTTAAATATCTCATGAAATATGAGCATTTTTATGAAAAACGTTTTCACTGTGCATGTGAGAAAGATAATAAAAAAAAAAAAAAAAAAAATATTGCATAGGTTAAATATAGATTAAATATATATTGGGCAACTTTTGTCAAAAGTGTATTTGAAAAGAGTAAAAATTAAGCAAATTATCCAAAAAAGAATGAGCTAGATTTTAGATATTTTCCAAGAGCTGAATTTTCTTAAGGGTTTTTTCACATGCCGTGTAATTAATTTTAAGATCCAATTATTTCAACCATGCTCCAAATGTACTCTTTTGTGAAAAACTTCTTATAAGCTTGTAACTCTAACATATTTTCCTTTATTTACTAAGATTTGTGAGATGATAAGGGGTTTTTCACAAAAAAAAAAAAAAAAAAAAAAAAAAAAAAACTTTTGCTAAGTAGTTAAAATAATTTGATCTTTAAATTAATTATGCAACATGGGAAAAACCCCTTAAGAAATTTTAACTTTTGGAAAATATCTAAAATGTAACTCGTTCTTTTTCGGATAATTTCCTTAATTTGTACTCTGTTCAAATGCACATTTAAAAAAAGTTGCTCAATATATCTAGCTTTCAACCTATGCAATAAATTTCTTTTTATCTTTTGCACATGCGCAGTGAAAACATTTTTCATAAAAATTGTGGAGTTTGCGTTCCTGCAAACTCCATCTTCACTTAAATACTTATTTAGATTACTAAGAAAACCAGAGACTTGAATTGAACAAACAATAAGAGTTTATTTGAACCAGATTAATGGGAGGGCGGCCTGGTTAAAACTTAGCTCAGTCAGCGTATTACTAAATCAAAATATATAAATCAACAATTTAATTATCTTAAATATCTCACCTCAGCAGATAGTCAAAGGTTTAGAGACGGTCGCACTCGTACTCCGCTACCACGACTTCACTATGGATCAGAGGATTCCCTTCGGACCCAACTTGACCTTTCCGAATGCTAGTAGTTGCGCACACCAACACTCATCACTACTTAACTTCACACAACTAAATCTCCACGACTCTACTTCCCGATATTCACCAAAATAAGATTCATCACATCCACTATACTATCCTCCAACATCCACACCATCTACTAAAACCATCTCTATTTTTATACTTCTTCCTACACCCTCCTTTCACTACATTTCAATCCGTTCTTTTAAAAATCACTTCTAATTTATCTAATATTCAAAATCTAAGTCTTTTATTGCAGCCCCCTGCCGACACAACACTAACTCGACCTCAACCTTCACCGAGTCACTGGCGACGAAGCGATTTTAACCGTCCCCACTTTCTACTTTGCTGGATCCAGCTTAATTAAAATAACTGTGGTGACGTTCTGACATCTCAACCTCACAGTCCCCCTCCAAGAAAAAAATTTAGTCGGGAAAATCCCCAACGGGTTTTGTCGAGTAAATTTAAATAGCTTCATTCCATATCTAACTATCTCAAATCTCTGAAATGTGAGTGCAGCCGTCACTTAAATTTTAACCGGGTGAGAAAAACTTAAAAAAAAATTTTGTTAAATCCCTGAGCGAAAAACTCGGGGACGCAAAAAAAAATTTAATTTAAAATTTTAAATAAAAGGCGTACTTTTACCCCGAGAAACTCCGGGACCCTGACTGAGCTAAAACCAGGATTACAGTAGGATTAACACACGTCTCCCTGTTATGCCAGGGAGGCAAATAAATTCAAACTTGATCTTTCTTGGCTTTACATAGTAAGTCGCTTGTGACAAATGCGACATTTAAAGTTTACAAGAATAATTTTCTTTAAAAAAAAAAAAAAAAAAAAAAGAACATGACAGTCTTTATTAATATGAGTTTACTGGCTGGGCTGATATCTGGAGCTTTATGTCTGCGAGGGAGATGACTAAACCAAGAATAGGATGAACTTGCTTCATACTAGGGCACAGGCTGTGAACATCAGATAACGAAAAAGGATCAAAGGGTTTGGAAACAGCTCATCAACAATAGGAAGAGTTTGCAAGTGCAGATGTCAATTTGGAGCATCAGAAAATTTCGTCAGATAGATTCTGTAAAATAAAAGCTTTGTACAGTAATAACATCAAAGGAAGATGTTAAAATCCTCTTCTAGAAAAAACGGAGACATGTTCGTCTCTATTAACATAGTACAAAAATTAGAAACAGAAAAATTTCTCCCTCCTGAGCTTAAGCATAAACGGAAAAAGTTTAGCAGTTAGTCTTTTTAATGTTATATGGTTAAACACGCTTTTTATGCTTATAGCTTAAAAAAACATTTTCCCCCCTCTAAAAGTACATACAGATAAACTTTTAGACAAATATTCAAAAGTTTTACCAATACAAATATGCAGTTTATAAATACATCATTTATAGAAATACAAAAGAAAAAGGGGGGGAAATTTACAAAGGGTCAAATAACAGTTTATATTACCAGCTTTCTGCAGGTGATGGCTACAAAGTAAAAGAACTTAATACATACATAAAATAGATATTTAAGAGAGAACAAAAATGTTGACATTGAAGCAGAACATGAATTTTGATTTGAAAGTTCATGGCTAAATTAAACTTTGTATTTTTAGTTTGGGAAAGTCCATAACTTTCGTAAGAGTTCTTAAAATATAAAGTCCCAAAAAGGCTTCAAAGTATGTCGAACATTTTGTACAGCTCTGACAGAAGTGCACTTGTAATAGAAAAAAAAATATAGAACGGTATCACCTGATGTGAATTTGCAGCTGTAACTTCAGCAAGGTCAGAGGTCTTGGTGAATGTGCTCGTTGTACTCGTCAGCTAGGCCACAGGGTTGCAGGCTTTCAGACCGGGGCCTAGGGCTATCCCAAAAGGCTTGTACAAAGGCTTGTTCGGCAGGTGATTCATATGGCTGAGCATGTTGTCGGAGTCTGGCTTGACGCCGGTTATTGAATCGGTGGTGTAAAAAGAACTCGTCTGTGCCGACCGAGTCAGGGGCTGCTAGGAATTTCTCCATGTGCCGTCCGCTAGTTGATGAAGAGGGTGGCGGTCTTTTTGGAACCCTTGCCTTTCTCTTAGGTCGGAAAGAGTCGGTGTGCACTGAATCTGGAACTGCTAGTACCTTCTGTGGTGGATGTGTTCCAGAGGACTTTGAGGAGGGGCTTGTGGGCGTTTTAAATATTTGTTCCAAGCTTTTTTCTTTTTAATCTGCGGTATAAAAAGCTATTAGTAAAAGAATAGTCGCGTTTGCGACCAGTTTGCCTAGGAAAATTTACATTAGAATGGTTTGATGACCCAGTACGAGCTCGCTTTTGTGCGACGGGTCTGCTAACACTAGATTGGTCAGCGGAAGTGCCCTGAACAGATTTTTCGGGTATGGTAGGTGTAGGTAGTTTATCAGCTGTACAAGAATCAGGAGCACTAGGCTGGGAAGGGAGGTTAGGCGTAAAGATGGACTGTTCGTCAGGTGGGTTTGAACCCGGCACGCTATCACTATCAAGAGTTTCAGCATATGATTGAGTGCGCTGTTTAAATATTCGTATCTGATCAACGTTTATGGTAGTGGGGGTGCCGTTAAAATCAATTGTCAGATTATTATTTTCTACCTTTAAAACAGAGAAAGGCCCAATGAATTTTGGCCCAAATTTAGCCACTTTAGAATCTTTTTTTGAGCTAAGAAAATGTGATTCTAGGAGTATTTTATCTCCCACTTTTACTTCTAAAATTCTACGTTTTAAATTATAATAGACAGCTTGCTACTCTTGAGCTTTTCTCAAATTTCTCTGAACTTCTGGTAGCAATTCTTCAATATTTCGCGTAATAAATTGAGATGCGTTTTGCTGTACTAATACCAGTTTTTGAAAGGGGGTCAGAATCTTTCTGCCCAAAAACAATTCAGCGGGAGTTTTTCCTGCTGCATCACTTACCGCTGTACGAATCGCATTGCCAAAATGATAGAGAAACTGATCCCAATTTTCATGATTTTGACCAATGAACGTCGCAATCATATTAATTAAAGTTCTATTAACACGTTCGGCCTGATTAGCTTGCGGCCGATATGGAACCTTGAAGACGTGTTTAATTTCGAGTGTATCGCAAAGTGCCTTAAAAACATTACTTATAAATTGAGGACCATGGTCCGTTACAATTTGAAGGGGGGCGCCGTAACAAGAAATATAATTATTAAAGAAGGCAGTGGCCACTGCTTGTGCCGAAGCTTTACGTAAAGGCACAAATTCAACCCATTTACTAAAATAATCCACCATAACTAACGCATAACGAAATCAATTTGGTTTAGAGAGGGGGTAAGGACCGATTAAGTCGAGTCCAAGAATTTGATTTGGAAAATCAACTTTAATAGGAATTAATTTATCGGCCGGCTTTACATTTTTATAATTATATTGCTGGCACAAGCGACAACTCGAAACATATTCATTAATAAACTTCCTCATTTTAGGAAAGTAACAGGCATCTTTGAGCTTTTTATAAGTTTTCCTAATGCCAAAGTGCCCCGAAATTGGAGAGTCATGAAACTCAAATAGGATGGCTTGACGAAGAGATTGGGGAATTACAACTCGTAATTCGCCATAAGATGATAATAATTTTGAATAAAAAAGCAAGCCATCGATTAAAGAAAAAGATTGGGACCAGTTTAAGGCAATGGCTGATTCAATTAATGAAACTGACTCAGGATCTTCTAAATACTTATAGATTAATCCAAATTCGGGATCATTTTTTTGTTCTTGGATTAATTGATCTCTCGAATTTAACACAGATGCTGGCATAAGCGCTAAAGCTACTTTTTCCTTATCAGATACGAATTTATCGTTTAAGGTAGTTACTATAGATTTGTAGAAGCACATTGGTTTACTCGTTCACTTTCAATTTCCTTTACACGAGTTTCAGTCACGTCTGCTAATATTTCGGATTGAACCGGTTCAGCCTTTAAATGCGAATGATGAATATATGAGGCTTTAACAGTAGAATTTAACTGATCATTCTTTTCATTTAAAGCAAGTGATTGATTTCCCCAATTAGATTCAATCGTATTTTCTTGAGTTTGAGTAGTACGTGAAAGAACGTCAGCTACGATATTGTCAGAACCAGGTCGGTGTTCGATGTTTATATTAAAGTTACATAACTTAAGAGTCCATCGAATCATGCGAGGGGAGAGGTTCTTTCCAGTTGTTAACCGAGTTAATGCCGCATGATCCGTAACAACTGTTACTGGAAGTTGCGTAAAATATAAACGAAATTTTTGCAGTCCCCAAAGCGCTGCTAAACATTCACGTTCAGTTACTGGATAATTTCTTTCTGCAGCGTTAAGCGTTTGGGACGCATATGCGATTGGGCGGCCTTCTTGGCTTAAAACGGCCCCAATTCCGTAGGAAGAAGCATCCGTAGCTACTTGAAATTTAATATTATAATTAGGATGAGCTAGTACAGGAGGAGCGCTAAGTACAGTTTTTAACTTATCAAATGCTTCTTGTGCTTCATTTGACCAGTGAAATTTAACTCTTTTCCTTTTGAGTTTAAAGAGGGGCTCGCATATGTGAGCAAAATTAGGTATAAATTTCCCATACCAGGCACACATGCCTAGAAATCTCGAAACTTGTATGGAAGTAGTAGGAGGGGGCATGTTTAAAACTGGCTGAACTTTTTCATCATCTACAGAAATACCAGCAGGCGTTATTTTGACGCCAAGATACTTAATTTCCTGTCGTGCAAAATGGCACTTAGAAGAATTTAAAGTTAATCCTGCATTTTGCAGTAGAGTAAAAACAGTTTTTAAATGATTTAAATGCTCATTGTAAGATGAGGACGTGATTATTATATCATCGAGATACACATGCACAAATTTATTCTTTAAGTATAGTTTCCATAGCTTTTTGGAATGTTGCCACAGCCCCTGAACATCCGAAAGGCATTCGTTTAAAACCAAACGTGCCGTTTTTAGTTATAAACGCTGTTTTTGATATATCAGCGGGTTTCATTGCAATTTGAAAGTAACCCGATGTCAGATCGAGAGTAGACATAAAATTTGTAGTTGTGATATGTGCTAACAAATCATCAATTATAGGCAAGGGATACTGAGGATATTGTGTAATAGAATTTAGCCTACGATAATCTATTGCAAATCTCCATGCCTCAGGATCGGTAATAGGTTTACCGTTTTTCTTACGACATAAAACAACAGGAGATGCATAAGGAGAAGTTACAGGCATAATAATATCATTTTTCAACATTTTCTTAATATGCCAATTTATAATATCTTGTTTGGCTTGATCATAACGATAAGGCTTACTAAAGACTGGTTTATTAGTTCCAGTGTCGATTTCATGGCAAACAACATGGGTTAAGCCAGGTGTATCAGAGAATAACTGTTTAAACTGATTAAGAAAATTAACAAAATCAATTTTTTCAATATGAGTGAGGGCATTTCCCTCTAAATTAACAATTAACTCTGTCGGCTCGACAGGTTTAGAATTTGACTTAGAATCATCAATATGTAAAGATTTATTGGCAAAATTTATTTCAACATTATTTGCTTTCATAAAATCTAACCCTATAATGCAGGGATGCTGAAGATTGTCGATGACGTAAAAAGGCCAATTAACACTTAAATTATGAATTTGAACATTCAGGCGGACTTCGCCTCTGTTCACGCAGGACTGGCCTTGAGCCGTTGTAACATTTAAATTTGTCCGCTTTAAAGCTTTAAAGGCAAAATACTTTTTATAAGTTTCATGTGCTAGAAAGGAACGTTCAGCACCAGTGTCCCAATAAGTAGGTATAAAAATATTATGAATTATTGCATTTAAATTAGGAAGGTCCACCGGACTGATACAAATTGTGTCTAAACATATGGAGGTGGTTGAGTTATTCAGTGGCTGTTGACCCTCCTCACAAGAGCCACTTACTCGTTTAACTGACGACTCTGGTTATTACGAGAGTTACGAAAATTTCTGTTATTTCTATCAGATCGAGAAAAGTTTTGAGACTGATTTTGATTAGAACGATCATCAGAGCATTTTGAAAGTTATTCCGCCTTGGTTGCGGCGATTGACGGTCATGTTGATATCGGTTGAAATTTTGAGGGGGGCTGAAATTTTCACGCCGAAAATTTTGCATATTTCCATTACCCCGTTGGCGATTAAAGGTGTTGTCCGCCCTTGGAGGGTGACGTTCTTAGTACTTAGCTAAGGTTTGAAACAGACTGTCGTAAGAGGTGACAGGTTTCAGATCAAGGTAATCTTGAATAGGAATAGTCAAAAGCGGGGTTATAATTTCCATTGCAGCGGCAAAAGATAACACTAAATCCAGCTGCTTTATAATGTCGAATTTACGTAATAAAAATGTGGTAGGTTTATCATAAAACGACATCTTTGTCGTATAAAGTTCTTGACGTAGTCTGGTTTTATCAACAATAGAAGAGAATGAATTTTTAATTTTAAGCTTCAAATCCTCATACGTAGGATTTTGGCCTAGAGTTCTAGAGGCAATGGTGTCATACCAGATTTTAGCATCTCCTTTTAAGGAGTATTTTAATAAATTAAATTTATCAGCTTCGTCAATTTTACATATATCAAAATGCTGTTCAAGATCCTCAAAAAATTTAAGTACATTGTTTGAGCCAGTAAAATAAACCCGAGGGGGGGGGGGGGGTGTCGAATTGGTTTGGGCGCCACTGTGGAGTTTGCGTTCCTGCAAACTCCATCTTCACTTAAATACTTATTTAGATTACTAAGAAAACCAGAGACTTGAATTGAACAAACAATAAGAGTTTATTTGAACCAGATTAATGGGAGGGCGGCCTGGTTAAAACTTAGCTCAGTCAGCGTATTACTAAATCAAAATACACTGTAAAAAATATGTCCTATTTGCTGCCAGAAATTCTCTTGTAATTTGAGAAAATACGCATAATTTACGAAATAATTACGTTGTCAGAACGTATTTTCTCAAATTACAGAGAATTTCTGGCAGCAAATAGGGCAGATTTTTTACAGTGTATATAAATCAACAATTTAATTATCTTAAATATCTCACCCCAGCAGATAGTCAAAGGTTTAGAGACGGTCGCACTCGTACTCCGCTACCACGACTTCACTATGGATCAGAGGATTCCCTTCGGACCCAACTTGACCTTTCCGAATGCTAGTAGTTGCGCACACCAACACTCATCACTACTTAACTTCACACAACTAAATCTCCACGACTCTACTTCCCGATATTCACCAAAATAAGATTCATCACATCCACTATACTATCCTCCAACATCCACACCATCTACTAAAACCATCTCTATTTTTATACTTCTTCCTACACCCTCCTTTCACTACATTTCAATCCGTTCTTTTAAAAATCACTTCTAATTTATCTAATATTCAAAATCTAAGTCTTTTATTGCAGCCCCCTGCCGACACAACACTAACTCGACCTCAACCTTCACCGAGTCACTGGCGACGAAGCGATTTTAACCGTCCCCACTTTCTACTTTGCTGGATCCAGCTTAATTAAAACAACTATGGTGACGTTCTGACGTCTCAACCTCACAAAATGTTTATATTTCATGAAATATTTGTAATCTGGTTGCAGAATATTATTTTAAAAATGCTTTTTCCAACTTATCTGACTGAAAGCGACAATTTTCGTTAAAAACTCTGTATATTATAAATAAAAAACATGCTTTTTTTTTTTTTTTTTTTTTTTTTTTTTTTGAGTATTAAAATAAATGCTTATATCTTCGTTATTCAATATGCTATCGTCACACAAATTCATCCACAAATTAAGCTGGGCTAACATATCCTAAAGTTACAGTTCATTTCATTCACTTAACGATACAGGGTGATCACAGATATTATTGATTTTGCTCAATTTGTTACCGGCCCCCTAAATGTTGTCAATCCAGTCTTCACTGAAAAACATGAGGAAGACCCAGTTCTTTAAATATCCAATGTTTGGAAACATTTCATTAAGATATAATTTTTTAAATGAGAAAAAACTGATTGTTTGCAAATCTTGCTAAACTTTTGAGCAGGAGTGTATACTATTTTGGCAAATAATAAAAAAATAGTCATGTGTCATCGATACCTGACTTTCACATTCTAATTTAATCTGTATCACTACCATTGTTGATAAATAATCGATGTGGAAAATGCCAAAAATTAAATAAATCGAAAATTCACATAGAACCAGTGAGCAATATTTCACTATAGTTTACTTTAGAGAAAAGAATAAATTAATGTTTATAAAACTGTAAAGTAACAGTTCCTTACACCATATTTATTCCCAGTACATCTTGAAAATGTTTCTGGGATGTCTTTTCATCCTGAAAAAGTCTTGAAGATATCCTAGGGGGAAGCTGTGCTGTTAGGGGTTATAAATTTAACAGCTGTGCATTTATTTGCATTAAAAATGTTGACAGTGAAATTTATTTGATAAAATTTACCATTTAACTTTTTAAAATGATTTTAAGAAAATTGTTCTGTCGCTGGCGCCAAATTTTTTTGTCTGCGACAGCAACTTCTCGCGAAAGGCAGGGTTCTCCGCATCATAAGAGGTATCAATATCTTCCGAACAACCCAAGGAAGGCATTTCAGCTGCTTAGAAATTTCTATCATTTTAATTAACGAAATTATTAGCTAAAAACGTCGGGTTTATGAAGGTACTGTATTTGCCACCTTGAAAAAAGTTTCTCCCAGTGACGTCATTCTTCTGTCATGAAGTCACTTTACACGGAAAGTTAAAATATGATCCATGGTGTAAAAAATAAAATAAATGTCGATGTTTCTATCAAGAAAAATATCTTTATTATTTAAAATTTCTTATGTTGTTTATCATTTTTTGTTTTTAAATATTTTCTCTTGCGAATAATTGTCGTGATTTCGCATTATCCATTATAAGTAAGCACTTAATTTGGTGATATATTTTATGTCTACATTTGTATTATAAGAAGTTTTAAAAAAGTAACTGAAATTAGGCTTGAAAAGTTGATTTCCAAAAGATCATTTTTTCATTGTCTCATGTCGGATCTTTTATTCTATTTTAAAATTATCATCATTTGCCATTTGATCGCCATTTCTTTATGTCTGTAAAGTGAATTAATTTTTTTCTCACTTAAAAAAAAAAAAAAAAAAAAAAAAAAATCAGGCTGGTCCATAACCCTATTTGGCGAGTTTTCTTTTGGTTGCGTTTTGAACGATAACGATGTCATTCTGAATTCTTTGCAAAATAATATTTCAACCTCGTTGCTGATTATTTTTATAATCATGGCAACCTTTATTCCAAATTTTTATGAAGATACACTTCATCGACATTTAAATATTCAGTTTTCTATTCTATTTTTGCTAAAATATTTAACGAAATGTAGGCATTTTAAAAATATTTATAAACATATAGGATATATTTTGTCATAATATATATTTTAGATAAAAAACAAATCACTTAAAAATGACAGCATATTATAATTTCTCAATGACAAATTTTTTAAATTACGGAAATAAATATTTCTACGATACATTTTATATACCTAATTATGGGGGGAAAAAAATCATCACATAAATCTCCTATAGAGCGCATTTAACTTATGTTGTTTAATATATATATGTATATTAAATTATACACTCCTTCTCATAATTATAAGGACGCCCGTTTTTCTATATTAACTAAACACTGAACACTATTATTAAAACAAATATATTTTTTATTAATTTGAATTTCATTAATAGACTATATTTAAAAAGTGTTATCGATTTTCTATCTTAAAAAACTTTAAATACGGTCAAACAGATGATTTTTCAGGTGTTCACAATTATAAGGACAGCTCAAATCTTAGTAATTTTTTTCAGTTATTCTTTAAATTAATATTTTATGTGGTCTCTTTTTAGGGTGAAACAGTCAAACATTCTCTCTGGTATATATATATATATATATATATATATATATATACATTTTTTTTTTTTTTTTTTTTTACATATATATTCAGTTTCAATACCATTTCATAGAGCATAGATGATATTCTGAATACAGTTAAACTATTTAAAATTGCTTTCCACTTGCATGCACTTTTCCAATATGATAAGTTAAGGTTTTTTTCAACTTTTTGGCCACGGGAAAGGCAGCAATACAGAAGTTTCTTTCTTCAAACTATTTCCTATTGCTCTAGAAGTAGAGCAAAAATGTAAGTCTTGTTGAAAAAAATGTTATTACCCCTCAAAATCTAACAAAACTCTGAGAATTCCACGTTTAAAATTTGCGGATATTCTCTTGATGTTCATAATAATAGAAAAAATTACTAAACTCATTCTGCCTTCAGTAGAAACAGCTTCCCAGAGCACCATAGATCCACCTTTAAAATGCCCGATTCATATCTGCCTTTAACAAATCTGCTCTGTCTTTCACTATTTTCAGATCGTGCCAGTAACTGTTAAAACCATTTGGCTAATCAAGAATAAAATGTTTTTCGTCCAAAAATGCAACATTTCACCATTTAGTATTGTCTTTATTCAACTTTAACACAGACGTTTTTCCCCCTATTAAATGCTTATTGATTATCACAGGTTTTTTATTCATTTTAACATATTATTAATTATTTTAAACATGCATAAATGTGGACCCTAACCTTTCGTTAAAAATTACGAGCAAATTCAGCAGCAGTCATTATGAGTAGAACAGTAAGAGGAATTATGAGTCTTCGATCTCTGTAAAACAACTCTGATTTTGCATCAGATCTCTCTCCTATCGAACCAGCAGTTCAACGTTTGATAACATTTCCTTGAGCAATTTTAGATCTTCGAATTTCATTAGAAATTCGGCTGATTCAAATTATCCTTCCACTTAAAAAACACATTTATCATACTTCACTACATGAACGTTCTTTTTTTCGAGGAATTATCAGTAATGTCCGCCCAAGAAAAATTGAAGCCTTATATATGAATTAATCTAGCCCAGTCGTTAGCCCTTTGAAGCAGATTTCTCATCAAACATAATTTTTACACTTTTTTGATAGTTTTACGTTATTTTAGATCTAAATAAGTGGAAAATGTTATATTTAAAATTTTAATTAATTTTTGATCTAAAATATAGAGTGGGGCACCGGTGTCCCTTTCTGCGTTAAAGGTAAATTCATCATGGGGCACGGGCGTCCCATAAATAAATATTTTTACAAATTGCACTTATTTACAATTACTTAGATATAGGAGTAGCAACAATTCATTACTGATCTTTTTTAAATAATCAAATTTAATTAGAAATAAATTTTTGAAATTGGTTGATAAATTTTTTTTTCAAACTACTTTTATTTAACATTTTTATTTCAGTAAAAAATTTACTCTGATAATCTAATAGATTTTTTATAGTAACTATTAGACTCTCTTTTATAATAAAAAACTATCATATAAAAATAATATTTGTAACAAGAGCGTCAAAAAATAAATAAGCAAAAGGGACACCGGTGTCCCATCTGCGTCAAAGAGTTAACAAATTCGCATGCGAACTGTAATTTATCTGTTTTTTTTTTTTAAATAAAACGAAAAAATCTTGGTTGTCCCTATAATTATGAACATCTAAAAACATGGAGAAAAAAATATTTTGCATTATTTTTCACTAATTTTGTTTCATATTAAAAAAATTATAGCAGTTTTGGTTTTTAGAATACTAGATATATTAAGTGCACGTAGTATAAACTTGTTCACAATTATTTTTACATTAGTTATTTCAAAATATAAAGCGTCCTTATAAATATGAGGAGGAGTGTATGTTAAAATTTTCAGTCTGGTCTACAAATCTATTTGGCATTGTTCATTTTGGTGCTCTTTTGAACGATAACGATGTCGTTCTGGATTATTTACAAAATAATATGTCAACCTGTTTGCTGTTTATTTTTATGACCGCAGCAACCTGTATTCTAATTTTTCATGAAGATAAGTTGATCGACATTTAAATATTCAGTATTCTATTCTATTTTTGCTATTATATTTAACAAAATTTAGACCTTTCAAACATATTTTAAAATATATAGGATATATTTTTGAAAAAATATATATATATATATATATTTTAGATCAAATTCAAAACAATTAAAAATGACAGCATATTATAATTTCGTAATGATATTTTTTTTATATTACGGAATTAAATATTTCTTATGACATATTTCATATACCTAATTATGGCAAGAAAAAAAAATCGTCACATAAAACTCGTATAGAGCGCATTTTAATCTTCGTTGTTTAAAATACATATATATTTATGTATATGGTAAAAATTTCGGGCAGCACCCTATTTGGCGATTTTCCTTTTGGTGCCGTTTTGAACGATAATATCATTTTGGATTATCAACAAAATGATATTTCAATCTCTTTGCTATTTATTTTTACAACCATGGCAACCTGTATTTCGAAGTTTTTATGAAGATAACTTGATCGATATTTAAATATTCAGTATTCTATTCTATTTTTGCTAAAATATTTAACGAAATGTAGGCCTTTTAAAATATTTTAAAATATATAGGATATATATTGGCATAAAATATATTTTTTAGATCAAAATCAAATCTTATAATTTCGCAATGATAATTTTTTTTACATTACGAAATAAAATATTTCTGATATATTTCATATACTTAATTATGGCCAAAAAAAAAAAAATATATATCATCACATAAATCTCCTATAGACCACATTTTAACTTATGTTGTTTTAATATATATATTGATGAACACATATATGTTAGAAACAGGCTGGTCTACAATTTTATTTGGCAAATTTTTTTTTTTGCGATCTTTTGAACGATAACGATGTCGTTTTGGATTATTTGCAAAATAATATGTCAACCTGTTTGCTGCATATCTAATATATAAAATTATCGTGTCACAGTGTTTGTTACCATACTCCTCCAAAACGGCTTAACCTATTTTAATGAAATTTCGTATGTACATTCGGTAGGTCTGCGAACAGGTTTTTATCTATTAATGAAAGTTGTAACTTAATTAGTTCTTTCTTAATTAATTTTTAACCAACTCTTTCAACGACTTTTCCACCTAGATGGCGTGAGTTGTCCGTAAACACGATGTGAGAATTTATTTAATGTTGAAATGAAAAATGAATTTTTAACCGTATCTTACGAAGTGTTTAAAATATTTTTTCAAATTTAATATTTTTAGAATCGTAACCGTATCTTACGAAGTGTTTAAAATATTTTTTCAAAGTTAATATTTATAGAATCGTAAACACGATGTCAGAATTTATTTAATGTTGAAATGAAAAATGATTTTTTAACCGTATCTTACGAAGTGTTTAAAATATTTTTAATATTAAAATGGTATATTCTTTTTAAAAAATTGTCAATATCCGACGGAGTTATTTTATGTTAAAATGAAAAATGAATTTTTAGGCCATTATTATTTGTGCATCGATCGTAGTAGTGACGTGTTTACAATTATCAAGGTAATTTTACCATTTCAGTGTGATTCTCAAGTGAATTCATTATTAATTTGCAGGGGCTGTAATCTTCTATTTGTCTGTTTTGTACAATGCCAGCAAGACGCAGACGAGCTTCTTTAGGGCATCAAACACGTAGATCTGCAAGAATGCGAAATACAAGAGCCCAAAGAACAGAACACCAGATCCAGTAAGATAATACTAATGTGCGTGTGAATATGGCGCGATTGCGTCGAGCTGAATCAGTAGATGCACGAGCTGAACGAAATGAACAAAGAAGATTAGAACAAAGGCAAGCGCGCCGTTATTCAGTTAGCAGACGCAGAGCAAATGACCAACAGCGCCAACAGGTGCATCGATCATTTACATCTAATTCATTCCTGCGCCTAGCATTCGATTATGAGCCCGATATTCAATATTATGCTCATTCAAAAGTGGTAATTGGTGCTATGGACAAGGAATGTCCGCATTGTAATGCTCTTAAATTTAAAAATGAGCCAGCCGGGATGTGTTGTTCGTCAGGAAAGGTGCAATTACCTGCAATTGATACACCTCCTGAACCATTGAACGGTTTACTTATCGGCACGGATCCAGATTCTAATCTGTTCCTAAAGTCCATTCGAACATTTAATTCATGTTTCCAGATGACATTGTTCGGAGCAACAGAAATAGTTAAGAATAATGCTACCAATGGTTAACAATTCAATTCAACATTCAAAATCAAAGGCCAAATTTATCACAAAGTGGGCTCATTGTTGCTAATGCCAAACGAATCACCTAAATTTTTACAAATTTACTTTATGGGCGATGAGGATGCACGTTGTTGCTATAATAACATCGATTCACTTTTTGCCAGACGCATCGTCAGCAACCTGGACGCTCTGTTGAATGAGCACAATGAATTGTTGAAAATATTCAAATCACACATGCACAAATTACAAAGTGATAATCACGCTATTGTCATCAATCCTGATAAAACACCTGCTGGAGAGCATATTCGTAGATTCAATGCACCTGTTCTTGACAATGTTACTGGAATCATGGTTGGCGATCGTACTGCTACACGAGAAATCGTGCTTCGTAGATGAAATAATAATCTACAGTTCATTGCTGATACGCACCGTTCATATGACGCTCTCCAATATCCGCTAATGTTTTGGAAGGGACAAGACGGTTATTGCATAAATATTAAGCAACGAGATCCCGCAACAGGTGCCAAAGCAAACAAGAATGTTAGTTCGAAGGATTATTATGCGTATCGGTTGATGATTAGACGCGATCAGGACAACGTTATTCTACGATGTCGTGAGCTCTGTCAACAATTCATGGTCGACATGTATGTAAAGATAGAGAGCGAACGATTACGATACTTGCGATTTAATCAACAAAAGCTGCGTGCGGAAGAATGCATTCACCTGCGAGACGCTATTGTCAACAACGGCGACGCCACTGAAATCGATATCTCTGTCATTCTACCATCATCATACATAGGCAGTCCACGTCATATGCAAGAATACATACAGGATGCTCTGACTTACGTGCGCGAATATGGACGGCCGTGTTTATTTATCACGTTCACGTGTAATCCGAAATGGCCGGAGATTACATCTTTACTATTGCCTGGCCAAACTGCAATACATCGTCATAAATTACAGCACGTGTGTTCAGACAAAAATTGAAGTCTTTGATAAATTTCATAACAAAATTACATGTATTCGGTCCCACACGTTGCTGGATGTATGCCGTTGAATGGCAAAAGCGGGGATTACCTCATGCCCACATTTTGGTTTGGTTAATCGATAAAATACGTCCTGAAGAAATCGACAGAATAATTTCTGCGGAAATTCCAGATCCGTCTCCTGATCAAATGTTGTTTGATATTGTTACAGCAAACATGATTCATGGCCCATGCGGCAATCTGAATCGTTCATCGCCTTGCATGGCAGATGGAAAATGTACTAAAAGTTTTCCAAAAAATTTCACTAACGATACGATCACAAATGTTGACGGATATCCAATATATCGTCGAAGAAATCCCGATAATGGCGGACAATCATTTGTTAAAAATGTCAACAATATAGACATTGACATTGATAACCGTTGGGTGGTCCCATATTCGCCTCTGCTGAGCAAAACATTCAATGCTCATATTAATGTTGAGTTCTGCAGTTCAGTGAAGGGCATCAAATACATTTGCAAGTATGTGAGTAAAGGAGTGATATGGCTGTATTTCGAGTTGAAAATACCAATGTGAATGCTCCTCCGGTGAATAACAACGATGAAATAACACTTTACCAAATTGGCCGCTACGTCAGCTCCAATGAAGCTGTTTGGCGTATCTTTGGTTTCCCAATTCATGAACGGGATCCAGCAGTTCTACATTTAGCCGCCCATCTTGAAAATGGCCAGCGCGTGTATTTCACGAGCGAGACAGCGATTGATCGTGCTATAAATCCACCAAAAACTACACTCACCGAATTTTTTGAATTATGTAATCGTGCGGATGCTTTTGGTGCTTTTGCACGGACATTACTCTATTCAGAAGTACCACGCTATTTCACATGGGCTCCAACAAAAAAATGGATGCCCCGCAAGCAAGGCACGCCGATTGATGCATGTCCCGGTTTATTCAAATCAAACACCTTGGGGCGAGTATTTACAGTCAATCCAAGGCAGACTGAGTGCTTTTATCTTCGACTGTTATTATTTAATGTCACCGGCCCTTTGTCATTTCAAGATTTACGTAAAGTGAATGGACAACAGTATCCAACGTATAAAGATGCATGCCTTGCACTCGGCTTGCTGGAAGACGACAACCAGTGGGAGTGTATGTTTGCTGAAGCAGGATTGAACTGTACAGCAAAACAAATTCGTCTACTATTCGCTATAGTGCTGACTACATGTTTCCCGGCCCGAGCAGAGACATTATGGGATAATCACAAAGATTAAATGACTGATGATATATTGCATTTACATCGTTCACGGTGCAACGATCTAACGGTAGTATTCAGTGACGCATGTACAATGAAGCATTGATTGCGATTGAAGACCTTTGCATTATCATTGCCAACTTACCACTCAGTCATTTCGGTATGCATTCAACAAATCGAAATGCATCTGATTTAATAAACACTGAATTGAATCGTGAACTACAATACAATACTGTAGAAATGGCAGCGATTGTGGCTCGCAATGTTCCACTAATGAATGAAGAACAAAGAACCATTTACGACCACAACATGCTCGCAGTTTCGGCAGGACAAGGTGGATTCTTTTTTTTTTTTTTTTTTTGGATGCACCAGGTGGAACTGGCAAAACATTCCTTATTTCGCTAATTCTCGCCGAAATACGATCAAATAATGGCATCGCATTGGCTGTTGCATCATCTGGCATTGCGGCAACTTTATTGGATGGAGGCAGAACAGCTCATTCATTATTTAAACTGCCACTAAATATTCAAAATAACCGAGACGCAGTGTGCAACATAAAAAAACAATCGTCCATGGCCATAGTGCTGAAACAGTGTAAAATTCTTATCTGGGATGAATGCACTATGGCACACAAACATTCGCTTGAGGCGTTGAACAGGACATTGAAAGATATAAAAAAACAGCGACAAACTATTTGGCGGCACTCTGTTACTTCTTTCAGGTGATTTCAGACAAACACTTCCTGTTATTCCGCGTTCAACATACGCGGATGAGATCAACGCGTACTTAAAATCATTGACATTGTGGCGTAATGTTGAAAAAGTACAACTGAAAGTAAATATGCGCGTTCAAATGCTTCAAATCCATCCGCTGAAACATTCTCAAAACAACTGTTAGATAAGATCGATGAAAAAGTTACTACAGATGAAACTGGATGCATAAAATTACCGACCGGTTTCTGCACAATCATTGATTCGCAAGATGCTCTTATTGACCAGATATTTCCCGATATACACAGACGATACACAAATCATGAGTGGCTGGCAGAAAGAGCAATTTTTGCAGCAAAAAATGTGGACGTCAACAAATTGAATCTCAAGATACAACATTTGTTATCAGGAGACTTGGTGTCATACAAATCTAATAATACAGTTTGCGATGCCACCGAAGCTGTAAATTATCCAACAGAGTTTTTAAACTCATTGGATTTACCAGGCATACCACCGCATAATTTACAACTGAAGATTGGATCTCCGGTTATTTTGCTTCGTAATTTGAACCCACCACGGTTGTGCAACGGCACGCGATTAGTCATAAAAAAATTAATGAAAAATGTTATCGAAGCCATCATTTTAAATGGCAAATTCCGAGGTGAAAATACATTACTACCGCGAATCCCTATTATACCCACAGATGTGCCAATTCAATTTAAACGCCCTCAATTTCCAATTAGATTGGCATTTGCAATGACTATCAATAAGTCTCAGGGCCAAACGATGTCTGTCTGTGGCATAGATTTGAGCACATCATGTTTTTCACACGGACAATTATACGTAGCGTGCTCTCGAGTGGGCAAACCATCGAGTTTGTTTGTATTGGCGAAAGATGGGATAACAAAAAATTTTGTACACTCTGTTGCATTAAGGGATTGATATTGTTTTTTAGTAATATTGTTATAAGTAGAGATATATATATAATTTTAAAGAATCAGTTTTAATAAATTAAAAAAATAAATGTTTGGTGTTTTGTTATTTTTATATTCCTTCACCGTTCACAGCGCTCCATATATCTTCCACTTATATACCACATCCTTACACACTTACAACAAGTTAGTTATTTTTTTCTAGCAAAATATTCTTCAGAAAGTAGTATATAACCCCGTCAAAAATGACGGAATGTGAACGATGAACGATAAATCTTGAAAACAATGTTTAGATCATGATGGTTTCCACGTGATCATTTAAATGTATTTTCAATTTTTGTTTATAAATCAAATGTCTTTCGATATTTTATAATTTTCGTTCTGAAATTAAAAAAATTCTACCCCATCAATAAATATGAATGACAATAAAAAACTGCTGGTTGAGAAAAAATATAGGCCCGACAACACAACAGCAACAACACATCCCAGTGTTTCATTAAGTGCTCTATACGCAAGCGAAGTGTGACGTCACTGACCGTCCGTGGATGCAAGAAAATGATTTCCTATGTTAATCGCCCATTGGATTTTTGTAAAAAATTATTAAAATTCGAGGAAAATTATTTCCCGATTTTAATCCCCATATTTGGGTATATATATGTATTCGTTATCATGTGCATGTGTTAGATTGAGTTATTTTGCTGTCAAATTGACAAAATTTTAATTTTAAATTTCAAAACTCTGTTGTCCTTGGCGTTTTTGTATTTGGCGATCAAAAACGTACTACGAAAATATACATGCCAGGTATATTTTCGTAATATGTATTGTGCGAAATATTGTTTCATATTATTCATTACTCTCTTAATATAAGTTTTTAAAATAACCATGATTTTTGAAAGGAATTAAATTATATTCGCCAGATAATTTGGCGATATATATATATATATATATATATATATTTTTTTTTTTTTTTTTTTTTTTTTTTTTTTTTTCTGCTAAGGATGACCGATATAAAATCTATTCCGTTCCGCTGCAACATATTAGTATCTTATATCAGATACTTTATTTAGACATTTGAAAACAAATTTCACTTCAAATTATGATAGAATATTTATAATTTTCCTTTTAATTAGTATATTAGTTGGATATTTATTGTGTAAATATCATCCTTTGAAATGAAATGTTTATGTTTTCAATGGAATATGGAAGTTTTTTTTTTTTTTTTTTTTTTTTTTTATCTAGAGTTTTGAAATTTAAAATTCAAATTTTATCAATTTTAGAACAAAAACAACTTAATCTAACGCATGCACATGATAACTAATACATATCTAAACCTAAATATGGGGATTAAAATCGGGAAATAATTTCCCTCGATTTTTAATAATTTTTTACGAAAAATCCATTGGGCGTTTAACATAGGAAATATTTTTCTTGTATCCTCGAACGGCAAGTGACGTCATCACTTCGCTTGCGTATTTAAAGTCCTCATAATAAGAAAAAATGATTCACTTCATTTTACCAAAATACTCTTTTTTAAGACTATCGTAGATCCTGTTTTCAAATTTTCTAACTAACTATCCAATAACTACAGACACTCCATGCTAACCCAAATTCACCTCTACTCGATACCTCCAACCAGCTACCTCACCCACAACATCGCCAAAATATCCAGGATCCAGCTAGGGACTTTCTCATTCTCAACCGAACATTTTACCTTGACTCGACATTATCTCTTTAGACTACTCTACTTTCAATACTCATTTCAACTGGTGACTTTTACTTGCCCAACCAAACATTCCATCCCAACTATCACTTTACACTAATTTCTAAACTCTAAACTCGACGCTAATCATACCTTACATTGTAAACAAACAATGAAGCTTGATAAAAATATTTAAAGGCTTTAATACGTTTTTACAAATATTTTAAGATTTTTAAGGCTTTAATATGTTTAAAAATATTTTAAGCGTTTTTTTTAATGAAACAGTCAGAGTCGTTCATTTGGAATTAAAGAGTTGTCCATTTGGAATTTGTATTTTCTGAATGGCAACAGTTTTGATTTGTTTTTATTTAGTATTGCGTTGTTTATAATCATGAAGTTACATAATTCTATTTATAGGTTCATGTTTATAATAGCCAGTGATCCGTTATATTTAATTTAGACATTTAAACATTACAATTGAATAGTTTTTCAAGGTTTTAGAAGACATAAATAAAATATGTGCGATACAAAACATGTATGAAAATGATATGTATGTTTCCGTAAGTTGAATTGAACAAACGAAAAAAAAAAAAAAAAATGGCTGCCAAAAGTTTCTGTTTTGAAGCGGTCTAACCGGAATCGTTCATGACAGATGAGGGTTATTATTATTATTATTATTAATTTATATGACAAAACAACGTTTGTCGGGTCAGCTAGTTTTTTTTTATAAAATTAAACATTTCTATGATAAATTTAATGTACATAATTATGGTAAGAAAAAAACCATCACATAAATCTCTTATAGAGTGCATTTCAACCTTAATCGTTTAAAATATATGTACTATATTTATGTATGCATTTATAATATATCTCTATATATTAAAAAAAGTTACTGTCACTGGCGTCAATTTTTTTGTCTGCGACAGCATCTTCTAACGGAGGGCAGGGTCCTTCGCATCATGAGATGTATCAATGCGTTCCGAGTACTCCAAGGAATACATTTCAGCCGCTTAGAAATTTTTATCATTTTAATTAAAGAGTTATTAACTAAAAACGACAAGCTTATGAAGGTACTCTATTTGCCATTTTGAAAAAAGTTTCTCCCAGTGATGTTGTTCTTCTGTCATGAAGTCATTTTACACGAGAAAATTAAAATATGATCCATGGTTGTACGTAGGTAGGTAGGTTGGTTGGATTTAACGTCGCACCAATACTGCTTTATGAGTAATTGGCGACGGTCTGGGATGCACCCCTAGAGATGTTCCGGAGACATGTCATCACAATTTTGAACCTTCACGGAGGGGATTCCCCTCCGCTTTGGTGATCCCCAGAGGTATAGTGGGATGGGAACATGAAGGACTTTGCGACCACGACATATTTTATTTGCACCAGCCGCCATTAGTGTACACGACGGTCTTTGGCTAGCTCAAGTATCGAATCGGCAATCTTCCAATTACGTGCTCAGCACTTTACCGACTAGGGTATCGCGGCCCGAAACCATGGATGTAAAAAAAAAACAAAGAAAATAAATATCAACTTTTTTTCTCTACATTTAGAAAATTAATCTTCTTACACTGGAAAATTAAAATATGATCCATGGTTGTTGGTAGCTAGATAATTAAGTAGGTTATGATTGACGTTGCACCATTACTGCGCTAGGGATAATTGGCGACAGTCTGGGACACACCCCTACGGATGTTCCGGAGACATGCCACCACAATTTTGGTCCTACACGAAGGGGATAGCTCCCCAGCTTCGGTGGTCCCCAGAGGTATAATTTTGAAGGGAACACGGAGGATATTGTGGCCACGACATATCTTACATGCACCAGCCACCATTAGTGTACACAACGGTCTTTGGTCGGTTCGAGAACCAAACTCACAATCTTCCAATTACGAGCTCAGCGCTCTACCGACTGGAGTACCGTGGTCCGGGTTTAAGGTTGTAAAAAAGAAATAAAAAGGGTCATATACTAAAGCTGTAATGCAAAATGGTCTAGATATTATGATTTTCTTTCTATTAAAATACATATATATATAAATATTATATATTTCAATTTGACATTGAATATGAGGATTTCCATAATAATTTTCTGTTTTGTAATATACACTATTAATATTCCTTTTCAGTGAAAGGAAGCAGTGAATTGGCGGGCAGAGTTCTGCATGTGTTAAGTAAAGGTCGGGGAGGAGGCGAAGCCTATTTCGGGGGTTGGTGAGCGGAGCGAGCAGGGGGCAGAGCCCCTTAGTTTAATCAAAAATAACTTTCTAAAAATAATTTAAAAATATATAGCATCTTGTCTAAGACTTATACTTAAATTAAATTGAAATAAACGATGTCAGTATAGGTATAATATTAATTTCTTTTCACTAGATATGTGAATGTTTTTATTAATATGCATTTGAATAAGATATTTGGGCATGTAAAAGTTTAAATCAGGCATGTAAAAATTTTGAGACTTTTCAAACCCTGACACATACAAATATCTTTTAATTTACTTATTTTCGTTACAACGTTTATCGTATCAGTCTATCCTTATCGAAAAATACCTTTTAGTTTCTCTAACGACGCTGTGAAGTTATCTGGTGACGATTTCTTTTCTACATTCAAGCTTTACTTTTTCACTGTAGATAAAGATTGCCCTGTTACTATGCCAACACCCGACTCTTTTGAATCATTACATATTGAAATCATCTGCTCAATGTATGTCCCATATAACGCGATTTCCTATTACGCGGAACGCATCCGCCGCGTTATACAGGAGTCTACTATATATAAAAATTCAACTTTGAAAATCTTAAAATCATTTGAAAAAGTTCTTACATAACTGCTATTTTTAATTATTATTAAATAAAGATTAGTCAGAATAATTAAGAAATAACTTATATTTAAATGAAAATAAATTGCTTAATATAGTTTCTAAAGTAATATTATAGAAAATTAATTATTAACCGCATTAATCATAACAATTAGTAATATCAAGCAAAAATTGTCTTTTGTAGTAACAGTATAATGACATATGTCTTTAAAGTTAATTTAACAAGGAGGGTGCATGATGTTGCCATCTAGGAAATTTCAACAAATTAAAGATCACATTGCACTTTGGCAAGATAAAAATGACATCAGTCATAAAAGAGCAATTTTGAGTTTGTCATTGAAAAATGTGTATGAATAACCCAACATGCACAAAAAGCATCCCATCTATATCTCACAATTTATCCACATGAGAGGCATTTGTGTCAGTTTTAATGTAAGCTAGACAATGCTTTAAAGTAAGTGCACCAGAACCGGACACATTAAGGAATATTTTTCAATTTATGAGTATATATATATATACATTTTAAAATAAAAAATATGTGCATGACTAAAATTATTGTTATTTTTAAGTCGATTTTTCTCAAATGCAGCATTTTTGAATTGTTGTGTCATATATATACATATATACACATAGTTGCCAAAATTTTAATTTGCATTTTTAGCCCTGCCTCTATTTCACACCACTTTGCTTTTAAAGTATTTTTCTGCAATGTATAACTACAATATAATAAGAAAACTTTACACTTAAAAAAAAAATTGGTATGAAATAAAAGCAGGGCTATGGAATGTCGCAATGTCCTAAGCATGCTATGGAATAAATTAAAATGTTGGCAACTCTGTATATATATTTTTGAATAGGTGCAGCAAGATATTGTTATTGAAGAAATTTTATGTGTTCAAGTGATATTTTCTTACATTTTTCTACATTTAAATAAACCACTGTTTCTGAAAATTTTTTATAATAATTTTTCATAATTAAAATTTAAAATATTGCTAAATGTAAGTGGTACTACTGGAAAAATTAAAAAAAAAAAAAAAATGATTAACGTCTGAATGAAAGTACAATGTTCCGGCAGGATAGTTACTATTCAGGTTGAAAAATATTCGGTATTCGGCCAAAACTGCTACTCAGTGCATCCCTAATGTTTACTATCTATTATATTTAAGATTTTTAATTAATCAATAATTTGATGGCATGTGCATGAAAATTAATTCTCTCTATATAAAAAAAAAGTTATTGTCACTGGCGTCAATTTTTTTTTTTTTTTTTTTTTTTTTTTTTTTTTTGTCTGCGACAGCATCTTCTAGCGGAGGGCAGGGTCCTTTGCGTCATGAGTGGTATCAATATGTTCCGAATACTCCAAGGACGACATTTCAGCTGCCTAGAAATTTCTATCATTTTAATTAAAGAAGTTATTAACTAAAAACGACAAGTTTATGAAGGTACTCTATTTGCCATTTTGAAGAAAGTTTCTCCCAGTGACGTTGTTCTTCTGTCATTAAGTCATTTTACACAGGAAAATTAAATTATGATCCATGGTTGTGCGTAGGGTAGGTAGGTTCGATTTAACGTCGCACCAGTACTGCGCTATGGGTAATTGGCGACGGTCTGCGACGAACCCCTAGAGATGTTCCGGTCACATGCCATCACAATTTTGATCCTTCCCGGAAGGGATCCCCCCTCCCCATCCCGCATTTTTTATCTCTAGAGGTATAGTGTGGGTAGGAACATGGAGGACTTTGCGGTCACGACAGATTTTATGTGCACCAGCCACGATTAGTGTACACGACGATCTTTGGCCGGCTCAGGTATCGAATCGGCAATCTTCCTATCACGTGCTCGGTGCTTTACAGACTAGGGTACCGTGGACAGAAACCATGGATGTAAAAAAGAAAGAAAATAAATATCAACTTATTTTCTCTACTTTTAAAAAATTAATTTTCTTACACGGGAAAATTAAAATATGATCCATGGTTGTAGGTTGGTAGATAATTAGGTAGGTTGTGTTTGACGTCGCACCATTACTACGCTATGGATAATTAGCGACGGTCTGGGACGCACCCCTACGGATATTCCGGAGACATGCCACCACAATTTTGGTCCTACACGATGGGGATGGTCCCCCGATTCAGTGGCCCCCAGAGATATAATTTTGATGGGAACATGGAGGATATTGCGTCCACGACATATTTTACGTGCACCAGCCACCGTTAGTGTACACGACGGTCTTTGGCCGGCTAGAGAACTGAATCCGCAATCTTCCAATTACGAAGGGGTACCGCGGTCCGGATCTAAAGTTGTAAAAAATAAATAAAAAGGGTCATATACTAAAACTGTAATGCTAAATGGTCTAAATATTATGAATTTCTTTCTATTAAAATATATATATAAATATTATATATTTCAATTTGACATTGAATATGAAGATATTTTCTGCTTTTGTCTTGTAATATGCACTTATTCCTTTTCAGTGAAAGAAAACAGCGAATAGGCGAGCAGAGCTCTGCATGTGTTAATGAGTAAAATAAGTCGGGGGGGGGGGGGGGAAGGCGAAGCCTCCAATAATTCCCGTCACCAATAATTCCCGCTCGGTAGCGCCTGCGACGCCCTCTTCCAGTTTCAATATCTGAAACAGCCTGTTCGTCAGTGTTGCCAGATTTGGGGACTTTTTTACTCAACATACACCATTAAATTTTTATTGCAACAGTTGCCTAATCACATCAAAGACTAATCGTCTATAAAGTATGTCAAATTTTACTTCTCAAATTTATTGGGGGTAGTTAAATAAAAATGTCCCCAAGTCTGGCAACACTGCTGTTCGTTCACCATGTTATGATCTTTCAAATTTCTGACTTGAGCAAAGTCCCGCTCGGTGACGCCTTATCCCCGTTTTAGAACATACACCTTCCTTGCTCATTGGAATTCAAAATATTGAAATTTTAAAATATTACAGCGCCATCTGGCAGTAGAAATTTCTGTAATCTACTGTTCAATTCTAAATCAACCAACCTTTTAAATGATGTATTACTTATGAAAATATTTTAATTAGTAGCTGAGATACAAAAGAAAACCTAAACAGGAAACCATAAAACGTGTAAAACAGGTAAAATCTCGAATTCCACTTTCGATAATATAGAAGAACTTTAAAATATCTTTTGAATGATGTATTAAAAATAATTTAATCATAATTAGAATTTGAAATTTTAAAATATTACAGCGCCATCTGGCGGTAGAAATTTCTGTAATCTACTAATTCCAAATCAACAAAGATTTCAAATGATGTATTACTTATGAAATTATTTTAATTAGTAACTGAGATACAAAAGAAAACCGATTCAGGACACCTCAAACATGTAAATCAGGTGAAATCTCGAATTCCACTTTCGATAATATAAATGTACTTTAAAATATCTTTCGAATGATGCATTAAAAATAATGTAATCATAATTAGAATCGGAAATTTTGAAATATTACAGCGCCATCTGGCAGTAGAAATTTCTGTAATCTACTGTTCAATTCCAAATCACAAAGCTTTCAAATGATGTACAGGGTTTGACCGGAAAGTAATAGGACTGAGTCGTTTTAAAACTAGTTGGCATAGGTGGACTCTGCTCAGTTCCCCATCATATTTCTGTTCTCATAAACTTCTAGTGGGAGACATATTATAATCATGTTAAAAGAAATGAATTTGACCAAAGCTTGATACAGTGACAGAATGAAATCCCCGGCTAATAGGCTATCCACCGTTCACTTCGATATATTTATCTTAATCTAATCTATTAATTTATTTTATCAGGGTCAATTCTGTTGTTTAGTTTTCATGCTACTATTTCCAATGCAATAATCCTCAAAATTCATATTTATATGAAAAATTTACAATTTCGCTATGTTGATAAAATCGTAAATTACGAATAATTTACGAAATTTTCCTATTAGAATATTTGTATTCAATCATGTTCAAACAAATATCATAAATATAATTTTGAAGTTGTCTAATGTATTTATGATCCTCAAAATGGAAGTTTATGCTCAATTTTGCCTTATTCAGCCATTTGAAGTAAATCGTAAATTCCAAATAACTCACGAATTTTTTTAATTGGAAAATCATAGTCTATGATATTCATGCCAGTATCCAAAATAATATTTAAAAAGTGGTTTGACCCCTCAAGATTGACGTTTATGTGAAATTTTGCTCTTTTCTCCCATGTTAAGAAATTCGTAATTTTCCAATCTCTTACGAAATTTTTATATTGGAAAATTCATAGTCATTAATACTCATGTCAGTGTCCTAAATAATATTTCAAAAGTAGTCTGACATCTTTACGATGAAAATATCTCTCAAAATTAACGTTTATGTGAAATTTTGCGCTATACTGCCATGTTAAGAAATTCGTAAATTTCCAGTAACTTGCGAAATTTTCAAAGTAGCATATTTATAATTACTGATGTTCATTACGGCATCAAAACTGATATTTTAAAACTTGTCTGACATTTTTACAGTAAAAGGTTTCCATTTAATGCACGTTTAAGTGAAATTTTGTCCTATTCTCCCATGTTAAGAAAATCGTAAATTTCTCATAACTTGCGAAGTTTTTAAATTCGAATGTTGCAAATGAATAGGGTTCCTGCCAGTATCGAAAGTAATATTTTAAAACTGATCTGACCTCTCTGCGATCATTTGTTCGTGAGATATCGTGTTAACAGACTAACAATCTAACGGACTAACACACTGACACACTAACGGACTGACACACTAACAGACACCCTACAGACAGACACCATACAAATTTTGTCATTTTCGGATTCCTCACACCTGAAAACGTATAAAAAAGTCAAAAAACCGAGGTCGAAATTTTTCACGATTACCTAAGTTCCCCATACCTATAGTATGATGGGGAACTAAAAATTTATTGAGCCAATCGTTACAATTCTTTAAAAACTTTCAAAATAGGCTCCTTCTGCGTCGATGCAGCGCAGCCAGCGCGATTTCCAAGCATTGAAGGCGTCACGGAAGGCATTCTCCGGAATAGCCTTGAGAGTCGCTTTGCAAGCTGCTTGGATTCCCTCTGTCGTCTCAAAATGATTGCCTTTCATCGGCCTTTTCAGGCGAGGAAACAAAAAGAAGTCCGCGGGGAGGGCACATCTGGGCCAAAGAATATAGAAGAGAGACGTAGTAGAAGTTCTTTGTCTGGGCTGCAGGGCGGCTGCGGAAGCGTTGGGATGCCGGCCTTGGTCAGGTAGCTGTTCACAAGAAAGGCGGTGTGAGCCGGGGCGTTGTCGTGGTGCAGCTTCCAGTCGGCTGCGATGTCTTGTCGGACCCGATTGACCCTTCGTTTGAGTCTCTTGAGCACTTCCGCGTAAAACTTGACGTTGACGGTTTGTCAAATTCATGGTGGACGAGGCCTTTGATGTAAAATAAAAACAATGAGCACCGTTTTCACTTTGGATTTGCTCATTCTTCCCTTTTTTGGGCAAGGAGACGCCGGCGTGTGCCACTCGGAAGATTGCCTCTTTGTCTCGGGGTCATACTCAAAGATCCATCACTCGTCACCTGTGATTACGTTATTCAAAAATTGGGGTCACTTTCACACATGTTCAAATTTTCTTGGAACACTTCCTCTCGCCGCAATTTCTGGTCGTCAGTGAGCACTTTTGGGACCATCTTCGCGCACACCTTGCGCATGTTCAAATGCTCCGTCACAATGTCATGAACCACAGATTTTTGTAAATTTAACATCTGGGCAATTAAACGAATACTTAGTCGACGGTCTGAGTTCAAAACTTTGCGCACACGAGTCACATTGTCGGTGTTTGTCGAAGTCGAAGGTCTTCCAGCACGGTCTTCATCGGCGACCTCTTCCCGGCCCTCCGAAAAGGCCTTGTGCCACCGAAACACACCACTTCTTGCTAAAGCATCATCTGGGTAAGCCTGCTTGATCATATCAAACGTCTCTGTCGCAGATTTACCGAGTTTCACACAGAATTTAATCGCGTACCTCTGCTCCACAGATTATTATACAGATAGGACACTCCAGCTTACGCAATCGCTCGTCTTATTTTTATTGTACGAGGCGTGTTTTTTGAGTAAGTACCGTTTTGGAATTAAAAAAAGACGTGCAAAGATATCGCAATAATTTTATTTTTACATGAAAGCCTGTACCTTAATCTACTTTTCTACAAAATTTCCGTGAATATTGAGGCACTTGTCATAACGTGGCACCAGTTTTTGAATACCCTCCTCATAAAATTCTGCCGCCTGACTTGTTAACCACTGTATCACAATTGTTTTGACTTCGTCATCGTCTTGAAGACGCTGACCACCCAGGCGTTTCTTCAAGTGCAGGAACAAATGGTAGTCGCTGGGCGCCAAATCAGGACTGTATGGAGGATGATCTAGAGTTTCCCATTTAAAAGATTTGATGAGATCTTTGGTCCGATTAGCCACATGTGGACGGGCATTGTCATGCAGCAAAACGATACCCTTACTCAACTTGCCACGTCTTTTGTTCTGGATTGCACGACGCAGATTGTTCAATGTCTCACAATAAGACGCTGCATTGATTGTCTCATTACGAGGCAGAAACTCCACTAGCAATACTCCTTTTTTGTCCCAAAAAACTGTGCACATGATTTTCCGGGCAGAAATTGTTTGCTTAAACTTCACTCTTTTGGGTGATGATGAATGTCGCCATTCCATGGATTGTTGTTTTGATTCTGGTGTGACGTAAGCCACCCATGTTTCGTCACCAGTAACAATTTGGTCTAAAAAATCTTCACCTTCATTGTGGTACCGCTCAAGGAAAGTCAATGCACTGCCTAAACGTTGGGTTTTGTGCAAATCCGTCAACATTTTTGGAACCCAACGTGAACACAATTTCCGGTAATTCAAGTTCTCGGTCACAATGCGATACAAAACACTACGAGAATATTGAGGAAACCAGTCGCACATTGATGAAATTGTAAAGCGTCTGTTTTCTCTCACCTTTTCTTCCACTTTCTGCACCAAATCTTCATTAACGACCGAAGGATGCCCACTCCGTTCTTCATCATGCACATTTGTGCGGCCATCTTTAAATGCTCTCACCCATTTCCTTACCATTCCATCACTCATAATGTTTTGTCCGTAAACTTCACAGATCTCACGATGAATATCGATCGGTTTTACGCCTTTAGCACTAAGAAATCGTATAACAGCCCGTACTTCACAATCGGCGGGACTCACGATTGTCGGAGACATCTTAAACACTCAGTAAACAACGTATACAATGAACACGGAGTAAAAAGACAGGAGAAGAAGGTAACGCTGAAATTTTGTGATGTTGTTTTCTAATGTTTACAGATGGCGCCAGCGTGCAATCCTTCCTTCTCTCCAGCTTCCGCAATGTTATTCAATGGGGAAATGTCTCGTTTTAAATATTTTTTTTAAAATAATATCAAGCTGAAAAAATTTCGATTGAAAGCAAATTTCATTAAATAGAGTATTCTAACCAACATGTTTTTTTTAAGAGGCATTTTATACTAATTTTACGTTGAAAGAAAGCTTTTAAAAAATGACGATTCTTATGAACCGAAGCTAGCTAAAATAGACAATTGGGAGGAAGGAGAATGGATGAAATTTTGTAAAGAAAAAAATAAACTTACTTTAAGTGCAGAAAACACGAACTCGGACTTTATTTTTCTCCTAGGGCTTTTTTTTTTTTTTTTTTTTTCCTTATCACTATCATAGCCTGTTTTTCAACTAGGAACGAAGCATTTATTTGAAACATCTGAATTATGCAGTTTTCAGAACTTACAAAGAAATTAAATTGCTTAAAATAAAAATTTTTAAATGTACTCCAGCAAAATTCTATTGAAAACAGTAGTATATCCGCGCCGAGGTAGGGAGGAATGACAAGTGGCGCCCTCAATATTTACCAAAAATTTAGATCACAGTTTCGTAGCTTTCTCCCATTGGACTTTCAACTCCTATTAATATTACTCCGTGACAATGAAGAATCAGACTGTAATGGCGTCAGTGCGTAGACAAGAGATGTAGGTAACCAGCGCGCATGCGCGGAACGCCGACCGTAGCGCTGCGGCGGCGGAATCACAAAACGGTACTTACTTAAAAAACATGCCTCGTATCTATGTTCATATCGCAATATTAGTGCAACGTTAAACCCAACATCCAACCGACTAACCATTTATTGATGTTTACGTTTGGACCAACGAGATATATAAAGTAGAGTGATAAATGGTAACCCTTGAGACAGGTCCAAGATGAGTCATGTGACATGCTCTCCTTGCACCTGCGTATTCGATCGTTCCCTTAGTAACAGCTTATTTTCAGTAAATTTCTATGGCAACGGTTTGGAGATTGTTCTTCGCATAAGTCATAAACGCCAATGTTTTTGTTTACTTACGTAGTTTAATATTCTTTTGTTCTAAATCATTTTGATATCGATTTTTCTTCTCATTTATTTCGTGTAGTTGAACTTTAACCGACAAAATGCTTAAAAATAGTTGAAAAATTATTATTTGTGTTAAATTTAGCTCTTTAAAAGCTTAAATTTTCTTTTATAAACACTTTTAAACTTTGTTGGGAAACGATGAAAAAAAGGTATTTTATTATTTATTAAAATGTGAAATATGTGTAAAATTATTTTAAAAACAATATATTTCGGTCATAGGACTGTCATTTTACCTAATAATAATGATAATTTGTCGAACTGATATTTTAAATGCCAAAATAGCGATAAAGGGCCAAACACAGCAACATATTCGAGCATGTTACGTGATTCATCTTGAACCACGGAAAGTTAATCCTTCATCCATTGAATCAGCACTCTAATTATATATCTCGTTGGTTTGGACTTTGTTATTGTTTACGAATTTGATTGTCGAAAGCAATTTATTTTAAGAAGCAAGTACTAAATATTAAACAAATAAATTTCGAAAATATACATAAACCAGAAATATTTTTTTTCATTTTAAAGCATTTTGCATTATTTACACCAAGCAATGTTAAATATTTAAGATTTCATATACCATACTGCTATTTCAGCATTACAGTTTGTTATATTAATTTGTACTCTTGAACACGAATGTGTTTGGAAAAATTTATTTTCAAACATAATAAAAATTAGTTTTATTTCTTAGAAAATAGCTGTGAATGTTATGATTTTGTAAATTTAAAAGTAGTAGGAAAAGTGAAGGAAAGAAAACTGCACATGCGTTTTCGTTGGCAACTTTATTATTGTTTACAAACTTGATTGTCAAAAGCAATTTATTTTAAGAAACAAGTGCTAAATATTAAGAAAATAAACTTTGGAAATATACATAAAATTAAAAAAAAAAAAATTTCATTTTAAGGCATTTTGTATTATTTAAACCAAGCAACGTTAAATATTTAATGATTTCATACTGCTATTTCAGAATTATAGTTTGTAATTTTAATTTGTAGTTGAATATGAATATGTTTCACAAAGCATATTTCTAAACATTATAAAAAATAATTTTTATTTCTTAGAAGAATAGCTGTGAATGTTTTGAGGATAATTTTGTGAATTCAAAAACAATAGAAAGTGAAGAAAAAGAAAACTTCCCGTACTAACTACTCGCGAAATAGAAAAACAATTTTCGATCAAAGATGCCATTTATGTAGACGTAACACATGTAGTTCCCCTCTGTTGACACTAGTGGTGCTACTATATTTCAGGTTCGCGTTTTAGCTTCACTGTCCTATCTCTATGATAATCTGTGCTCTGCTCTAACGAACGCTGCATTTTCGGCTTGCACCACTCACAGAAACACGTCGCGCGAAAAAGCCTGTCCTGACTCTCCAGGTGCTCGGAGATAACTGACCAGCCGCTCGTTCATTAGCTAGGAACGCCCTCTACCGGATCCAGTCGGTGCACGCTCGCTCTGAAGTACAGCCGCGGCGGAAGAAAAACAGTTCTATTACCTTCCGGACAAACCCTGTATTACTTATGAAATTATTTAATTAATAGCCGAGATACAAAAGAAAACCGATTCAGGGCACCTCAAAACGAAATTGGGTGAAATCTCGAATCCCACTTTTGATAATATAAAAGTATTTCAAAATGTCTTTCGAATGAAGTATTAATAATTTAATCATAATTAGAATTTGAAATACGCGTATTAGAATAAAATTTAATTTGCAATTAAGTGTAATTTTTTTTTTTTTTTTTTTTTTTTTTTTTTTTTTAATTCTTTGAAATTTCTCTCAGTAAAAAAATTTTTTCTTTCGCCCCACTTTTCAGATATCATTTTCCAATTCTTCTATCTCTGTGAATGGAAGTTGCAATAGTAACAAAAATACCGACTATTCGAACAGAAAACGCAAGAATTTCAGAAACGTGGATTCAGAATGTCGTCAAAAACTTCAAGGATACAGAAAATTAAAAATTTATAACTCATTCAGTTTTTGAAAAAAAAATTTCAATCTTTTCAGATGTGAATTGTCTGACCGAGATCTATATGAAAAAAAAAAAAAAAAAAAGACAGAAATGATTTATCTCTAAAAGATTTTGAGTTATAAAATGTTTTGTGAAAAAAAATCTATGTTTCGTAAAATAAAATTAGTTGGCATAGGTGGACTCTGCTCAGTTCCCCATCATATTTATGTTCTCATAAACTTCTAGTGGGAGACATATTATAATCATGTTAAAAGAAATGAATTTGACCAAAGCTTGATACAGTGACAGAATGAAATCCCCGCCTAATAGGCTATCCACCGTTCACTTCGATATATTTATCTTATTCTGATCTATTAATTTATTTTATCAGGGTCAATTCTGTTGTTTAGTTTTCATGCTACTATTTCCAATGCAATAATCCTCAAAATTCATATTTATATGAAAAATTTACAATTTCACTATGTTGATAAAATCGTAAATTACGAATAATTTACGAATTTTTCCTATTAGAATATTTTATTCAATCATGTTCAAACAAATATCATAAATGTAATTTTGAAGTTGTCTAATGTATTTATGATCCTCAAAATGGAAGTTTATGCTCAATTTTGCCTTATTCTGCCATTTTAAGTAAATCGTAAATTTCAAATAACTTACGAATTTTTTTAATTGGAAAAATCATAGTCTATGATATTCATGCCAGTATCCAAAATAATATTTAAAAAGTGGTTTGACATCTTTACGATGAAAATATCCCTCAAGATTGACGTTTATGTGAAATTTTGCTCTATTCTGCCATGTTAAAAAACTCGTAATTTTCCAATAACTTACGAAACTTTTATATTGGAAAATTCATAGTCATCAATATTCATGCCAGTGTCCTAAATAATATTTCAAAAGTAGTCTGACATCTTTACGATGAAAATATCTCTCAAAATTAACGTTTATGTGAAATTTTGCACTATACTGCCATGTTAAGAAATTCGTAAATTTCCAATAACTTGCGAAATTTTCAAAGTAGCATATTTATAGTTACTGATGTTCATTCCGGCATCAAAACTGATATTTTAAAACTGGTCCGACATTTTTACAGTAAAAAGTTTCCATTTAATGCACGTTTAAATGAAATTTTGTCCTATTCTCCCATGTTAAGAAAATCGTAAATTTCTCATAACTTACGAAATTTTTTAATTCGAAAGTTGCAAATGAATAGGGTTCTTGCCAGTATCGAAAGTAATATTTTAAAACTGATCTGACCTCTCTGCGATCATCTGTTCGTGAGATATCGTGTTAACAGGCTAACAAGCTAACGGTGTGACACACTAACAGACACCCTACGGACAGGCACCATACAAATTCTGTCATTTTCAGATTCCTCACACCTGAAAACGTATAAAAAAGTCAAAAAACCGAGGTCGAAATTTTTCACGATTACCTAAGTTCCCCATACCTATAGTATGATGGGGAACTAAAAATATGGATTGCTAATCCGTATTTTGTAAAATGTTTAAATGGGAAAAAAAAAAAAAAAAAAAAGAAATCTATAATTTTGTTTGAAATATAATCACAGATTGATGGTTCAGCCCTTTTGTTGCAAAGGTATTTAGTTTTTTTTTTTGTGAAAAATGCTCATACTGAAAATTTTCATGGAGTGGGGGATTGGGAGACTCCCCCTAGAAAGAGGAGCGATGCTCATACATATATTTTTTTACTTTCTTCGATATGTAATATAGAGAAAGTATTGGATTCGTAAAAATTTTCGACCTCGGGTTTTTGATGGATTTACACGTTTTGAGAGCTGTAGAACACGATTTGACCCTTTTTAGAAAATGTCTGTCAGTCTGTCTGTGTGTGTGTGTGTGTGTGACAAAATTTTGTGGCAACTGTATCTCAGGAACTACTGCACAGAATTTCATACAAATTAGTATGTAGTTGCACCTTGACATAAATTAGTGCCTATCAACTTTTGGTAAAAATTGTCTTACAGGTTGCGTTGCCATCCCGCTTTTTCTAAATTTTTAACATGGTGATATAGGACAAAACTTTGTATAAATGTGCATAAAGAGAATTATTTTTTAGTAATCATTATGAAATTTACAAGAATTTTTTATAATAGAGGTAGTCAACTGGGGAAAAAATTTTGTATGCGTAGAAGCCTCGTGAACCCCCCTGGGGGAGGAAGTCCCCCCTCGAGGGGAGTAAATTTTCAAGATGGGTATCTTTCGAAAGGTCTCGTCAATACCTTTAAAACGAATGCTTGAACTATAAATCTGTGATAATTTAAAACAAAGTTATCGATTTTTTTTACTTTTAACAAAAAGTAACTTATTTTTTTTTTTTAAACGAATTTTAACCAGACTTGGTATTTAGTTGGCCCCTGAAATAAACTGGGGCTGATTAGATTTGGGGATCAATCACTCAACAGGTGGTGCTGTGATCGTATTTTTTCTAAATTTTCAACATAGCAGTATAGGACAAAATTTCGTATAAATGTACATAATGGGAGTTATTCTTAACCTGTGATTGTGAAATTAATATGAATTATTGATAATAGTAGTAGTTAATTAGGAAAAAAAATCTCGGTCATCGCTTCCCCCCCCAGGGGAAAGTACCCCCCAGGGGGGGGGGATAAATTTTCAAGATGGGTATCTTTCGAAAGGTCTCGTCAATATCTTTAAAACAAATGGTTGAACTATAAATATGTGATAATTTAAAATAAAGTTATCGATTTTTTTTTTTAACGAAAAAAAACTTTGAAAAAAAATCGTTTTTTTTTTTTTTTTTTTTTTTTTTAATATTGTTACTGCGTGAATTTGTATAGGAAAATATAGAAGAAAGTCTTGTGGTGGCAACAGCATACTAGTTTTTCTTAGTTGACTGTTACTATTATAAATATATGTATTTCACTACTTCTTACTATATTTACTTTCTCTTTAATAAAGCATGCCCTGTAGTAGAAATTTAGTAGAAGAAATATATAATGGGGCACTGAGCGAAGACTACCTATGCCTAATAATGTTTTGTTTTGCTTTTATAAAACTGTAAATGCTGCTTGCAAAATTTTTATTAAGATCGTGCTGATACAGGGTTCATACTCATATATGGGAAAAAAATTCCCTGAGTTATCCATGAGTTCCCAGACAATTTTCAACATGATATTAGCGACGTATTACAAGAAACGCTCCTCTAAACAGGACAAAATACACAGCTACTTCCACTGTATGGCATCATATTACTGTAGACCATGATAGAAATTCAGGTAGAAATCATTGTTTACAAGCGTATTTTCACAATACTTAATCAATTGAATTCTGATATGAAGCTAAACAAGAAAAATCTTACTTGAGAGAAAGAAAATATTAAATGAAAATTTTAATTTTCCCTGACTTTTTTCAACAAATATCAAATTCCCTGAGTATTCCCTGTTTTCCAGGTTTTCCCTGATGAGTATGAACCCTGTGATATAAATCACTAAAACAAATTTTTTACTACTTGAAATTGATTACATAATCTGATTTACTGCTGTCATAACAAAGAGGTTAGGTCTTCTCTATCCTCTTTGTCATACAAAGAAAATAATTGTCGAAACATCAGTGGAATCCCTCTGTTGAGACTCAAAAAGATTTTGGGTTCTGTCTGTTTGTCGCACGATAGTGGCCGCAAAAATCACACTATTGACTTGAAATTTGGTACACATGTTCATGATCCCTACAAAATCTGCTGTATAGTTTTGGGCGTGCATTCCATTTGTAGTTTGTATACAGGGACACTCCAAAGTTTTTCTTATCATTACGGCCTATGAGAAGAATTCGTATGTACCGCAATAGCCACAAAAATCACACTATTCACTGGCAATTTGGTATACATGTTCATGAGCTCAACAGAAATAGCTGTAAAGTGTTAGGTGTGTATTGCATTTGTCGTTCGTGTACAATAGACACGCCAAAGTGTTTCTTACCATTACAGCCTATGGGAAGAATTTGTATGTACTGCAACAGCGGCCACAAAAATCCTTCGATTGACTTCCAAATTGACACACACATTCAAGATTTGCATAGAAATAACTATAATTTTTTATGGCTATATTGTTTATAAACTGTGCACAGGGACATGCCAAAATTCTAAACATTACGGCATGTGGGGTGAATTTCGTTTAAATGCATTTTAACACCATTACTTTGCAATCAACAAAATGAAATTAGAGTACGTGAGTAAGATGTTTAAATTTATGCTGTTTGAAGGAAATATGTGCTCTTAGGCTTTCTAATTAATGTACAGGACATTTGTTCTGACAATGTCACGTAATCATCCAAACTATGTTAAATTTGGAACATTTTGATGAAGTCAATGTTTGTGAGATGCATAATTTAACTTTTTACAATTTTTTAACACTTACGCTTAATTAAAAGTATTTATTTTTATGTCGAAAGAAAATGAACTCGTAATTTTTTTTGGCAACAATTAAATTATAGCTAATATTTTAATGGCTATTTATAAGGTACTAGGAGCTTATTATTTTCATATTTTAATTAAAAGAAAACTATTCGAAAATCTGACTTTGAAGTATTGTATTGTCACCGGGTTCTGAGCTACTGTGAAAGTTTCAAATGTCTAGCTAGCTAGCAGGGAAGTTAGTTAAAATTCGATTGCAAGATTTGTACCGGACAAACAAACACACAAACAAGAATAGAAGTTAATAAAAATAATAATGATTCCATCGGATTAAAAAAAAAATCTAATTGAATACTGGAGTGTGCAATAGTTTAATTCAAATGAAATAAAATAATACATTGGATAATTCCAATAAAATAATAAATTGGATAATCAAAAAAATTGATATTCATTACCTTTACAAAATGCAAAAATTTAAATAAAATTTTTTATTGCATTTTAAGATGTCAGAAATTTTACGAAGTCTTATTTTCAAAAAGGAAGTTCTAGTAAATGTGTACTGATTTATAATTAAAAGGTGCTGTAAGTTATTTCAATGAATGAAATTACTGTGCTATTAAATAATAAATCATGTTTTTTTTTATTTTGGGTTAAAATCAATAGTATGTTTTAATGTTGCATGATTAAAAATTGCTAAGGTATTGGTGTGACTAGTTGAACTAAATTTTTAATATGAATTACACAATGCAATTTTAAACTAAATATTTTTAATTAAGTAAATGATGGACAGTTTACTTTTTTTTTTGTAAATTATTGTCTTAAAAGTATGAAAATTTATATGTATGCAGTGAAATGCAAAAATATTAAATACATTAAAATTTCTCAAACTGTATTTCTAAAACAAAATCAAAACTTAATTTTTTTTTTTTCACTTTAGTTAGCTCTGTGCTAACTAATTTTTTAATTTTATACCTTCATTTTACATCATTGTAGTTTAATATATTCTAAAATATCTGGATATTTTTTTATTAATTTTTTGATAGGTTAATTAAAAAAAAGAAAAAAAAAAAGTTTGAATGCTAAAAATTTTCATTAAAATTTCAGCATTCTACTTAATTTTAAAAAATAATCTATAACTGAATGCACAAATACATACTAAACCTAATATTTTAGTATATATTTTTAAGCCATAATAATGTTAAATTGAAAGGAATAATAAAATAATTTGCAGAAAATTTTTCCAATTTTTCAAAAAATTAAAGATTTTTTAATTTGTTTTAAAGAATTTTAATTCTACTATGCTTAATACATCATCTTTATTATATATATATATATAATAAAGATGATCTATTAAGCATAGTAGAAGCCATATATAATCAATGTTAATACACAGTACATTGTAATTTAAAAATATGCATAAAATTATTTTAGATTATAATTTCTATTTTTCTACTGTGGTTTTTGACACCTGTCACGTCAAAAAAACAACCCTGTGGGATTGTTATAAAATGAATAGAACATACTTCTTTCTGAAAGATTTTTCTGATATTTCTGGAAGAAGAATTTTCCAAAAGGTGAAAAATGGTCTCCCAAAAATTGCCTTTTTGTGAAAATAGTTGCTTTTTCAGCAAAAGTAGCCATAGTCTCCTCAGGCTGAATATAGTTGCCTTTTAGTAGCCTGTGGCAACCCTGCAAACATATTAAAGTAGTAGCACACACAAGCCACACAATTTCAAGAAGTCTTTAAAGTTTCAGTAATCTTTAAGCACAAGTTATTTTGTAAAAATAAGTCAATACTCCAGTTGCTCAACTTGGTAGAGGAAATTGCTATCACTCAGACGACTTGGGTTCGATGCTGCCCACGTGAATTTTTTTTTCTTTAAGTTTTACTTTTATAATTAAAAAAATAATAATATATTAGTAAAACTATTAAAGTATATTCTAACATCAACCCTCTACACGATTATTCGACTATTTATGCACAACTCAATCACAAAATTAACAATAAAACTTCTAGAACTAAAACGAGGTAGTAAAAAAACAGATTTAATCTTTTCTAAAAGTGCCATTATTAAACTCATTTCAGATCTACAGACTAATTACTTATTTAACTATAACTGGTTCATTATTCGAAAATTTATTTTTGCAATTAAAAAGAAATACTTAGTAAACTTTCTGAATGTCTTTCAAAGCCAATCCTATAATAAACATTTTTCAGACATTTTTTATGATATTATAATGTACAAAATCAAACAATTTAATTTAAAAATTAATAAAAAGACCAACAAATTTAAAACAAATACTCAATTAATTGTGAATTTTACAAATCAAATATTGAACAGTATTAACATTACGTCTATTATTAATGACAAAGAATGTTTGTTTCCGATTAAAGATTTAAATCTATCTCGTACCTTCAAATATCCTCTTCCTCTTGGCAGAAAGATATTCAATTATAATTCTGTATCTAAGTCTACCTCTTTTACTAACACTGTAACCTGTAAATGCAATGATCCTTCTTTCTCAAAATTTATTGACAGAGACCATGGACACATTATCACGGGTAATCTCAATATTATTGATAATTATCAATTAAAAAAATTCATGAAATTTGGCACCAAATTTAGACTTCCAGTTAAAACTAGCATTCCACAAATCTTTCAACAGTTATCTTATGACCTAGATTTATTTATTTATAAAATATCTATTACTCATATTAAACCTATTGCCTACTTCACTCAATGGAAAGTTTTAGTGTTACAAAAAATCAAAAATGCATTATTTATCAATTCTTCAAATCTGGTGTTATTTAAAAAATCTGTACTTCTTAACTCAATCAAATCACTACAGGATGACTTTGTGATCACTTATGTTGACAAATCACCTAATAATTATGCCCTTATTTATAAATCCTACTATCTCTCTATTTTAAACTCTTCAATCAATAATAGTAACATCTTCAGTTTAACTAATAATAACCTTATTATTAATAACCGAAAAATACATAATTACTATAAACTACTTCAACTTCCCTTCAATAACTTTAATTATCCTTATATAGTTCTCATACCTAAGTTTCACAAATCTCCAATTAAATTTCGCACTGTCACTGTTGGGTGTAACACTTATAACAACAATGCTAATAAAGCTCTACTGGATATTCTAAAACAAATTTACAAATGCACTTGCAAAGTTGATAATTTACACTGTCTTAAAAATAGCTTTCAATTAATTCAATACATCAAATCGCTCGATTCAATAGACAATATTATGACTTTTGACTTTCAAGATCTTTTCAATAATATTGAGTTATCAGATGTTAGTAATATCATTTACAGTCTTTTTCAAGAATATAAAGCTCAAATTAATCTTCCTTACAATTTTAAAGCAGAAAAATTTAAAACACTTCTTAACTTTGTTATCCATAATAATTATATCTTCCACAACAACGATATCTATTTGCAACAATTAGGCATCCCACAAGGAGGTTGTAGCTCCAGTATTCTGGCAGATCTCTATCTTTATTATTATGAAAAGCAAATTTGCAATGATGATGTTCAATTTTATCGTTACATCGATGATATTATTGTATTTTATCTCAACAAGAACTCACTAAATGGCTTTTCCTTCAATTATCCACCTAATTTAAAGCTAACTCAAAATACTCTGACTAATCAATCAATTAACTTTTTAGATCTCAAAATAATCATCGATGGTAATAAACTTTACACAGATATCTATGACAAACGGCAAGATTTTTGTTTTAATGTAAACTTATTTACACATTTTAATTCATGTCTGCATCTTTCGGTATTTAGAAACATCATCATTAACCATTTATTTCGAATTAATAATTTATGCTCTGCAAAGTTTAAAAACAAGAATATTAATAAATTGATCACAGCCACTGCTAAAATGGGTTTTCCAAAAAACTTTGTATTTTCTATTTTATATCCTTAACCATGTCTCTGTCAGTACAAAAAAAAAAAAAAAAAGCTGTGTACACTCTTCTGTATATCAACAAAAAAATTATAAAATAATAAAAGACAATAAAAAAGGTAGCGGTTGGGTGGGTAGATGTTTGATTACGGAGGTGGGGTGGTGTTGTAAGGCTGGATGGTTGGGTGGGTTTGTGAAATTAAATAAAAAAAAAAAAAAAAAGTAGAAGGCTTTTTGCATTTGCTTTGTATTACTATGCAAACTTTCATTTTCCAATAAAATTTCAGATTTTTCCTTTTTGAGTTGTCAACTATATTTAATGTTCTAATTATACTGTTAAACACAATGTGATCAATCGGTGAATTTCATTGTGGATTCGTGGTTCCATTGTTGTTCATCTGCTTTGAAATTTTGCATTTTTAAATCCATATGGTTCCTGTTCTGGTTGTGGCAGGCTGGGGGAGTGTTGCCGGCGTAAAACTAGTATAACCCCACAGGCAAGTCACAAGTCTTGCCGCCTGCCTCCTTCTTCCTATCTTGTGTTTCTTGGGTTGTTTTTTCATTAATTTTGATAAGTTTATGGTTTTAAGTTAAGATTTGTTGTTTTACTTTATTGATTCGTTTGTTTTGCAGGCTGTTAACCCCTTCCGCTCCAGGCTAGCTGTAGTGTAAATATGTGAAATACCAGATTATAATTTTGAAATATTGCAATACATAACGAAGTAACAATGTGCATTTTGTTGTGAAGTTCCTTTTCAATTCAGGCAGTTGCTCAGGACGTGCATCGGCAAAAGGTTCCGACATAAATTTCCAGTCACCTGCTGTAGGTGGTTCATCATCACTGTCATCGCTTTCGCCGTCTTCACTTGTAGTAAAGTCATCATTGGAATCTTCAAATTCGTCATAATCGGGGATATAATCACTATCCGAATCACTAGAATCACACATTATTCACAGTTTAAAACACCGGCAAAATACACAAAGTCGAACAGCGAAAATTACACACAACCGCAGCCGCGAGAAATCACGAAACAACTGTAGCCAAAACTAATAGGTCACCGAGACTACTAACGCCATTTAGTTATCAGTAATGAAAATACAATTTCAAAATAACATATGACAAATAAAATAACTCTCTCTGATATCACTACAACGTTGGGCTTATTGTATTGTATACTTTCTTTGGACGTATGCACGTACGTCCATGGTATTAATGGCCATTAGCACTAGGACGTACGCACGTACGTCCGTGGAGTGGAAGGGGTTAATTAATAGATCTGGTTTCTTTACATTAGTGTATTTCATCCACTGATGATTTTTTTTTTTATCTTATTGGTCATTGGTGTTTCAGTGATCTTGTATCTGTTGCTTGGCTTCTACTATACTTAATAGATCATCTTTATTATATATATATATATATATATATATATATATATATATACACACAGACATGAGAGTGCAGAAAATTGAAAAAAGAGGAAACACACATGTTAATAAAATTATTCTCAAATGAAAAATAACGCGCGTGAGAAAAACTATACAAATGTGTTCATAAAATTTATTTCAAATGAAAAATAATGCTCACAGGAAAAAACTATACAAAATATTTTAAAAGTGACAAATTAAACTAAAAGAATAACACATCAACACAATAAAGCATGTTTAAAAAAAAAAAAAAAAAAAAAAATAGCTACCATCAACATTTAATAACATTGACTGGTGGGGGAAAATGGGAGAAAAAAAGGGGGGGGGGGTAAAAAGTAGTTCATGAGTGAGAAATATTAAACACAATTCTACTTCTTTAAGGGTTCTAGAATATCATAAAGTAAGCTTAAAATCTCCAAAACAATTTCAACAGATTTTGTAAACTTAGACGTAAACGTGTAAAATTTCTTAACCATCTGAGATTTCTTCAAAAATGTAAATATAACAAAGTTATTCCTAATTTTATTAAATTGCAGTGTTCTGTTCCTGTAACTGGTAGAGTTTCTAAAGCCTTATTCCGCTCCAAATTTATTCTCTTAAATGCTTGTATTCAAGATTTTCGTCAACGTATCGCCAAAATTGAGGAAGAGCTTTATGAGCTTCATCTCTTCCTTGTTAAAAACTTGAATGATTTTGCTGTTTCGGAAAATAATAATTATTTATCCTTACATTCACTTAATTCTGCTCATCAACGTAATTTAGACTCTAAGTTTTCTGTTTTGTGTAAAAACCAAAAAACCTCTCGTGAAATTAACAAAGTTCCTGAAGAAAATTACATAGTTAATCTGTCTTCACATAACTTAACTGCCCAACAAAATAAAGTGTTAGAACTCGGTTTGAATTTTTCCCAATCTTGTAAACCTTCAATTTCTAATTTAATTGCTCCCATTGAGGCTTCTTTAAAATATAGTAAAATATCTACCTCTCAAAAAGAATCTCTGCGCCATATTCTTGCTGATTGCATTTCTTTCAATAATTCCAATTATAAATCTAATCAAAATCTTGTCATTACTAAAGCAGATAAAAGGTAGCCAGATTGTTCTCATGGACAAAACTGATTATATTGATAAAGTTAATTCTCTTTTATCTGAAGGACCTTATACTGAAATTAAAAAAGACCAAACTAAATCTCTTCTAAGCTCTGTTAAAAAAGCTGTTAAAAATTCCATTGTTCTTCATGACAATACCAAATTCTCGGTTTCCCCTTCTTCAGCAATTTGTGCCCATTTTTATCCTTTACCTAAAGTTCATAAAAATAATGTTCCCCTCAGACCTATTGTTTCGAATATTGGTATTGCTACTTATCCCCTCTCTAAATTTTTAGCTTCTATTTTTTCTCCTTTATGCAGCATTAATAGTCATACTATAAAAAATTCCTACGATTTTGTTAAGAAGTTAAATAATCTGAATCCTGTAAATTGCTCAATGTTATCTCTTGATGTGAAGTCTTTATTTACTAATGTCCCCACTGAAGGTGCGCTTAATTATTTAGAAAAAAGGCTACGCGAATTTCATTATTCTGACATTGAATTCAAAGAATTTGTTAATCTAACTAAACTCTGTGTTTCCCAAACTACTTTTGAATTTAATAACAAATTTTATAAACAGTGCGATGGTTTAAGTATGGGTAATTCTTTATCTTCTATTCTTGCCGATATCTATATGCATTATTTTGAGGAAAAATTATTAAAGATGTTAAATTTAAAATGCTGGTTACGTTACGTAGATGATACTTTCATTCTTGTTGAAAATCCATTTGATGTTTCTGCCATTCTTAATATTGCTAATGCTATTGATCCCCATATTCAGTTTATCTTTGTGTTAGAAAATTGTAATCAACTTCCCTTTCTTGATGTTTTAGTTACTAGGTGCGATTCCTCTTTTAAAACCCCTGTGTACAGGAAACCTTTCTCTGTTTCTAACCCTCCTCATGCTCTCTCTAATCATCCGGCTAAACAAAACATTCGGCCTTTTACACGTACGTGTATCGTGCCCTTAAAATTTGTTCTGATACTTCTTCTCTTAACCCTTTCATTCCCAACTTTTTCCCTCCATAAAACAATAAATCTTATAATTAGTCATAATTTTTTTTTAAACGTAATGTATATCAGTACAAAAAACCCTTAACGGCTTAAAAGTTTGTGACGCCGCTACTTTGGGGCTATAAGAATTTGAAATATGAGTCTTAAAAATAATGATATTAAATTTTAAGTGACGCTTTGCAATTAGTTAAAATATACATAGTTTTTCTTATTTGATCATTCACTTTTATCTTTTATTTATATTTATAATGCAAACGTAATATTTTTAACTTCAAGATCAGACAATATTTAAAATACACTCACTGATGCTTTTTCATTCGCATTTCAAATTCAAAATAACAGTTTTAAAAGGAATGATATAAAAATTCCAGTGGCGCCTCGGTGTTATTTTAAAAGATTTGTTTTTAGATTCCATTAAAATTACTTTTGTTTTGCTAATAAAATATATTTACACATTTAAACAGTGCTTTTAATTTTCAAATATACTGTCAAATAATTATACTTTCACTGAGTTAGCATTATAAAGTAAAATTATTTATTTCAATAAATTGATTTATCTTTTGCATCACGCTATCCAAAACATAGTATCATAGTGTCCAACTAAGTGAAAATTTGCTCAAAGAGGTAGTGTGACGTAAAGAAAACATTTACACAAATTTTACTTGCAGTTTTGGATAGCGTGACGCAAAGGATAAATCAATTTATTGAAATAAATAATTTTACTTTATAATGCTAACTCAGTGAAAGTATAACTATTTGACAGTATATTTGAAAATTAAAAGCACTGTTTAAATGTGTAAATATATTTTATTAGCAAAACAAAAGTAATTTTAATGGAATCTAAAAACAAATCTTTTAAAAAAACACCGAGGCGCCACTGGAATTTTTATATCATTCCTTTTAAAACTGTTATTTTGAATTTGAAATGCGAATGAAAAAGCATCAGTGAGTGTATTTTAAATATTGTCTGATCTTGAAGTTAAAAATATTACGTTTGCATTATAAATATAAATAAAAGATAAAAGTGAATGATCAAATAAGAAAAACTATGTATATTTTAACTAATTGCAAAGCGTCACTTAAAATTTAATATCATTATTTTTAAGACTCATATTTCAAATTCTTATAGCCCCAAAGTAGCGGCGTCACAAACTTTTAAGCCGTTAAGGGTTTTTTGTACTGATATCATTACTTTTTAGTGGTTATTGATCAAAAAATTAAAACAAGTCCTTCTGGCTCCTAGGAAGGGTAAACTAATTTATCTTTTCGTATGAAGTTGTCACCATTTTTTTTCAAAATGGCAGCTACAATTTATTAATGGACTTAGTGGATTTATAAATGAAGGCTATTTATATATGGAGTTTTAAGCAAATCGGTTCATAAAACCTTTCTAATGTAAATTTGAAATTTTCAGTGTGTTGGCACAAGGAAACAAGAGGGTGGATTAAGTTGGCAAATGAACATATCAAATACATTTCTGAGATAAATCCACACTACAAATTTAGTGTGAATTAATTCAGTATTTCAAACGTTATCATACTCACAAATTTTCAAGTAGCCTGCCACTTGGAAACAAAATGGAGAAGCTTCTCACTAGAAAAATTTATTGACTGAGATTCTCAAACTCTTAAAAAAAAAAAAAAAAAAAAAGTAAGTGAAAATTTTTAAATTTAAGTTAGAATTACGTAATTTACATTTTGCAAGTTTCTTTTTAGAGAATTACAAATTAAACAATTAAAAAAATATATCAAGTAAATAATAAAAATGGAATTTTATATATTTTCTTTCCCCTTTTGAGGCTAAGTATACTGCTCCAATATTCACAATTTAAATTTTCATCAAAAGTGCAGGTAAAAATTACTTCCTATATATTTTCATATAAAACGTTTGGGGGGATAAATAGACAAAATATAAATTAAGCTTTACATTTCTATAATTTTAAAAATAAGATAAAATCACCTGGAGAAAAATTTTATGGAAAATATAAGTTAAGTTTAAAAAAAAATGAAATTTCTGCGTAAAAGTACTATTTCATAAATATATTTACAACTACAATAAACAAAAAACGCTCCTTTAATTTTAAATACTTATTTCTACATGTTTCGAAGCTATTAAAAGTTTTTTTTTTCTTTCTTTCTTTCTTTTTCTTTCTTTCTTTCTTTCTTTTTTTTTTTTTTTTTTTTTTTTTTTAAGAAAAATAAATTAAATGTAGTGGCGCCATCTAGTAGTTTTTTTTTTAAATCATATACATACAGATTTAACTTTTTTTTTTTTTCATTAAAAAAAAAAAAAAACTTGTTTAGAAACAGGTAGAAATAGTTATTTAAAATTAAAGGAGGATTTTTTGTTTACTGTAATTGTAAATTATGAAATAGAATTTTTCATGCACAAGTTAATTAATTAAAAAAAGAAAAGAAAGAATAATTTTTTTTTAAATAAATTATTATGGGTTTCAAAGTAAAGATGTTATTTATTTATTTTGACATGTTTTTTAATAATTGCTATTTGACACATTTTTCATGAATTTTACCGAAATTCATGAAAAATGAATTTTATTAAAACACTGTTTAAACACTGTTTATTAAAACACTGTTTTTTCTAATAAACAGTGCAAACATTGTTTCATCCTCTAGTCATTGCTTTGAATAATAATAATAAAAAAAAAATTGATTATGTTAATATTTAAAATATGTATCATTTTAAAGTCTGAAAAATAAATAAATGAATAAACACTAACTGTATTTTCAAAAGAGATTTTTAATTTTTAAAAAGAAATATATATATATATGTATTTACGAAAGAGTATGTTTTAAATAAAAACGATAGATGGCGCCAAAACTGTATTTGCTGTTTTTTTCCATTCCCGTAGCGTAAGGATACATGAATAGGAATCGCAAATCATTGAGTTATTATAAAATCGATTTTCATGAATGATTAAAAAAATTTTCGCTTTAAAAAATTGTAAATTCATCATTATTATGATAAAATGGAATATCTAAAATTATAAAATACTTCCTTATTTAAAATATTATCTAAATATTTCTTTGACTAAATATGAAATTTTGAAATCAAAACTATTTTTTTCATAACAGAAGAGAAAATATATTTAAGTGAATTTGACTTAGTATATATACAATAAATATTTTAAACATGTAATAAAGTACTTTTGCGTTAAAAAAAAATTCTAAATAATTCATTGGCTGCATTCAAGTCGGTCAACAAACCAACCCACATACCTTACAAGTAAGAACCGAATAACAGCGTTTTCACCCGAAGAAACATATGTAATTGGCGGAGTAATATAGTTCCATATTTAAAGCGATTTATATAAAAAACAAGAGTTTTCCTGGAAAAAACGAAAACGTTACTAGATTCAGAAAGGTCCTATTAACAACATATATTAATTATATGAAAATCCTTCGAGCCGTTTTAGAGATATTTTTCAGAATTTCAGTCCATTACTCCAATCGTTTTCCCATTTTGGCTTTAAATTGAGATTCAGATCTCAAAACATATTGCATGTAGAAATGTAAAATTTTCAGGATAGATTAAGACCGAAGATAAAAGATTATTTTAAAAATATCAGAACAAAATATGGTATATTTGCTGAGATATTAAGTGTCGGCTTTTACAAATCTCTTTGATGTCGAACTAGGCGTATATATGAGTTCGCAGCTTTCCGTCCGTTTGTCCTTCCGCTTGCGTCACTCGAAAAACTGCCGTTTTTCATGATAAATATTTTTGTTTAAATAGGAGTTATAGCAGATTACGAATTAATATAGATAACAAAGCAATTGATAGATGTTTTTTTTATGTTTAATATAACCACTGATGCCATTAAAAACCATAATTTTTCAATAAATAAAAATATCAAAATTTTGGAGAAATACATATTGCAATTAATTAAAATACGTATTATAAACATTAAAGAATAAAATAAAAAATATTTCAAACAGTTAATTTACTTAAATTGCCAAAAACAGAAAACTGATTCCGATATTATTATCAGAACAGCGTAAAATATACTTCCAATTATCAACAAAGATAGTGAAGTCATCCAAAATAGGTATTTTTCGGTGGGAAAATGTACATAGATTTTAATATTGTTCATTTTGAATCAGAGGGAGTGTTAGATGGTAAGAAAGAAAATCTGAAATGTTATGATTCCAATTGGAATCACGGGGAAGGAAAGGGTTAAAGAAGAACTCAATTATTTAAAGACCGTTGCTATTAAAAGAGGTTTTAGACCTTCTATAATTGATAAAGCTATCAAAAAGTTCAGTAGGCCAACTTATAATTCTACTCTTTCCATTGATGATAAAATTAAACCTGATAATCTTGTTGTCTTGCCTTTTTATCCCCCCATGTTTTAAATTAGCCAAAGTTTTGAAGCGTTTCAATTTTCACGTTATTTTTAAACCTGTCAATAAATTTCAATTCCCTTCAACTAAATCCCCTGTTCCCGAGCTTCATAAGTGGGGTATCTATAATGTCCCTTGTAATAATTGTGATTTATCTTATATTGGTCAAACAAAAAGAAATCTTGAATGCCGTTTACTTGAACATTCTCGGTATGTTGTTAATAAAGAAATTTCTAAATCTTCTATTGCAAAACACAGTTGGGAATTTGATCATAGTTTTAATTTTAAGAGTGCCAAAATTATCTTTCGTGCCAAGCATGTTTCCAAACTGGATTTTTTGGAAAATTTAGTTATTTACCTTAATCGTGATAAAATTGTCAATGAAAAATCTAATTCCACTTTGCTGTCTACAGCCTGGAAAAAATTGTTTAATTCAATTAAATAATTTCCTTCATTATGTTTATAACACAATAATGGTTATAATTAAATAATTCTAAATAATTAAATAATAATAATAATAATAATAAAATAAAAAATATAGATTAATACTGGTAATATTAATAAATTTTATTAAATTTACTTATTAGTATAATATTAATTAAAAAAATAAATAAATAAATAAAAAATGAAAAAAAAAAAAAAAAAAATTGTGTATTCCTTCCCTCCCTCCTTTTGTTTTTGTGTGTGCACGTGTGTTCCTCTCTGATTGGTCCTGCATGATGCTTCCTATTGGTTGTTTGTGTTGCTCCTCCCCCTCTGGATTTTGCCCTGCTTTCAGTCTTGCTTTTGCCTCCAAGGCTCGTGTTTTTTTGCACCTGATGAAGGAAGGCTACGTCCTTTCGAAACCGGTTGTGCTGGCTTAAAATTTATGGTGTGTGAAGAAGTCCTATTATCTATTTAAGCTTAAAATCAATATTGACATGTTCGTTGTGGAGGGATAAATATTCAAAAATAAAAGGCTTCGCGCAGAATGTTTGATTGGCAATGGCTAGAAATGAAAAAAGAGGGGGGGGGGGGAAGAGGACAAAAAAAAATTACATGAGTGAGAAATATTGAATAATTCTGTTATTTTATATGTTATAGAATCTGATAAAGCCTGCTTAAAATGAATATTGACATTTATATTTTTGATGGAAAAAGATTGAGAATCTAAAGTGTTTCGTTGAGTGTTTGAACAGTGATCATTATTGGAGTTTGATTTTAACAAGACAAAAAACCGCAAAATAAACGAAAATCACAAAAAAGCAGAAAATCGCGGATCCGCAGAAAATTCTCATGCCTGTATATATCAAATTTTCTTGAATTAAAAAAAAATGTATGTAGGTTTAGAATTTTTCTATTCATAATATTTATAATTTTCTATAACACAAAAAATAAATTTTAGCTTTGTTTTAAGCTATAAAATAAAAATGGAAACTTTATTATTATTATTTATTTATCTAAGCTAGATAGGTGTGATAGGGGGGAAATATTGCAGCACTTGAAACCCTGCAAAACTGATGAATGTAATTTTTGAGGAATTACATAGCTGCCAATATTTTAATTTATTCCAGAGTACTTTTAGCCCCGCCTTTATTTCACACCACTTTATAGAAAAATTTTCTCCAGTATATACCTTTGATAAAATAAGACAAAATTACTTTAAAAAATAAGTGGTACGAAATAAGTGGGACTAAAAATACTCCAGAATAAATTAAAATATTGGCAGCTATGGAATTAGAACTTGCTGGTTTAGAACTACAAATAAATGGAATTTTATGTGCCAAAATTTGCAGTTTTTGTCTTAAAAAAAAAAAAAAAGTGTTATACATGCATAAATTCAGTATTTATTAAAACCATCATATATACAATTGAACCTCGCCATAGTGAACCATCTTCGGACCCAGCAATATTTCTACTATAACCGATGTTTCATTATATCAAAATTCTTTGAAAAAAATATTTTTTAGCATATAATAGTACTAGTATTTTCCAAAATAGTAATTGTAATAATACGTATTTGTGTACAAATGTATTAAAATGAAGACATAACATTAAAATGTAGATAAATAAAACTAAATAGAATATTAAAGAGAAAAATACTAGTTACTTGCTAAAACTTTAGTTTATTTTTACATTCTATGGAAGAAATTAGTGATTTTTGATTGAGTACAATTCGATTTTAAATAGAGTTCATGAATTTTCTTAATTAGTAAAGAATTTAATGTTTTCTGCAGAAAAAAAATATTCAGCATAGTCGCTGTGGTTTTAACTTCCGAGATAGAAGGTGTTGGATTGTAGAGATAAGTGGATTTTTAGAATAAGGTGGGAGAAGAAAAGTAAACACCAAATGCTTATTCTTAGAATTAGAGAGGAGCAAAAAAGAAAGGTTTGCTCCAGCAACAGGGGGAGCGGAAGAAAAGATGTACTGTTTAACAACTTGTTCAGCCCATTTCAAGGAGATGAGCGCGAAAGGGTGAACTTTTACACAATGTAAAGTAATGCCATTATTTGCAGTCACAACTAGTGCATAATGCAAGTTACAGAACTGGAGGGGAAAAAAAAACTAGTGAAATAAAATTTGAGTCCACTATAAACGAAGTACCATATTTTACTGTGCACTGTAACCATATACCATAACAGTAGTTAAAATGGGAGAACAGGACCACCAAAAAAGTTAACTATATCCAAGTATTCACTACTGCAGGGTTCGACTATAATTAAAAATAAATACTCTTAATGTGTATTTTGTTCAAGACCTCATACTTTTTAGTCTTAAGATTTTTTTACTCTCCATTTGTATGGTAAAAATACAAAATTGTTCGAAAACATCAACAGTTGTAGAGAAAGTCAATAACTAATTTAGTGTACATAAGCCGCAGCTAATTAACATGTTGCGAAATAAACCAATACTGTTAGATAAACCTCAGCTTATGCAAGCATTGTTACAATAATGTAACAAATAAGGAAACATGATGGCAGTCTCCTGGGATCTATGTATATTAATAATTATAAAGAAAAAAATAATTCTATATAAAGAAATAATTTAAAACTATACCAGTATGCAGATGTAATGCAACAAATATGCGAAACAAGGGAACAAGATGGCGGACTCCGAGCATATATGCAAAGTCATTAAAATAATAATTATACAGGGTGTCTACTGACTTGACAGAAAAAAAATTCATGACCTCAAAAAAATTTTCATGACCTTTTTTATCGACATATCCAACCATTCATTTTAAATTAACGTATTCTATTCATTTTCTTTTTTTTACTGATACCACCTTGCTTTATTTTTTAAATTGTTTAACAACAGTATTAGCTGTTAAAAAGGAAAAAAAAAAAAAAACTGAAAACATTTTTTTTTAAATTAATAATCTAAATAAATAGCATTGGAAATCAATCTAAAACAGACATATAACTACATACATATGTACACTATTTGTGAAATGTTAGTTTTTTGGGGGATTTGAAAATCGTCATTTACTTTCTTTGCATTAAGGAGATGAATACATGTATTAAAATTTTTTGAGCTTTTATAATATGGAAGCTATAAAGAGTTCTTCCCTATAATTCTTATTTAAAAATCGAACAACCTTTACGCTTCCGTTGTTGACACATTTTACTATTTTTTTTTCTACCAGGAAATTTTAATAGAAATTTTTATTTTATTTTATCTCTGAAATCTGTTACAGAAATATATAAAAATTCCTATTTTCCCACACCAAAAAGCATAAAAATTGGTAGCTATATGCATCGATCTTATTAAATAAGTGTGCATTTAAGATTTTATAATAATAAAATAAGGATTTTTAATGTTTTATATTAAAAGAAAAAGTATATTTCACATTTTTAAAAAGGACATGCTTAAGCATTATATATATATCTATTAATGGTTAGAGTATATTTACATTTCTAAAAATTATACACCACTTTTCCATTGCTTGAAAAGCATTCTGGCTCAAGTATGTAAAAATGAGGCTTCATTAGAAATCTGTATTAATTGTACAAGAATAGCACATATACTTGTTGTGATATAAAGGTTTCTTAAAACAATTCCCCCTTTTTCATTATAACATCCCTAACAGCACATTTATTCACAGTATATCTCGGGATGTTTTCATCCTGAGAACATATTGAAGATACCTTGGGGAGAAGATGCACTGTTAGGGGTGTAGGATACTAAACCCAACGCAAAGCTGTTTTCAGAAAACTTGACATGTGCTACATTAAAGAAAAACAAATACTACTACAATCCGAGTATAAAAATAATAAATATCTAATGAAATATGAACATTTTTACTATATAATTTTTAATCGCACATAAGCAAGCATTAACGAAATTTCATTTGCTTAATTCATTAGCCAAATGTATTGAGCTACTTTTTTGAAAACCTCAAGCAAATATCGTGAAAATTCAAAAAGTTATTGTCAATAGAATGAATTTCAGCTCCTCTCAAAGAAAAATAAAATGATACGGGGGGTTCTTTCAATATTTATTTGCAATCAGTAAAAATTATTTTACCTTTGATCGAGTTAAAATGACATTAAGTAGGACTCCTTACAGTGTTGCTTTTTTTTTTTTTTTTTTTTTTTTTTTTTAAGAGAAATCAGTTCATTCTATCAATGACAACTCTTTGATTTTTTACTTTATTTACCTGGGACTCTGATATAAGTAACTTAACACCTTTGGCAATGGATTATGCAAATGAAAACTTATGAATACTTGCACATTCGCAACTAAATTCATTTAGTAAAAACTGTCATATTTCATCAGATTTACAAAAAAGGGCAATTTTTTTTTTTTTTTTTAATTATCATGTATGAATATATGCACTAGTCTCACACAAACAAATAGAAATAATTAAAAGAAACTTCATAGTCACATACTACGACCAGAACACACTTCAAACATTTCAGTCGAGTGATCCCAAATATTCTGTTTTTCTATGATTTATTTGTTGGACCACATTTTACCTTTTGGGAAAAACATCCACTCAAATATAAAAAGTATAACATGTTTTTTACACTTTCCAAAGTTAATAGGTGAATTGTTAAATTAATACTTTTTGAGATAGTTGACAGAAAGTCTGAAATATGTTAATCCATAGAAAGATAGTGTGTTAGTGGTCCGCGGGAGTTTAAATTGTGAATTTAGTGGTCTGTGAAGTTGAAAAGGTTGGCGACCACTGCACCAAAGGATGCATTGCCGAATTATGGTTTTGAAATTATGTTAAAGAAATTATTTTAAAAGATCGACATGACTCTTAGGAAAAAAAATTCAATCAACTCAACCCGAACTGCAATAGAAAAAAATTGTTCGACCCGACCGGTGAAATTGGGTTACCTAAACCAATATGTGACTCAAACAGACTGCTGAATTTCATGACCTGTTCTTGACTTTCATGACATATTGCCGAATTTCATGACCCATTGTTTATTTTCATGACCTAGTAGACACCCTGTTATAAGTAAAGTAATAATTTTAAAAAGATACTGTAAAGAAAAAATTAAAGCAAGACCAGTATGCAAATAGGATGCAAAAGAATCTAAAGCAAGGTAACAAGATGGCAGACTCTGTACGTATATGCAACTTTATTGCCAAAATAAGAAATTAAGGGGACAGACGTTTGCAACAACCGTGAAGTGGAAAATTTAGGTTGTTGCTATTAATAGCCATGTATTCTTTAATTGTGCATGTATCAATATAAAAAATTTTTACGAGATACTAACAAGAAGTTCAAGAAATATTTGATGCAAATTATTTACTCTTATGCGTTAGTTTTTTTATAATAGCAGTGTAATAAGCAGTAAATAAGCCACAGTCGCCAAAAGTCTTTGTTTAAAGATAACCCGCAGCTTATCTTCACTAAAACACTGTAGTCAATAACAGTGGAGATGAAAGCAGTAGAAAATTTAGATTATCTGATGCTCCTACCAGGGGTTTAATTAATGTCAATCTACACATACGTTTGTTTAGTTTCATTCACTTGTCTGGCCGAACAAAGTATAACTTACATGTGGAATGCATGCATATGCCACTAAAGCTTAGGACATTGATTAAATACCTACACTACATCACATCAAGTATAACTACACACAAAGTATAAACTACTTATACACAAAGTATAACTACATTACTGATCAAGAAGGTACAAGACTTACCAATGAATAACCAGGGGTGCAGAAAATGTTTTTACTCCCAACCCATATAAAAAATTTCTTCAAAATGGAGGAATGATTTTTGTAATTCACTGTTTAAAATCGATATAATTTGTATATTTTTCTGCAAGAAGTGATGTGATCGACGTTAAATCCATTTTATTTGGGTTTTATGTATATCAAATGCCACTTCTAAAAATTTTTGGTGGCTATTGAATAAAAAAATCTGGAAAAACTGAAGGATGAGCGGCAAATCGACCAACTAGCGACTACTAACGGGTTAAGGCCAATTAACTACAAGGGAATCCTAGGCCAGATGTACTGTGCTCTATGTGGATGGGGGAGATTCAAAATGACACATTTAGAAACTCAAAATAAATAATTTTAGAAAAGTAATAGTGATTTAACGGTTGTGAATATTCAGAAAGTGAAAACAACTGAATTTGAAAAAAAACACTTTGTAACGGTAACGAGTAATTCTATAAACAAATTTCTCCAAACAGAGATATGGGATTTGGTGACCAGAAAGGGGGAATTGCAAAAAGAGAAGAGCTTTAAGACACTGTCCTATACGTAAAATATATTGAAATCATTGTGCAACAGATTCAATGTCACAAATTACCCTTTAACACTTGATTTGCCATGTATTGCATTACGTGATAGTTACCACCTATAGATTAAAGTACCTACTCATTCCCCAAAAATAATTTCATATGAAATGTTCTCCAATTCTAATAAACATACAAGGACCGAGTAGAATTTTTGTTTGGTTAATACTAATCTGAAAATGAATACATTGGCAGCCCTGAATGTAGTAAATTTGAAAAATATTTAAATATCTCAATTTTAACTGCTAAAGACAATGTTTATATGGGTGGGCAGATGTTTGATTACAGAGGTGGGGTGGTGTTGTAAGGCTGGATGGTTGGGTGGGTATGTGAAATTAAATTTAAATAAAAAAAAATAAAAAAAGTAGAAGGCTTGTTGCATTTGCTTTGTATTACTATGCAAACTTTCATTTTCCATTAAAATTTCAGTTTTTTCCTTTTTGAGTTGTCAACTATATTTAATGTTCTAATTATACTGTTAAACACAATGTGATCAATCGGTGAATTTCATTGTGGCTTCGTGGTTTCATTGTTGTTCATCTGCTTTGAAATTTGCATTTTTATATCCATATGGTTCCTGTTCTGGCAGGCTGGGGGAGTGTTGCCGGCATAAAACTAGTGTAACCCCACAGGCAAGTCACAAGTCTTGCTGCCTGCCTCCTTCTTCCTATCTTGTGTTTCTTGGGTTGTTTTTTCATTAATTTTGATAAGTTTATGGTTTTAAGTTAAGATTTGTTGTTTTACTTTATTGATTCGTTTGTTTTGCAGGCTGCTAATTAATAGATCTGGTTTCTTTACATTAGTGTATTTCATCCACTGATTTTTTTTTTTTTTTTTTTTATCTTATTGGTCATTGGTGTTTCAGTGATCTTCTATCTGTTGCTTGGCTTCTACTATGCTTAATAGATCATCTTTATTATATATACTACCGATATATGTAAAAATTTTAGGTTTTTTTTTTTTTTTTAAGAAAAGAAAGACTCATGTTTTATACAAGTTTATTTTAAAAGAAAAAAAAAAAAAGAAAAAAAGTTCATTTATACAAAAATTCACACTAAAAGAATGACTGTACAAAAAGAATTTTTAAGGACATACAAATATTCTATTCCCATGTAAACAGTAAAAATCCAAATACAGTTTTTAAAATGTGAAGCCTCCTTCAGGTGCAACATTGGGCCCAGCAAATTCATAAGTTCCATTGGCTTCTGCCTGTGGTGCTATTTCTTCATCTTCATCACCCTAAATAAATAAATAAAAAAAAACAAAGATTTAAAAAGTTTAATTGAAACAAGTTAAAATGAAATATCAAAAAATAAAGCAAAAATATTTATGCTCAAATGAATATTCTAGTGCTTCAACACATTACTTGCCAGAATTTTTGGAATATCGTTTAGTTTAATTAGCGAATATTTAAGTTTCAGTAAAGGATATTACAGGATCAAAATTTCAAATTAGTATATTACTTAAAGAGTTACAATTTTAGGACAGTGACTGAATACATTGTTTTCAGGGATGAGAGTGAGAAATGGACAAAAAGTCTGAAAATAGGAAAACCCGACTGATTACAACGATGAAAGCAACCAGGAGAAGACAAAAAAAAAAAAAAAAATAATAATAATAATCTTACAGCCAAATCATTTTTATATCTCAGCTCAGTTATTACATTAAATGATAAAATTGTAACAATTAGAAGGTCCGCTAAACCTAATGAATTAGTTTTCTAGTAAACCACTCTACAACAACAGCTCCCCTCTCTCTCTCTAGAGAGAGAGAGAGAGGGGGGGGGGGCATTAACCATTTTAAAGTTTATGGATTGGATATTTTTTTTTTTAACAGCAGGGGAGGAAAAGACCATTCGGAAAGTAAATAGCGATTAAAAATACTCCTGATTTAAAAATCTACAAGTAAAATTTTACTCTATAGTATTTTAAGTGTTGAAGTCACGGGATATGCAGATTTGGTAAAACTTTTAATAAAACTTTTTAAACCTAAAACAGGATCTTTACACAGAAACCTTACATGTAAAAGATACGTGACTGTTATAAAATGCTGCTAAAAGTATAATACTCACTTCAGTACTAAAATAAGTGTCAATAATTCCAAAAGCTGCTCTATATACATCTACATTTTCATGCTGTTGCAAGGCTTCTATTTTGTCTAAACCACCACACTGTTCAATGTAAAAACAAGCATCCTCAAGAGCATTCACTTTTGTTGCAGCCTAAAGTAAAGATCAAATATAGAACTAAGTCCAAACATTTAAAAATATATAGTAATGTTGGAAAGTAAAAACCCCCAGAAAATAATTTACATTGGAATGTTTAAAAATTAAGTTCCATAAATATATACCCTCCATACATTTCAGTTTAATTGCTAATACAAGAACACAAACTCGACTTTTTTAGGCACTTCAAAAGTAAAACATCACTATTTCATATTAATGTTAAATAGTATATTGTGGCCATTACAAGTTTTTCTTTTATAGAATCTTATACAAATTCACATAATACAAATTATCTATTAAATTATTTATTAAAACTATCTCCCATGAATATGAACTATCTTTATCTGAGAAGTATAACACTAAATTCTGGAAGAAAGTCAATTTTGTGCCAACATCAGAAGAAATGAGATTCTTGTAAGTGTTCAGGGACTATACTCAAAAAAATTTCAAAAAATAAATAAATAAATAAAAATAAAAAATAAAGAGGAAATCATGAGTGAAGTAAAATTCTCTATAATAAATATTTAAAGTACAATTTTAATATAATAACCTGAAATCCTGAAAAACAGTTACTTTGCAGTCAAATTTATATTTTACTCAACATAAAAGAATGGCGCTTTATCACAAATAAAATAATTTCAGGGTTGCCAACTTTTTAAAAACAGTTTGAGGAGTATTCAGAGAAATTTTGAGGAGCATTTCGACTACTTTGAGGAGCAATTTTAAAAATAAAATTTAATAAAAAAAGAAAAACTACTAACAAAAATAAATTAACAATAATCATATGAAAGTTAAAAAAAAAAATAAATAAATAAATAAAAAAGGTAAAATGTAGGTATGCATAGAATTTTTAGTTACTATTCAGTATACTGAATATTCATTATTCAGTAATCAAACATTTAGTGCATGCCTATTCAAAAGAAACTTGTTTAATTACAAGAACAAGACAATTGATGTGAAAATAATTTCAATGCTATATTTCAAACAGATACAAAAATTTGATATTTTTAAACAAAATCTTAAATTTTTAGAGTAACAAAAGTCAAAATTAATGAACAATTTTAATAGTTTACATATTAGAAAATGTAATAACTGAATCTACAATAAAATAATCATTGTTATTAAGGATGGAGGAGGATTGAAATTGTACAACATTAAATTCAATTTTAGTGCAAACTGACAGCCATCAACTTTTCTGAAACTTTTTTTCCCTTAAGATTATTGCTAAATATACCTAAAAAATCTAGAGTTTCTCATAGAGGAGGGGGGGAAGGTAGAATTACGTTTTTACCATTAATTAAATAAATATGCTATTCTTCCTGTATTTGACAGAATTCGGGATATTTATACGACCGATTGCAGAAATTTGTAATTATTTCATTGCAAATTTACAAAATCTACGTTTAATAGCAAATAATTGCTAATATATACTATAATTTTGCTCTAATTGATAAAATTCACTCTTCTTTAAAGGTAAATCCTAAAATACGCGATTATTATGCGGTCGATTGCCGAGACAAGCTATTATTCAGCTACTAATCTACGTAAAATGCGTTCTTCTGAAAGCTGAATCTTAAATACTCAACTGTTTTGCCACTAACCAGTGAAATTTGCATTTTTTTTTTTTTTTTTTTTAAGTGGAATCTTTGAAATCGGGAATAATTTTGAAGTAGATTTTGCAAATAGGGGATCGCTTTCCCACTAATAATCAAAAATTTACGTTTTATATGCTATCATTTGGCTGCTAGCCAATAAAGTTTTTTTTTTTTTTTTTTTTCCCCAGTTGATTTCAGTAAATCACGATATTTTTGCAGCCGATGACAGAAATACGCAATCATTTCGCCACTAATTAACAAAATTTATGTTTAATCGCGATTAAACGCTGAAAAAGGCTTTATTTTGATGCTAATCTATGAATTTCTTGCTTTTTTCAAACATGATTTGCATTTTAAGTATAATTTTGTGACTTTATAGAAATATGGAATTATTTTACAGCTAATTTTTAAAATTACGTAATCGTAAACTAATTGCTAAAATAGATGTTATTTTTCTAAAAATGTGTAATTCAGTCATAAATCAGCTTGCTTTTTTTTTTTTTGATTACTGAAATGTCATTTTTTGCGGCTGATTTATAAAATATGCAATTTTCTTGTGCTATTTTATGACGAATCCATTTTAAATCCGACGTTTTTTGTTAAAGTCCCATTTTCAGATCTGAAAATTTCTTAGAATCACCCACGCACTATAAAAACTAAGTTATCGTGTATTCAGTTATCCTAAGAAAAAGCACAGAAAATATTTTTCTTTCTCCAACGGTAGATACTTTGTACAAAGTTCGAAATTTTTCATGATTTTCTCAGAAACTTGTATATTAAAATGCTTAAGAAAGTTTCCTATTACAGAGGAAAATTCCTCCGTTAGAGTCCGACTGTACGGTTTTCTCCAAAACTCGTGTGATTATGGCCTAAGACACTTTAGAAAGTCTCCCATGGAAGATACCTCTTCCTGGTCTTAGATTCCTTGCGTTGTCAATCGTACTTAAAGTTCAGTAGCTTTGAATCCATTATTTTTATCGATAAATAATTAAAATAAACAATTTTTTTCGTTAGAAAGTATTTTTTAGCAACTTATTAAGCTATTAAGATAACTGAAACATTGATAGAGTTTTAAGCACACTCTCAGCTAATGTAAACAAATACTTGTTCCCGTTCTGAGTCAGCAATATTTCGATTATGCAATGCCTAGCACTAGAATGTTTTCTTTTTTTTTTTCCTTTACTATTTATGAGTATTTACAATGAAGCGTGTGGTTCTTCAACTAGATTGTAAAAGTTAGTTTTGTTATTTTTTTATTTTTATTTTCAAGAGGCGTTGAAGCGCTTTCATAGATAAAAAATAAAATTCAAAGAATAATGTTTTATGCGGCAACTGACTGAAATGCAAAATCAAAAGTTGATAAGGATTAGATCGCGCAAGGAAAAAAAAAAAAGGAAAGAAAAAATGATAGTAATTTTTTTTCCCCGCCAGTGTCTGCCACTATTCAGTTTTATGTAGTTAATAAAAAATATTTAGCCAGGTAGTCAAGACTGAATTTGCGGAACATAAAGAATAACTCGCGGAGTTGGAGTTTTTAAATTTTTTCGGAGAAACTCTGCAGAAATCTGAGCAGTTGGCAACCCTGTAATTTCAAAGTAAACCATAGTTTACATATGTCTGATTGTCCAGAAGATTCTGTATATATGGTAATCTATGGCTGTTTAATGTCCGATGACTAGTTTAAGGGAAGAGGACAATAACTATGTTTATGAAAAATATTGAGCAATTCTACCATTTTAAAAGGTTCTAGAATCTGATAAAGCAAGTTTATTATGCACATAAACAGAAATCTGCTGTTTAGCAGAAAAGTGGCATCCCTGTTTTCTGTTAAAAATGGACCGGGGGGGGGGGGGACATGATATTTGTATTAGATTTTCACAGATCTATGGTTAAACCATTCATTTGAAAAGGTATTAATGAGTTTGTATACTCATAGAAAATTTCTATCCATATTGGAGATTTACATTCACCTGTGGGGAAATCACTGCTCGTAATATGCACACACATTTTCACCCTAGTTTATTATTATCAATAATTTATTTTACAATCATGCATCAAAAATGACTCGTGTATATTTATAAGAAATTTTTGTCATATACTGCCACATTAAAAATTTCAGGGAAAAAAAAAAGAAGGATGACAACGCTGCCTGTCCAGAGAATGATCAGCAAATATAATTGGCACCAGTTTAGGTCAAGGCCAAACTAAATACAGAGTTTGTTAAATCTCTTTCATAGGTTTGAGAGATACAGCGTCAATAATATTTGTGATACACAAAGACTGTAATTTTTTAAAAATAGTCTAATCATTTTCAGAACACAAAAAACAAAAGCTTTAATGTTTTCACAAACTGAATTATTTCTTCATTCATATATGTAGTGAGAAGTAAAAATCAGTTGCATGCACTTTAGAAGAAATTTTTTTAAACTTACATTTAAAATATTAGCGATTGCATCTAACAATACAGTCAATACTTTAGGATCTTTGACATTTAAAAGATTACACAAAGGAGGGATGACTCCAGATTGTACTAAATATAGAATCTGATCCAAATTGCCACCAACAGTAAGATTGGTTACTGCCCAGGCTGCTTCCTTTTGACTCCTGTAATCACCCTAAAGAAGAAAAATATAAGATTTAAAAACTTTTTAAAAACATTATTCTCATACATACAGCCACAATAACATGCTTATTAGTAGTCAGATTTGATACAAAATTATCTAAGCATGGGTGAAGGTGAAGGTAGGATTGGCAAAACTGAAAAAAAAAAAAAAAAAAAAAAAAAAAAAAAAAAAATTTAATTATATCCCCACTCCCATACACAAGTGTATGTTCAAACTATATATATGCCTGCATACGTATTAATGTTTATTATAAAGTTTTGGTATAATAATTGAAAGTTTTTTATTAGTAAGGTAAATTAAAAGATAAAAACCACTAAAGTCACAGATATGTAATCTTTGTTTGGCACAGTATGTCCTATCTACCTTGTGCCATAAAAAAAATTAGTCAACCAACCACAGGTATATAAAAATCATCCTATAAATACCCAATGCTAAAGGATTTTTTTATTTATTCTTAAAAGACTAATTTTACATCGATAAAGATATTTATTCAATGTGTTTCTACACTACTTATTTTTCAAAGACTGTTGTATTCTACAAACATTTTCATTGTGGCTTCCAAAATCTGCACACACTCGAATACAAAACAAACTATTAGTAAATGTATAAGAAATATGCTTGTATATAATCCTGGGTGAAATAAGTGAACAGGATACAGATTTTTTTTTTTCATCACATCCTAAGTCTGATTTCCATCCTGTATACTGAAAAAAACTTGAATCCATGTATATGTTAACATAAAATTCAAAGCCTTGAATATTCCAGTTTTAAATGAAAACAATTAGCATACACCACCTTACCCAACCGAGCTAATAAACTTTAATAGCAAGGGTAGAAATTAAGAAAATGTTACTGGTTCCCAAGACAAGTAATTTCCAGATATCCCTGGGCTGTACATACTAGGGCTGGATTATTAATATATCCCCTAATATCGATACTTTTTACTTCCTTATACAAAGTATAAGGAAGTATAGTAATCCCGATTTGCGAAATGGATTTTGTATTTCACATTGCTCAAAAACGAATGATCGCTGAATGTTGCTAATTTATACATGTGACTTTCATGATGTCTAGTTGCACACCTGCAAGTGTCATCTTAACACGAGCTCTCGTTTTAGAGATATAAGGGATTTTACACGATTTTTCGTGACGTCTGTATGTGTGTGTGTGTCTGTGTGTGGGTATGTCGCATAACTCAAAAACGGTTGGACGTAGAAAGTCGCGAATTGGTACATAGGTTTGTTATAACATCTAGTTGTGCACCTCCCTTTTTGGACTTCCTATGATTTTCCGTTTTGGAGATATTTAGGAAAATTAGGTTCATGACAAAAATTTGGCCATAATGTATCAAAAAACAGTAATAACTCAAAAACGGTTTAGACAAATCTTGCAATTTAACTGACTTTCCGTTTAGCTAGACATTTGAAACTTTCAGAAAAGCTCAGAACACGTTGACAATGCATTTTTTTTATATTTTTAGGCAACTGTTTCCGATACTTGCTGCCTTCAGCAGCGTTTATGCGATTCAACAGAAAATTTATTTAACTAACTTCCTGACTAGCTAGACATTTGAAACTTTCAGATTAGATCAGAACACTGTGAAAATGCATTTTTTAAATACTTTTAGCCAACTGTATAGGGTCCCTGCTGCCTTTGGCAGCGTTACCAGTTCAAATCTTGGAATCGATTTGTAACTAACTTCCCGACTAGCTAGACATTTAAAACTTCCGGAAAAGCTCAAAATACGGTGACAATGCATTTTTAAAATATTTTTGGCCAATTGTTTCGGGTCACTGCTGCCTTCGGCAGCGTTTACATGGTTCAACAGAAAATTTATTTAACTAACTTCCCGACTAGCTAGACATTTGAAACATTCAGAACAGTTCAGAACACGGTGAATATGCATCTTTTTAATACTTTTAGCCAACTGTTTCAGGTCCCTGCTGCCTTCGGCAGCGTTTATATGGTCCAACAAAAAAAATATTTAACTTCCCGACTAGGCAGACATTTGAAACTTTCAGAATAGTTCAGAACATGGTAAAATTCCTTTTTTTAATACTTTTAGCCAATTTTTTCGGGTCCCTGCTGCCTTTGTCAGCGTTACCAGTACAAATCTTGCAATCTGTTTTTAGCTAACTTTCAGAAAAGCTCAGAACACTGTGATAATTCATTTTTTTTAAAAATATTTTTAGCCAACAGTTTCGGGTCCAATGTCAATGTTTTTTAACATTATGTATATTTCTAAAAGTGTATAAGGAAGTCATGTGGTGCCCACATCAGATTTTTTTAATATCGCGATAACAATATTTAAGATCTTGCTCTGCCAATATCATACTTGCCAACCAATTTTAATAAAGAAAGGGAAGAATTTTGTTGAAAAACCAGAAGATTTCATAAAAAAAGGGATTTTTTTTTTTTTTTTTTTTTTTTTTTTTCGTATTAAACAATAGTTTCACAATTTTAATATTTTGAAGCAATCTATAAAAATGTTTTACTATAGATTGATTATACTCAGGGGTGACGCCAGCTAAGGGGCCGAGGGGACAAAATTTTCCTACCTGAAAAAAATATTCTTCATTTTTTCCCCCATGTTTACACATTTGGTATAAATATGGCAAACAAATATTTAATTTAACTGAGGAAAAATAAACAGATTCATTAAATTCAACAATAAAGATCTAAAAATAATTATATATGTGAGAAATATTGAGCACTTCCATTGCTTTACTGTTTCTAGAATTGATCACAATCCAGGGAGAGGGGGGGGGGGGGGGGTAATACAAAAATAATTAAAGATAAGAAATATTAAACTCTTTCAACTCTACTTCTACAATCTAATGAAAGAAGTTTAAAATTGATATTTATTATCATTTATGTTGCAGATAGATAAAGATTAGGAAACAAAAGACTTCTGCAGAACATTTTATTGCTGATCACTAGTTGGAGATAATAAAGGGGGGGGGGGGGGGGGGGGGGGGCGAAAAATAATTACATAAGTTTCATGATTAAACGCGAAAAAAGAATCATTAATCCGAACCAACAATCTCCTTTTAAATGATTCTTTTTTCGCGTTTAATCATGAAACTTACCGTCAAACACAAGGGGTGCCAATGGGGTCCCCTATCTCAGGGGTCATTGCAGAACTAAAACTACGCCTTCTAGAAAACTCCGCCTTCACTATAATTAATAAATAAACTATGGACGCGCTATGTTGACGACATCTTTGCTATTATACCTAATACAATTAATCCCGACAATATCCTTACTGAACTTAATAACCTAGATAATAATATTAACTTTACCATGGAAACAGAAACAAATAACACCCTAAATTTTTATATTAAATATAATGCAATACTTAAACAAACGAACGCGAACGGGGAAAAAAAAAAAGAAAAAAAAAAAAAATCGGTAGAAAATTGTTGAAATAGTAAGAAAAGAGTAAAAAATAACGATCTAAGCGTAAAAGCGTAAAGAATGTCAAAAAAGCGTAAATTTTACGCCCGGGGCGTAAAACTTGGCAGCTATGCATTCTTTATGGTCTAATTCATGGGGTTTGAATTTTTGCATTGAAACAATGAGTAGAAATAGATTTTCGGAAATTCTACGATTTCTTAGATTTGATGTGATAGCTATTCGATGCGAGATCTACTCTATTGAAAAGGATAAATTTGGAATCATATCCAAAATTTGGAACAGATTTGTTGAAAACTGTATTGCCTGCTTCAATCCTGGGGAAAATACAACAATAGATGAACAGTTATTTCCAAGCAAAACTCATTGTCCTTTTACCCAATTTATACCTTCCAAACTAGATAAATATGGACAGAAGTTTTGGCTAACTGTAGATCTTAAAACAAAATATTTGCTGAATGCTTTCCCTTATTTAGGCAAAAGTGAAGAACAGCTCTCGTACCAAAGTTTATCAGAATATGTAGTGATGCGATGATGCAACCCTTTCTAAATAGAGGAATAAATGTGACATTTGATAATTTTTTCACCTCTATACAATTGTCTAAAACACTGCAGAAGAAAAGAACAAGCTTATTAGGGACTGTAAGCAGAGCCAGGAGAGAAATTCCAAAAATCAATGAAAAATTTACAGTAGAGGTGCACACAACCTGCGGCCCACTAGCCATCAATTTGCGGCCCGCGGAAGGATTTTAGCACACATTAGTCATCAGTAGGAGAGAAAAAATGAAAAAGAAAGAAAGAAAAAATATTTTATTTATTGCATTTGCAAAACTGGCATTTAGAAAAAAATTTTGTTGTTGTTTGAGGGATGGGTGGGGTGGGGGGAATTGTTGGTTTGTATTCAATTTCTCAATAATGTAACCCACAGTATGTTCCTTCATTTTTTATTGGAAAAATTATGGAATAATCTATTGGTAAGTGATCTTTATCTACCTGAGAAGATTAAAAACTGAGAAATGTAACAATTAGTAAGTAAAAGCTCCTTCTCCCCGCCCCAATTTTCTTTAAAAATCTTTCTCTTATGTGTGTTAAAATTAATGATGATGAAACGTAAATTTATAATAGTAATTACTTTCTATTAAAAAACCTCAAATGTGCAGTTAGTTGAATTTATTTCTGTCCTGAAACATAAAAAAGAAATACAAGTCCGGTGGGTTCTTATTATTTTGTAAAACTGATCAAAACACTGACTGTGATAATGGTGTCCATCATTTATGATTTATGAAGTTGCAAACAGAAATGGGGCAGCGGCTAAAAGAATGTGTAGATAAAACCAAGATTTTCATTGCCTGTGCAAATACTTTGGTTACACTTGCAAAAATATAAGATATATCACAGATTTTCAGCAGTATATTCAGTTGCGAATGGTAACTATTATGATAATTTAGCTGATTGCTAACGGGGACGTAACTACAGATGTTATCAGCAGGAGGCATGTAGGAGGCTGAGGCTGATTTCCTAATGTATCTAAAGGGTCCCCTTGGTTGCTGTCATAATAGTTTAGCAACCAAATGCTCATTAAATTCCTTAAGACTTTTGCAGACCATGTTCTTTCTGTTACGCCAGAACAGGAAGGTTACACAATACATTGTTTGAAATTCATGTGAAAATGACAATTAAAACCCATAGAAGCTTTTTCACATAGATCTCGCCAGTGCCATCTAATACCTAAGCGGTATTTTCATACCCAATTACCTACACTAAAACTTGTTTTAGTAACCTCTATCTGCCTTTATATTTGTGCTAGGTGCTTTTGAGAATCCCAATATAGCCTCCCCCCCCCCCCTTTTCTCTGCAAGTGCAAAGCAATACATTTTATTTATCTTTTTTTTTTTTTTTTTTTTTTTTTTTAATATATATATATGATACATGTATTTAATTCTTTTGCTTACTATTCAATAACTTTATGATTATTACACCTTGAGATTCACTTGACTCTGATTGAAAATGCAGATGTATTGGAACTTATTTAGCTTGTTCTGTATATCATTGTCATAATTATAAAGATGTCACATCCTAAATAATTAAAATGTGAAATTTGTTGAATTGGTTTATTTTCTGAAGATGATCTTTGTTCTTAAGGGTTCTTTACCTTTAAAAATCATCATCTTTGTTTTACTCTTTGAAATTTTTAAATTATAATCATTTCCAATTTTGTCTAGAGTAAAAATTGCACATTGCAAATTATCTTCACTATCTTTGAACATATGTAAGTCATCAAATAGTAAATTGTTAAACAAAATTTTTCCTATTCCTGTTTTGACTTTGTTTTTTCAGATTATGATGATATAATCAAATATAGATGTAGTGATAAGCTGCATCCCTGTCGCACACCTTGATTTATAATTATTTTATTTAAAAATTTTAAAACCTAGGTTTAAAACAATGGAAGTGTCTTTACATAGGCTCTAAATACTTTCAATGAGGTTTATCAATATACACAAGTCAAATATGAATTTTTTGTAAATTAAAAAATACAAATGAAGTCATAAATCAGAATAATAAATCAGCTTAATATCCTGTGACAGATTTACGGGCAATTTTAGGGAAAGTAAAAAATAAAATTGAAAAGCTTCACTGGTCCAGTGGACCATTAGAATTTATATTTTGTTGGTCCGTTTAATAATTTTGCGATTCCATTCCCCCCCCCCCCCCCCCAAAAAAAAAAAAAAAAAAAAACCAGCATGGTGGGGTTTTTTTCAGAGTATTTTCGGGTTTTATCAGTTTTCAAAAATATTTTCTTTCTTCCTGTTTTTAAACATTAAGTACATCATTCCTAATAGGACAATTTAAGAAATTTTTAAAAAATAATTGTACTTTAATTATTTTAAAACTATGCATCTGCCCTTTACAACATAAAACTGGATTTTAATTATTTAGTGTCGATTCATTAAATTTTTCATTAGATTTTCATAAAATAGTTTTAATTATTGTCCCTGTACATTACTTAAGTGTTGCACTGTTAAAGTTTTCAAAAAAAAAAAAAAAAAATTATTTTTATATTTTGCATTTTTCAAGGTCTCCTAATTTTCTTTATATTAACAAACAACTCTGTTTTTTCTTGGTTTTATATTTTTATATGTAATTTTTTATTGTATTTTAATAAGATAAAAATTACCCCCCTCCTCCCCATAGGGATTTTTTTTTTTTTTAAAGCACTTCCAATATTTTAGAAAATTCTTTTTGTTCATGTTCTCATAATGTATATAATATCTGTTTTATATTTATACGTAATGTTGCGCCTGCGCACTCTAAAGTTCGCTCCTTCGTTACGGAGCTCAGTTAGTTTTGTAACTCCGCTCATGGGAGGCTGGCAGCTTTCTTTACTCCCATTTTAAAGTTTTAAATAAATGTAGTTGTGATGTTGAAATCACCTCTAGTGTGTCAAGTTTTTATTACAGTCCACTATTTAAGTATTCAATGTGTTCTTATATAGTTTTAATTCTATGATCTAACATTTTTTGGTCCGTGCGACCACAGCGTAACCAGCACATTTCGTTTTCATAAAGAAAACAATAATGTCTTTAACCGCATTAAATAGAAAAAAAAAGGGAATATCAAATCCCAATTCACAAAGTTACTCAACATTCCTAATGACGAATTAACCACAAAGGGAGAAATAACTTCGAGAATATCAATTTTAGAAAAACTTCAAAATAAATTTGAAGATCTAAAAGCGGAATATTACCACGTGGCAAAGGACGATGAGTTTCCTGCAATAGAAGATGAGTTAAATGAGTTAGATTCTCAATTTCAAGAATTAGAGGTAAGATTCAATACCTTACTAATTAACTGTAGTGACAATGTGAATAACACAAATTCAAATAATAGCTCGTTAGGAGCTGAAAGAAACATTGTTCCAAATCATAGTATGCATTTACCCCAAATACCGTTACCTGTATTTTCAGGAAAATTTGAAGAATGGAACGGATTTAAAACGCAGTTTCTAAATTTAATGGATGATAATCCTTTATTAACTCCAAATCAGAAACTCTTATTTACGCGCTGCGTTGAAAGGCGAAGCAAAAACAGTAGAAACCTGTGATGATACTTATGATTCTCTACTAAAAACATTAGAACAACGGTTTGAAAATAAAAGAGCTATAATAGATGCTCATATCAAAACAATTATTAATTATGAAAAAATAACTCATGAATCTGATAAAGAATTACGAAAATTATTGGATTGTATTTTAAAGAATTTAAGAGCGTTAAAAGTATTGAAATATGAACGCGATAATCTTTCTAATATTATGTTATTAAACATTGTTTTGCAAAAGTTGGATCGGGAAACTCGCAAAAATGACGAACCATTAAAGAACAACGACGTTCCTGACTTTGATCAGTTTCTAGAATTCCTAGAAAAACAGTGTTCAGTTTTAGACAGTGTACATCGAAATTTACCGCTTAAGTCCTCAAAATATACTACTGATAAGTCTGGTTATCCCAGAAGTTTAGTTGTAAAAACCCAAGGAAATAATTCTAACTTGTGTATGTTATGTAAAAATAGTTCTCACACGCTATATAAATGCGATATATTTTTGAATTTCACAACAGAAAAACGATATGAATTTATTCGAAAAAATAATCTTTGCTTAAATTGCTTCGGATTCCACAAAATAGCAAAATGTAATTCTAAGTATGTATGCAGTAAATGTGGCTCCAGACATCATTCATTACTTCATAAAGACAAAGATTTATTACTTCCGTTATCAAAAGAGAGTGCAACCCCCCCAACAAACTGCGATATTAATAGCGATCGTCTGCTAGATGCAGCAGGTGGATCGACTGAAAGCAATCAGTCGGCACAGATTACTTGTTTTGTTTCTGAAAATAAGAGTTATATTAGCGATGGCCACAGTTTTTGTATTAGATGAATACGGATTTTATCACCCAGCTACTGCGGTTCTTGATAGCGCTTCACAGTCTAATATTGCAACAGCAAAATTTGTAAATAAGTTAGGACTGAAAAAAGAAAAAATAAACATTCCTCTTTCGGCATTGTCAGGAATTCCGATAAATATAAAAACGAAAACACAAGCACTGATAACAAATGAGAATAATTCGTTTTCAGCTAATCTGGAATTTTTGATTGTACCAAAAATTATTGATGCGTTACCAATAAACTATTCTAATATATTAAAATTAAATATTCCAAAGGGAATTAAACTGGCCGATAAAACACTATTCAAAAATAACAACAATGTTGATTTACTGATTGGGGCCGAAATATTTTTTTAATTAATGTTAACCAATAAAATCAAAATTCCTGAAACGGGTGCAATTTTACAGGATACTGTGTTTGGATATGTGCTTAGTGGAGCTGTTCAAGGCACTCCACATCCATTGTATTGTGCCATTATTTCCCAGTCAGATAACTCCAATTTAGAAAATATTATGAAAAGATTTTGGGAGATTGAAAATATACTAGATTCACCTAGTTTGAGAAATAAGGAAGAGATAGAGTGTGAAAGGCAGTTCGTGAAAACATATCACAGAGATGATAACGGGAAGTACATAGTGAACTTACCAATGAAAAATAATTCTGAATTGGGAGATTTTCCATTCGTCCAAACAAAAGTTAAATAATTTATACAGACAATTAAATATAGAAATCCCAACATTTCTGAATTGTATGTAAATTTTTTGCATGAATATGAACAGTTAGGCCACATGCGAGAATTAAATGATAATGAAATAAACACTGTTAAATATTTTCTTCCACATCACGCTGTGCTTAAACCTGATAGCAGCACTACAAAATTAAGGGTTGTATTCAACACCAGTTCACCCACTACCAATGGGTTATCATTAAATGATTGTTTATTAAATGGAGGTGTAGTACAAGAAGATTTGTGTGCCATTTTATTACGTTTTCGTACGCACAAAATAGTTTTCACTGCGGATGTTAAAAAAATGTATAGACAGATATGGGTTAATCCTGAACAATGTAATTGGCAATGTATTCTTTGGAATAAAACCCCTAAGGATAAGCCTAAAATTTATAAATTATTAACTGTAACATACGACACAAAATGTGCTCCTTACTTGGCCACTCGTGTACTAAAACAAATCGCTAGTGATGAAGGGGCTAATTATCCGTTAGCTTCTGCCGCCACACTTAAGGATTTTTACGTTGACGACATTCTAACGGGAACTGATGAAGTGTCGTCTGCTCTGAAACTCCAGAAACAGTTGGTGTTAATGTTAACGGCTGGTGGACTAGAGTTGCATAAATGGGTTTCAAATGCCAGAGAATTATTAGAACAAGTTCCTTACAGTGAGCAAGATTATCACTTCGAAAAAAATGATAAAACTTCGGTGAAAACACTAGGGCTAAAATGGAATCCCAAAGATGATAATTTCAGTTTCACGGTATCAGATTATTGCAATACAATCACCAAACGTGGTGTTCTGAAAGAGATCGCGAGACTCTTTGACCCATTGGGTCTAGTAGGACCAGTGGTAGTACAGGCTAAAATTTTCTTACAAAAATTATGGCTTTTGAAAATTGATTGGGATCAGGAACTTCCAACACAAGAAAAAAACACATGGATAAAATTCCGAAATGCTCTAAACGAGAAATGCTCTAACTCTAAATGCTCTATATTACGATCCCACGTTTCGTGTTCTCAAACTCTAATTGTCGTGAACTGCAGCTCCACGGCTTTTCGGACGCGTCACAAGAGGCATATGGCGCAGTGGTTTATTTACGTGTGATCACTAGTTCAAACTATGTACATGTGAGCTTACTGTGTAGTAAGTCCCGAGTTTCTCCTCTTAAAGTATTGACTATACCTCGCCTAGAACTTTGTGCAGCTGAATTATTATCTAAACTGATATCAAAGGTAATCACATTATTAAATATACAATTAAGCTCTGTATATCTATACACCGATTCAACAATCGTTTTGTCATGGATCAACTCATCACCCCATGTGCTCAAGGTTTTTGTGTCTAATCGAATATCTCGAATCCAGGAACTCACGAAGAATTTTTGTTGGAGGCATGTTAAGTCAACCGAAAATCCAGCTGATCTTGTTTCACGAGGAAGCCCTTCCTCATCAACTTTCTGAGTTCTGGTTCAATGGACCAGATTTTCTTCATCATGAGCCTATACAACTTTTGAATAATGACATTACGGATTCTAGTGATGACTGTTCAGCTGAAGTAAAACCAACGCAACTGTCGTTGGTCACAGTGAAAGAAACATTTTTAGTCAATCTTCTTTCCATTACTAATGATTTTTGTAAATTAATTCGTATTTTGAGTTTCATTTTTAGGTTTTTTAACAATGCCAAGAGTCCATCTTCGAAGACACGCGGATCTATCACTCTTCAGGAACTAGGTAAAAGTAAGTTAATTTTAGCTAGATTAGTTCAAGAAGAAGAATTTAAAGAAGACGTTCAAAATTTGAAAAAAGGAATTCCTGCAACAGGTAAAATTCGAAATTTAAATCCATTTTTAGATGAATTTAATGTCATTAGAGTGGGAGGTCGATTGAGTAATTCCAGTGTTAGTCATAATCAAAAATTTCCTATTGTACTGCCGGCAAAACATAAATTTACGGAAATGATACTTGTACACTTTCATAAAAAGTACTTACATATTGGTCCTCAGAATTTACTTTATTCTGTTCGTGGGGAGTTTTGGCCCTTAAGAGAGATCAAATTGCCGTAAAATTGTGCAATTTGTTTTAAAGCAAAACCTGTAACAGCTGAACAAATCATGGGCAATCTGCCCAAGGAAAGGGTTAATTTTAATTTCCCGTTTAATTGTACAGGGGTGGATTTCTACGGCCCATTTTTTATAAAATATCGGGGTCAGCGAAAGGGAATTTTTCATAAGGTCTATGTTTGCATTTTTGTTTGTATGGTCACAAAGGCTGTTCATTTAGAGCTTGTTTGTGATCTTACTTCTGAAGCATTCATCGCCACCCTCAAACGGTTTTTCGCTAGATGAGGAAAATCACAAAAATTGTTTAATGATAATGCAAGGAATTTCTTGGGTGCAAATTTGGAATTACGCCGCTTGCATAATTTACTCAATACACCTGATAGTGAACTCACAAATTTTCTCTCAATGGAATTTTCTCCCACCTAGAGCACCCAACTTTGGTGGCCTGTGGGAGGCTGCGGTCAAGTCTTTTAAATATCACTTTAAACGTGTTGCAGGCAACTATAAATTAACTTACGAACAGTTGTTAACTATAATTCGTCAAATAGAGAGTACTTTAAATTCACGCCCATTGACTCCTTTATCGGAGGATACTGATGACTTGCAGGTGTTAACTCCTGCACACTTTCTAGTTGGTCGACCTCTCACGGCAATCCCAGAACCTAGTATGACCCACATTTTCGATAACAGATTAACTCTTTGGCAAAAAACTACAAAACTATCACAGCGTATTTGGAAGGGTTGGCAAAATAATTATTTGAGTACTCTCCAGCAGAGACACAAATGGATGATAGCAAAAAATAATATAAAAATCGGTGATATGGTTGTTATTAAGGAAGATAATCTTCCTGTAGGAAAATGGATTCTTGGCAGAATAGTTAATGTTTTTTATGGAGGGGATTCAAAAGTACGTGTACTTCAGGTTAAAACTAAACACGGAACCTTTAAAAGATCCATTGGCAAAATAGCAGTATTGCCAATTGAGAATTAACTGTACATTGTTGAGTTATTATAGTGTTTTTCTATTTTCTTGCTTTATTTTCTTATAAGGGATAAATGTTAATACAAACTAAATCATCAAAATATTAACTTCATTTTACTGTTTATATTCTATTGAAAAAAAATGACAATTTATAATATGGACATTTGTTTTATTCTTATTTAGATATGCAAAATGGTATATTATAATATATATATTAAATAAGTATATACATTAAAAAAAAAAAAAAAAAAAAAAAAAACTATTAAAAATTGAGAAAGAAATAATACAAGATTTTCTTAATATTGCTATGTAAGTTTTCCTTTGGTTTTATTTACTTACCTCGCATATATAGATTGTTTCATGTATAAGTTAAAATTGTGTTAATTATTGTTTTTTATTTTCAATGTGATTAATCTATAATTCAGTTTGTATTCCCAACATATGTTTCTATGGTTATGTCTCATGTGTAATTGTGTAACTTTTTGAAATTTGCATTTCAACGCCGGGCGGTATGTTGCACCTGCGCACTCTGTAAAGTTCGCTCCTTCGTTACGGAGCGCAGTTAGTTTTGTAACTCCGCTCATGTGAGGCTGGCAGCTTTCTTTACTCCCATTTTAAAGTTTTAAATAAATGTAGTTGTGATGTTGAAATCACCTCTAGTGTGTCAAGTTTTTATTACAGTCCACTATTTAAGTATTCAATGTGTTCTTATATAGTTTTAATTCTATGATCTAACACGTAAGTTAAATAAAAGTCTAACTACAATAAAGTATATTTTGATCAGACCACTTAATTTAGACAGAGCCCTGTGAAGTGTTTGTATTTTTAGTTTACTTTCATAAATATGTAAAAAAAAAATTTTTTTTTTTTTTTTTTGGCCCTGTTTTAAGTATAAAAAAACTCAATATTTTATCCTTTCAAAATGATTTGAAACAGCACTGAATTCCCTTGCTCATTAGATTAAACTAGTCTCTAGATACCTATTTTAATATCAGCAAAGCTAAAATCAAATCTAGCTAGTTCTTTTTCTTTAAAGAGTAATAAGAATTCAAGTTTTGAAGTCTCCTGCCATAACACACACATGCATATAAGTCAAACTTACACAATTAAGAACATTAATGATATCTTCCATTAACCCATGGTCAATAACAGCTTGAATTTGATTAGGATTGCCAGCAGTAATATTTGAGATTGTCCAGCAAACTTCCTGAAAAGAGTGAAATAGAAGTTTGAATGAAGCATGCATTATCCCACTTTTACTCAATCAGTATAAATGGTTAAAGAGACTTACCTTTACAATACCAGCATTTTCATGGGTTATGAGTTTCTTCAGTGGAACCAATGCACCAGCATCAATCACAGATTGAGTTTGAGGATCTTCCCCAGTGACAATATTGCCAATGGATCTGATGGCAGGTTTGATAAAGGACATTTCTCTCTTGTGAAGTAATTCAACAAGCCTTGGAACAACACCGGCTTCAATTACTTTCTGTATTTTCTCATTAGTACCATCTGTTAGATATGATATAGCCCAACATGCATCTGTTACAGTTTCAGAATCTAAAAACAAAATATTACAACATTACATGTAGAGTCTGAAAGAAGTTAATCATAAGTCTTCCTTTAAACACTCCAAATTCTGACAAAACAAAGTAGATAGAACGGGGTTCACATTAGAGGGTGGGATTGTGAGACTAACTATATTTTGAAAAATCTTATACAAATGTCGCATGGAAGATTTTTCCCACATATTTTTCCCCCAATCGTTCATCTAGTTTTCCTCTATTTTTTTTTTAGCTGTTTTAGATAAAGAATATATAAAGATGTATGTATTTTGTTAAAAAATTGCTACAAAGTTTACAAGCTAAAAATTACAATTATATATAAAATATTCATTTACATTTGAAAAGTCTACTTTTTGTTTGGGGAAATTCAAACTTTTGGCTACAAAAGTATAAGGAAATATTGTAATCCCAGTTTGTAAAATGGATTTTGTATCTTGCATGGTTCAAAAATGAATAATCTTAGAATACTGCAATTTTATATTTGGCTGTCATGATGTCTAGGTAGTTGTACACCTGCAAATTTGGTCTTAATACGAGCTCCCGTTTTAGAGATATCTACGACTCTACACAATTTTTAGTGATATCTATATACGTTTGCGTGTATCTGCATAGCTCAAAAACAGTTGGACATGCAACATTGCAAATTTGTCCATTATATAATAACGTACCATCATAGAGATTTCAAGACAAGCTAATGATAGAGAGTGTAATGATATTGTTATGAAAGTTGACATTTTTAAGTGTAGAAAGTAATTCTTAAAGACATTTCCAGCTAATGTATGAATTTTATTTAATTAATATTCAGCCTGTAGATAGAGCCTGTATTATTATTTTCATGAAAGTTGTCAACACTTTCGTATGTAGAAAGTACATAGGCAGATTCTAATCAAAGAGTGCACTTTCTTTGATGATTACTCAGCCTGTAGATAGAACCCATAATGTTATGAAAATTGTCGACAATTTTGTGCATAGAAAGTAACTCTGAAAGACATAAGCTGGTTCTAATTGATGAATGCACTTTAAAAAAAATAAGAAACAAAGCTCTTTTGTGCCATAAAAATTAATGAATATTCCCAAAATAATCCAATGAAACAGTCATTCTTACTAGAAAAATCAAACATTTTTAAATACACTACATAGCAGAAATTTCGCTAATTCAGGAACAATCTAAAAATTTCAAAATCTGAATGTAATTTGAATCCATCGAGAGTATTGTCAGTGGTTCATAGTATTTGAGGTAGTTCTGAGCTAGAAGCCAATGCATCATTACAAAAAATTCCAAAACTCAACTCCTGTTGAAGTTAGGGTTTCTAAACTTTGGAAATCCTGAACTACCACTTTTCGCCACATTTGAATGCCATTTGACGCTAAGTTAATGCCCCATCTTTGTGGAAATGATAGTCTACAATCACCAATAATCACTTTTTTATATAGTCGTTCTAGTCATTTATAGAACTTTTGAGGAATTTAGTTCTGCACTATAAACAAATGAATCTTTTTAGAAAATACCAGAACTGTTCTTATTGAAGTTAGTTTTCAAACCCTGGCAACCCTAAACTACAAATTTTTGCCAAACTGTTGCCAAATCACCAAAATTTATGATAAGACCAAAATCTACATTGGCCACAAACTTAACGGTTTGGCGAGATTTGCAATGAATTTCGGTGGCAAATATTGTTTCAGTACAGCCAGGATTAGTGAACCCTTTCTCAATTTTAACAAAGTTAATTGTTTTGGTAAAAAACACCATTTCTTGCCACTAATTTTCGACAAAAAACAAAAACAAAAGTAAGCCATCTACTGTAAGCTGTCAGGGTTGCTACACAAATCAGGACAAAAAATTCCTTGAGTTTTCCATGTCTCTTTTAGAAGTAAAAATAGATGACACGTAATCATGCAGCATTAGAATCCAACATGTTTACAAGTCAATCGAACATATTTAGGGTTTATTAATTCACTATAGTTGGAGAAAAAACCATAATTGATTCATTTTAAAGCACAAAATTTAAAAAAAAAAATTTGATGAAAAAATTTTCCAATGTTTTTCTAAAAAATTCTAAAATTTCCTGAATTTTCTGTGTTTTTGCAATAAATTTTGAAATTCCCCGAGTTTCCCCCCCCCCTTTTTTTTTTTAACAGATTTTCAAATTCCCCGAGTTTTTCAGGTACTGTAGCAACCCTGGCTGTGCATTTGCCAATGAGAGATTCTGCATTGTAAGGAGTGGAGTACTTACTACAGGGTTGCCACAAAAGAAACAACAAAAATAGTTGCTTTAGTAGCCTAAAAGCATTAAAATATTTGCCTAAATAGTAGATTAATGACCAAAATACTAGCTTAAATATTCACTTGCTAACAAACATTAAGGGATAAAACCATATGCATTTTTCTTACTATTCAATTTAAGTACACCATTAAAAAAAATCTTCAAAATAAAATAGTTTTAAGTAATAGAGATGTATTCAAAATTAAACTTTCTAAGTAATTCATAAAGATAGAAAAATGTCCACCTTGGACAATTAAAGTTGAATTAACTTATGAAATGCAAAATAACTAATTTTTTATTTATTTATATATATATATATATATATATATATATATATACACACACTTCATTCTGAAAGAGGTAATAAAAAAAAAAAGTTACAATTTTTTTTCAATGTAAAAAAAATTAATAGTAACCATAAATAAGTATCTTCTATTGAAAACATTACTTACTCAAAACATGTCTAAAACTTCGATATTTAAATTAGAAGGAAAATTGTCACATAATTTTGTAAAAAGTATTTTATTAAATTATTTAAAAAATTATTTTTAGGCTTTTTTGGACATGAATGATTTTTATTACATCAAATATTGTTTTCATTTATTAAATTTTTTTTTTTCTTCATCAGCTTTTTTTTTTTTTAAATCTCTGCTGAAGGCTTTTTAAACATGCTCTGATGTAATCTAATACCCTGTATACATTTAGCTTTAAAAGCAAAGCGAACAATACCTAATCTCGCCGACCGCAAGGCTTATGTTATTTTACAGAAACATCTGTTTCCCCAATTACTCACCACCTACCGTTTTCTATTAATTCCATTTTCAGAAAATTCACAATCGTGAAATTAGTACTCGTTCATTAAATTTTATTTATGAGTCAAAATAGCGAAAAAATAATTAGGGATGAAACGGATAGTGATTTTGCCGGATACCGGATATCCGGCATTAGTTTTATTTTTTGTTGTGTTGTATATTTCTTTTCTTTTTCTTTATTTTTAAACAATAAAATATAAACATATTTCATATACTATTCTTTTAAAAACATTTTAAATATAATTTATTAAACATATTTATTTAATATTCTATTTATTTGTGCAATATTGCCATGAAGAATAAAATTTTAAGCCTAACATACTCATTCCTACACTTGCAATTTTTGGTGAAAAGCACTATCACAAAAAAATAGGTTTTGTTCAGAATTATAAAACTAAAACTTACTATTATTTACATATTTTTTACAATACTAGTATTAAAAAAATGAAATAAAATATTTTACTAATATATCACAGTTGAAGTTTATTTTCACATGAAAACTAATATGTTGTGGCCATCACAAAACTTTCTTCTACATAATTCTATATAACAGCGCCACTTACGGTTTAAATCATATAAAAGTTTAACCATAGCTTCTCACAATAAATATTTAACAAAAGGAGTTTATGCAGTTTTAATCAACAGATGCTGAGATATACGCTTGTGAAAAATCATAATACAAGCTCCACCTGTCAGCTGATATACACATAAATAAGGTCAACATTTGTTTTCATAATGGTTGTCTTATATATCAAGTTTCATGCACATATGTCATAGAAGTTGGGATTAACTTAGCCTATTCATTGGGCAAATTGTAGTGCAGTATTGCCACCTGTTGGCCGATATACACCTAAAATAAATCTCAATAGTGTTTCACAATGGCTGGTTTTCTCACATACCAAGTTCTATGCAATTATACACAATAGAATAAGAGATATAGCCTTCCCCTTTTGGGGGGAAATTTCTGTATCGCAGAGCCACCTACTGGCCAACATGCACCCAAACTGAATCAGCCTAATTTCTCATAATGCCTTTCCAACATGAAGTTTTGTGTAGTTACAATGTTACATGAAATAGAACCTAAAATATAGCCTTCCTTAAATTGTAGAAAGCACTGTATAACAGCACCACCTGTAGAGCGATTGGCACCAAAATTTGATAGGCACTAATATATGCCAAGTTACATGTAAATATATATTTATATGAAATTCTATGCAGTAGTTTGAGATATAGCCTTCCTCTAAATTGCAGTATGGCAGCACCACCTGTTGAGCCATTTGCATCAAAAGTTGGTAGGCACTGATTTATGTCATGGTGCAACTACACATAAATTTATTTATAATTGTAGTACGCAGTAGTTCCGTAGGTACGGCTGAACAGAATTTTTGTTACACACACAGACATTTTTTCAAAAATTGGTCAAACCAGGTTCTGGACTTCTTAAAATGTGTAAATCCATCAAAAACCAGAAGTTGAAAATTTTTATGAATCCAATACTTTCGAGACATTTATAAGAAAACATAAAAGAAAGAAGAAAAAAAATAAATAAACTAAAAGCTTCAAACTAGTATGTTATGGCCATCACAAAACTTTCTTCTATATCTCTCTATATAACAACGCTACATGCTGTTTAACATGCAGAAGAAACATAATCATAGCTGCTTACAATAAAGATTTTAGATATTGAGTTTTGTGCAATTTTAAATCTAAAAATTTTGAGATGTAGCCATGTGGAGAATCGCAGAAGGTGAGGAACAGCTGTGCCACCTGTTGGTCGATATACACCCAAATTAAGCCAACTTTTATTCTTATATTATTTTTATCTTGTTTATCTCTTAAATTTTATAGATGTTGAGATTCCGCCTTCCTATTCACAGAGTAAATTGCAACATAATATAGCCACCTATCGACCAACATGCACCAAAATTGAATCAACATGCTTTATAAAAATGACCCTTTCCCATACTAAATTTCTAGCAATTATACACGAATGAATCTGAGATAACTTCCCCATTCACAGGAAAATTGCTGCATAGCAGCATCACCTATTGGCCGTTATGCACAGAAATTGAATGAACATGTTTCATAATAGCCCTCCCTGTGACACACTTAATTTATTTTTTTAATTATACACAGTATAAGCTGAGATATAGTCTTCCTTTAAATGGGAGAAAGCACTGTATAGCAGCGCCATCTGTTGAGTGATTTGCACCAAAAGTTGATGGGTACTTTTTTTTTGGTAAGATGCAACTATGTATAAATTTATATGAAATTCTGTGCATTAACTCTTGAACTGCACAAAATTTTTGTCAGATAGACATTTTCCAAAAATGGTCAAATTGTGTTTTGGTTTCCTCAAAATGCATAAATCCACCGAAAACTGGAAGTTGAAAATTTTCACGAATTCAATACTTCCTTCTATTTAATATAGAAGAAAGTAATAATTCAAAATGAATTTATACTTTTTACTTATTTTATATTTTTATATTTTGTACAGATAAGAAAGAAAATTTTACATTAATTATTAAAATTCTTTAAGTAAGTGAAGTTTTTCTGCAGTACAAAATCAAAAACTTTAAATGACTGATTTTTTTTTTATGAAAAATATGAAAGTGAAAGTATAGACTTTCTGAAAATTTAAATATGTACTTTTATTTGAAGTAATTTTAATTTTTTGGGATATATCTAAGCAACGCAACAGGGAATTCTAAATTCAGGTGCTTTAGTAAGATATTCCATTAAAAATGCAAATTTATATAAATTGGAAGGTTTTAAAAAAAATCCCAAATCGAATAGATGGCGCAAGTAATGCCAGGTTTCTGCTAGTATAAATATATGGTCACAAAAACAACAGCTTTATTGTGTATGGAAAACTGGATTGTAAATAAACAGGTTCTAGTCAATAAATGCACATTATTTGACTCATTCTCGAAACAATCTAACAACTTTAACATCCAAGAATAACAATATTACTAAACAATTTAACAACATATTAGCAAAAGACATGAAAACAGAGTTATATATACGCTGCAACTGCAAAGAATAAATATCATTTGTTCAGGAACAATAATGAACAGCTCTTTCTATTGTTATGGGGAAGATTAGGGGGAATGTTATAGATCACTCTGGGAAAAAAAAAAACCTAGCTAACTCTGTGCAAAATTAAAATAGGGCTTCTATATTTCTTAGACCTGAAGCTACTTTTGGCTAAATTTGTTTGCTAATGAGTCCAAAATCGATTTTCGCAAAAGAAAAAAAAAAAAAAAATCCATTACAAGCTACAACTGATCTAAAAAAATTTTAAAAATTGTCGCAAAATTTTCATCTGATGGGAGTTTAAGCTTGAATTTTCTCCTTCGGATATCCGGCTTGAAATTGCCGGATATCCGTATCCGGTGTGCTGATATCCGGTACCCCGCCGGATATTTAAAACTCAGCCGGATAGGCCGGATACCCAATAGTTACTGGATATCCGTTTCATCCCTAAAAATAACTATAGTGAATTTTTTTAGCCAAAAAATAAATTATTAAAAGTGAAAAATGATTTTTTAAAAACGAGTGCTAATTTAACGATTATGATTTTTCTGAATGTGAAAAATGAATTTAAAAAAAGTACATTAGGCAATGAGTCATTGCGGAAACATGGGCTTTGGCTGTCGAAAAGTATTGTCTGCTCTTATTGTTGCTTGTTTCCTTGCTATATTCTTCCTTTTCTGATTTACTGAATGAGCTTTGTTTTATAATTTTGTTACTGTTTCTTACATAAAATCAGGGTGAGGAAGGACATAACAGATCACAGGAGCTTACTTGTAGTCAACTGCAATAAGCAAATTGGCCAGCTTAATACAGGCATGAGAGTGCAGAAACTTAAAAAAAGAGGAAACACGCGTGTTCATAAAATTAATTTTAAAAGAAAAGTAACGTGCACGGGGAAAACTATACAAATGTACGTTCATAAAATTTATTTCAAATGAAAAATAATGCTCACAGGAAAAACTATACAAAATATTTTAAAAGAGACAAGTTAAACTAAAAGAATAATGCACATCAACACAATAAAACATGTGTTAAAAAATGCATAAGCTAGCAATCAAATTTAATCATTGGCTGGTGGTGGGAAATGGGTAAGAAGTAGTTCATGAGAGAAATGTTAAACACAATTCCACTTCTTTATGGGTTCCAGAATATCATAAAGTAAGTGTAAAATTAATATTGTGGACGGTTAAATATTCAAAAATAAAAGGCTACCCGCAGAATGTCTGAACACTCTTCTACACACTACAGCGGGCAGTGATAAAGTAGTTAACATGAAATTCAGAGGAAGCAGGTTTTCAACCTTTCTCCCCTCCCCAATTCAAGGGCAGCCCCCCCGAAAAGTTTTGCCTTTTAAGTTTCTATAAGCAGTTGACTTACCTGGGTGACAGATGAGAAGTGCAAAGGCAGGTAAACACATTTTTACTACCTCAAATGGTGGATCTGGATTTTTATTTCTGCAAAGATTAGATAATGTCCATGTGATATTACGGCGAAATACAACAGTAATCTCTGGAGTTAACAGAGAAAGAAGAGGAGGAACCACCCCGTGGTTAATCACAAGGTCTCTGAGCTCAGGGCAATCACCTAAACAACAACAACAAAAAAAAAAACAGAATTATTGAAATATATACAATAAATACAACATAATGTTTCATGTTATTCAATAATCAGTAACAAACTAATTCGAAATTAACATGCACCTCAGTGATAACATTAACCTTTTATACTTAACTGAAATGCTTTATAGGACATTCTTGATAAGCAAAAGCCTAAATTTATAGTTATCCAATTACAATTTTAATTCTAGTAAACCAAATTTTTACTAGACAATATTTTTATTTTTTTCAGTGAGAAAAGCATTTGAAATTTCATTATCACAATTAGGCCTGAATTCACCAGGTCTTCTCATTCTTCCTTATATACTCAGTTGCACCCAGACAGTTTCAGGAGGGCACTGCACCCTGCTGATCTATGACTGCAAAAATAAAACTACTTGCACACATACAAAAAAAAAAAAAAAAAAAAAAAAAAAAAAAAACCTTGCTTTTAATCTACAAATAGTTGTACCCTTACATCCTTTTATTGAAAATAATCTTTAAACTGAAGATAAGTTTTAAATATAAAGGTACTGTGCATGTCAACATTCATTCATACATCAGTAAGAAGCAAAATTAAGGTGTAAGAGAAAGTTAAAATGTAAAACTTTCTACTTATACTTAAAATCAAAATTTTAAAATAAGTGTCTGGATTTTAAATGTTAAAATGTGCCCTGCCCTTTCTTAAACAGGGGGAAAACTCTGTACATTAAAATTAAAATCCTTTTACCAGTTATGCATTGCAAAGAGGAACTGTTAAAACTTCTGTTCATGAAGCCACTCAAAACTGTCCATTTCTTGTTTTAATGAATGAAAAGTATTCCATACTAAATGAATCTACTTTCAGCAAAATGTAAAAAATATTGATATAAACTCATTTCATTTTGTAACTCAGGCAGGTTTACCACTCGCTCATTAAAAATGAAAAAATAATTATTTTTGGTGAGAAAAATTTGAAACCAAATTTTTAAATACCTTAATGATAGTTATATCAGTAAAAAAAGGTCTGTTAAAAATATAAATATTACCTGCAGGGAAGAGGTTCTGAATTTTTGAAACTGAAAAGTTGAAAGTGGGTGTTGCCACTAACTTATTTCTATGGAAGTATGAAATTAATGATTAATTCAATGTGATTCATTGAAAAATTTGAAGTCAATATTTGTTGAAAAATGCTATAAATTTCAATTAAAAGTTCAGTGAAAGATTTCAGAAAAATATACATAAAAATACCCCCATTTGAATATTTGAGATGAGCGCTGGTGACCAACATTGGAACTTTTCGAAATTCCCCAACTTCTCCATGACTATTTCATCATTTTCCATGACTTATTCTGTTTATGAATATAAACTTTAAATGAATCGTGTATGTTTCGAGATGGCAAGGTGAAGATTTGGAGCAGAATACAATAACACTTTCGCGACCGCTGACGTTTGAAAATCTAACTTCGCCAGTGGGCTCTTTTGTAATTTGTATGCCATTTCTTAAAAATATACGCAATATTCATATTTGTACAACCAATTTACTATGTACATAAATACTTTGATTAGAAAGAGTATAATTACAAAGTATATCAATTTATTATATGAATCTGAATATACAAAATTTTGTTCCGAAATATTGTAACTTAGGAGAATAACACCCACAGGCAGAACTTACTGTCCAAAAGACAAAAACATGAGGTCTCGAAAGTGTTAATTTAAATTATTTTCATTCTCAAATTAACAATAGTATTAAAAAAAAAAAAAAAAATGACATTAAGAACTACAATAAAAAGAATGATTAATATTTCATTACAACAGTGTGATTCTTTAACTATTATAACTGTTGAAATATATTTCCACTTCAAAAAGTCAGAACGGATTTATTAATTTTTAATGTGTTAACCAAAGTTATCAGACTTTAAATATCGGTAGTTTCCTTATGGGCCACACAAAGCTGCATGGCGGGCCGCGTGTTGCTCACAACTGGTCTATACAGACAGCTAATTAACAAAGGGCATTATAGTATTTTAATTGTAACGTCATATTCATACTTGCCAACCTAACCTGGAATATTGTTAGTTCCCACCCCTTTTTGTACACCAGTTAATTTTTAGAGTAGTTCTCTTCAAATATATTTATGATTAAATAAGAAGTACTCGAATAAAGACTGGTATGAAAAAATAGGCAGAAAAGGGTTGGACTAAATCTTCTGGGTTAAGTTGGCAAGTATGCATATCTCATTTTACTGGCAAAACACAGTTTTATATTTTGATTTGAGTATGATCAAAACTTTCAAACATCTCAGAAGTTTACAAAAATGTGGCTTAGCAGCACACTCTTACATTCAACTTCTATACGTATGAAAAGATGTGTATGTAGCACTTTTTATGAAAACAGCCGATTGCACAGCTACCTACATTTCTATAGAGGTTTGTATTGACTTCTTCCGAAGCCCGATTTCTGAATTTGATTAGTTTTTTAAAAATTAAACTACGAAAACACTAACAAGTCGTAGACTCTGCTTAAGTATCTTTGATGTAATTAAAATTAGTTTATTTTAACTGTGCCCAGTTAGCATTTAAAAGAAAAATCTATACCAGCAATATTTCCTAATGCCCAAACAGCTTGCTCGGCCACATTCACATGAGGTGAACTAAGGAGATGGATAAAAATAGGAATGGCACCAGCAACTACCACTGTTCTAGTCTGTTCAGAAGTACCAGAAGCAATGTTTGTTAAAGCCCAGCAAGCTTCAAACTGGAGAGGAACGCTGGAAAGATAAAAGACATTTTTAAACACCTGAATAAAACATTAAACAAAATTATAAACTCACCAAGTTGAGAAAAGTTAGCATAAGAAATGGTTTAATTATAATAGCAAAGGATATGCAGTGGCACATCAGTGCACCCTGAAAGATTTTCAGGGTGCACTGATTTTCAGGGTAATAAAACTTTAAAAAAAAGAAAAAGTGATTAAAACAATGGATTTATATTATCCCAAAAGTTAACAATGAAACCTTGTTCAATACACCTTCCTTCTCAGACAAGCATTCAGAACTTCGGGGAAAAAAAAGATTTTATATATATGTGTACATGTAGTTTCATTATTATACATCTGCTTGTAAATTTTTCTTTTTTAAATCCATATGACTTCTATTTTGGTCTTGGCAGGCTGGGGGAGTGTTGCCGGCATGAAACTAGTTTAACACCACAGGCAAGTCACAAGTCTTGCCACCTGCGTCCTTCCTTAACGGCCCTCTTCACTCACCGTCGCCAGAAGCCCGAGCCAATGTTATTCTATGGGGAAATTTTCTTTACAAATAACTTATGAACTAATACATATTTTTAAATTCTGTTTTCACATTCTGAAAATTCCCAACTGTTAAATTGACGCACCTTTTTTAAAAATGTTTTTTTTTAATTTTTAATATTTTATTTCGAAATTGCAAAATGAAAAAAATTCACATATTGAAAATTCGTATTTTGCAGCTTCAAAATAAAATATAAAAAAATAATTTTTTAGAAAAGGTGCGTCAATTTAACAGCTGGGAATTTTCTGAATGTGAAAACAGAATTTAAAAATATGTATTAGTTAATAAGTTATTTGTAAAGAAAAATTTCCCATAGAATAGCATTAGCTTAGTCTTCCGGCGGCGGTGAGTGAAGAGGGCCCTTAAGTTACTTAAATTATTTTTTCATAAATTTATTTTTTCATAAATTTCGATATAGTTTACGTTTTTTTTTGTAGGCTGTTAATAAATCTGTTTTCTTTAAATCTGCATTTCATCCCCTAATGAATTTTTTCATTTTTCTGAACTTCTACTACATAAAGAAATTATTCTTATTGGATGGACATAATTACAAGACACCTATCTAATTTGACAAATAGTGAAAGAAAAGATCCAGAGCTTAAATATGTTTAATGAAATACATCAAAAACAAATTTATTCTGTTATCACACGCAATTGTTTTACAGAAATGATATTTTTATAGAGTTTAATTAATAAAAAAAATAAAAATACCATGGACAAAATTATAAGACACCCTAACATTTTAATTAAAACACCTGCTTTTTTTCGAAAATAATGTGCAATATGCAAATTTTCTGCACGCTGTTATGACAGCAGCAGTTAACTAAAGCAGTTGATAACCGACTTCACGCATCTACAAACATGCCACGAGGTACAGAATTAAAAGAAAGTGAAATTCACGAAATTTGGAGATTAAATGGAACTGGTGCTTCAATTAATAATATTTCAAAAAGAGGAATTAATGGATCGGTGATTAAAAGATCTGGACGTACTCCTTGCTTGTCTTTGAGAGACACTAGAGATGTAAAATTTTCGGAAATTTTGAGGCGGTGGAAAAAAACCAGTTTTTTTTCTGGAAAAATTGAATTTTTACAGGTAAAAATAGGGTTTCTTAACAGTTATAATATCTTAGAAAATATAAAGTGTTAAATATTTACAAATACTTGTAATCCATATTCTTTTCTTAACAGAAACATACAAAAAGCTTTTACTATTAAAAAATGAGCCTTTCTGTTTCATAAATGCTAGTACCTTTCCTTGTACTAAACACCAAAAACTAGTCAAATCATCATTCAAACATTAATTTTGCATAGAGTGTGCATTTCCTATGGAATGTTCTTCTAGCAGCATTAATACAATGAATTTAGATTAGAATCAAACTGACAATTTTTTTTTTTTAAATATTATATATATATATATATATATATATATATATGACCTGAACTTGATTTCTTTATATCCCGAAAATTAAATAAAATTTAATGATTCAAATAAAAATGCAAAACTTTTTAAAGTTATAAAATAAATTTTCATTGTCACAGAGTTAGTAAATTAAAAAAAAAAAAAAAAAAATTAAAATGGATTTACTGATACACTAAGTTAAAAATTTAAAAATCTGAAAAAGATTAATAATTTTTAACCATTTATGTGTGTTGTGTTCTTTAAGAGTACAAATATATGCTTTAAGTTTAGTATATATACATATATATATGATTTCTCTTTGTTTATTGCCTTTCTGCGATATGTATGTAATAATTTGTGTACACGTATAATTTAATCATGGGAATATATATCATGTTTATAATTATAACAAACAAATTCCTGTTTATTATGATAAAATTTTTTGAAAGATGTTAAGTCGACCCGACTCATTGAAAACTTAACCATACCAGCAGGAAAAATTATTCAGTGAACCTAATCCAAACCAGATCCACAAGAAAAATAAATCAGTCAACCCAGCCTCTAAGAAAAAAAATTCAGCCACCCTAACCCATAAGAAAAATTAATCAGTTAACCTGAACCGAACCTAACACGCAAGAGAAAAAATTTAATCAACCAGACCCAAACCTGATTGCAGGTCAAGCTCGGGTAAAATCGGTTTACTGGACCTGACGCTGGACTCTAGTTCAGATTTTCACTTAAAATGAAATCAATCATAAAGGTAAAATAAAAGTTTAATTTAAAGTTAATTGAACTTCAGAAATTTAAAACAACATTTTATTATTGATTTATTATTATTATTTATATAAAGGATGGCTAACATTAGAAATTTTCCAAATTCACGGACTTCTTAAAGGCTATTTTTCAGCATGTCTCCTGACTTATGCTGTTTATTTCACAAAATTAACGAACAGATCAGCAATTTGGAGGTTTCAAATATGGCTTATTTCCACAAAATTTGTCAAAATTCCCCGACTTTTCCTGACTAGTAGTCATCCTGTCATAATGTAAAACTTATTGACTCAGATGTAAAGGACATAAATCAAGTAGGTTTTTCCACATATAATTTTTATAAATTGTGAAACATTTTTTAACAAAAAGTAGTTGCTTAGTTTTTTTTTTTTTTTTTCTGTTAAATGCATTTATGTATGTATGTGTATAGTATATATCCGCACACATTAAAATAATACAGTTAGACAAGTTTAAGGACATATATTCAAGAAAAAAGACTGAAGTATAAAGGAACTTGAAAAGAATATAAGTAATTTCAAATGAATGTGATGGGAAAGGTGTCATTATAATGCTTAAATATTTCAGGATTACTATTTGATTATATGGTTAAAACTTTATTTTCGAAATATAAACATTAAAAAAATCAATATTTTCATTTAAGAGACTGAACATGAAAAAATATTTCAAGAAAAGAGCATCGGAATGTAAATGTTTTAAATTTCAAAATTTTCAATTTTTCCGGGTGGAAATAAACCCCTTCAGAAAAAAACTGGTTTTTTTCAGACCATTCCCATCTCTAAGAGACACCATGTGCTTTCGCTCGCTACACAGATTAAGATGACCACTACAGGCATTAAAAATGCTTTGAAACTGAATTGTTCAAGAAGAACCATTCGCAAGCTGTTGCATAATGCTTCCTATGTTAAAATATAAAAAAATGAAGAAAAAACCACCACTTCTAAGCCAGCACAAAATGGAATGTTTAAACTTCGCTAAACAAACTATGGCATGGACCTCCAAATGTTACTGTGTTATTTTCTGATGAAAAAAAGTTTAACCTGGATGGTCCTGACGCGTTTCATTATTATTGGCATGATTTATGGAAGTCTCATGTACTAATGAGCCGCCAAATGGGTGAAGGCTCAGTAATGGCCTCTGCTGGTTTTTCAGCTCAAGGGAAAACTGATATTTTTTTGTGTATTCAAGAATGAATTCCGAAAAGTATACGAATCTTAAAGATCAACTAGCTATATATGGTGAACTTCTTTGTGGCGAAAACTACACTTTCCAGCACGATAACGTGCCAATTCATGCATCACACGAAACAAAAGTGACTTTCAGAACAAAGTATCAATGTTCTCCAGTGGCCTCTCTCCCCAGACTTAAATCCCATCGAAAACTTATGGATCTTAGCTCGTGCTGTTTACCGAAATAGGAGGCAGTTTATATGGGTCGAAGACCTAAAGAATGCTATAAAATGTACTTGGGAAGAATTGTCTTACGATATTTTGTTAGAATTGATAGATTCGATGCCAAATTGCATCTTTCATGTTATGAAAAACAATGGCAGCTCCACCAAATATTTAATAACCATGTTAGAGGATTTTCTTTTAGACCATCAGTGTCTGCTAATTATGTTGACCACTGTATTTGGAAAAAACGGTTGTTGTCCATTATGTTTAAGTGTTTTCATTGAATTGTATGAAAATATTATAAGATAATTATAAATGATAACAGAATATATGTTTTTGACATATTTGATAAAACATTTTTAAGCTCTGAATTTGTCTTTCCTTATTTGTCAAATTAGATAGGTGTCTTATAATTATGTCCACCACTGTATATATAGAAAAAGTGGTACAAGCAAGAAAGATCTTAGCCTAGGCTGAAATATAAATGAAAAATATTGACCACATCCTATTCATGTAAAAAAGGATTTTTCTTAGTTGCCTATATGTTGTACTTACATATGAAATTAAAATTATGCTATTTACATATATAAACTTATAATCTTACAAACATGTGCATAAATGTCGTAAAACTATAATGACTTACAATACTGAAAACAAACAGTACACAAACAGCTCAAATAAGATATTTCTAATAGTATGACATGACTTTCTTTCAGACAGCGATATCGTGTTGCGGCCATTTATTATTACACCTTGAATTTGCTAATATGCCCACCAATATCCAACTTCACCACTTACTTTCTTGGACTATCATAAAATACGTCAAATCTTTAAAAACTTTCATTTTTCAAAACTTACTGATAAGTGTAAAATTTCATCCTTGACTGTATGTAAAACCAATTGCTGATTTCAGTATTTAAGACCATCACCATTTCTCCCCCCCACCATGACTGACAGTTTCAGAAGGACGCGTCACATTGCCTGCTCTATAACTGAAAAAATTGTACCCTTCTGGCCCTTCGTTGTCAAAATGAAATTTCTAGTTGCAAAATATAACTAATTGCTGCTAATTTTAAGGCCTGACTGACATAGTGATGAGGAAATGAGAGTTTGAACTTACAAATATTTTGTATTTTTACCAGCAAAAAAAGTATTTTTGGCAGGACAGTAGCAAAAACTGGTAAAAAACAAAATTTGTATAACTAAATGCAGTGATGCAGTTTATATGAAAAGGAATCAAATGAAATTATTACTTTCTTGATAAAAATAAAAACATTTTATAACTTCTCTTTTCAGGCATGAGATTAGCAAAAAATACAAAAAAGCTGAAACTGTACACAAAGGCAAGACGTTGAAATAAAATATTAGAAATTTGATGAGAAAATTTATTATATTAGAGTAATAAATATTTATTTTAATCTTCAGTGTAATCTAAAAAAAGCACAAATGCACACCAGAAACATAAAAACAGAAGAAAATAATATAAAAAAGCTGAAAAATCTCATCCCTGTCTTTTGTCCACTCAAAAATTCAAAATAAGTTGAATATAAGTACTGTTTCCAAACTTGCTTTTTGCTATGGAATGCTTAAACAAAAGTTATTTTGTAATGATGATGAAAAAGCAACTAAATGTAATTTTTTTTATTGCAAAAAAATTAAAATAAGAATTTTACTTAGATTATTTTAAGATTCCACTTATTTCAACATAATATTGATATATTTACTTATTACTATTGCTTATATTTTGCATCTTTGAATTACTGTATTATGCCGATTGATATATCTTATATTAAAACTACAAGTGCTTACAATTTCTATAGATTTTTCAATATTGATAATTGCAGCATAAAAATATAAAAATCAGGCTAACAATTTGACTTTTTTTTAAATTATTTTTTTTTTTTTAAATGGAATTTATAATTTTGTAGTAATTAAGATGAGAATATTATGCAGTCATCCTAATAAATTGTATGCTGTCATTCTTAATCTAAGGTAGGTAACAGAAGTGAAACGTGCATTTATATTTTTTGCTTGCAAAATACTATTTTTGTCAAGACAGATTTTACATTTGTTTTTTCCACCTGTGGCAAAAATTTGTCATTTTTAACTCAAAGTATGCTTTGAATGTTTAATATCCCAGTAACAAAAACAGTGCACCATGATGGAAAGTGCTGCAGACTTTTCAGCTTTGCAGATTCATCTATAAGTAAAAGGTCAGGCTTAAAAACACTAACATAATTTGCATTTTGCATTCAGATCAGTGAGTTGATCACTGTTTCTAAATTATTTTAGTTCCTGTTGTAATCATGGATTAATATTGTTTGATATTTGTGAATTAAATGACTTGTTGGATTGTTTCAGGAATATTAGTTCATTATTGATTTCGTAGTATGAAGAACAGTTTATTTAATGAATATTTTTGAAACAGTTGAATGAAGTGCATTTGCTGACAAGAACCTGCATTATTTCTTTATGAATTATTTCCTACATGTATAAGAAAGTGTACAACTTTCGTAAGGCCTCTGATCATTGGCTGTTTGTAGCAATGATTCATATTAATGCTCAATTATTTTGAAATTTTCATCTTCATGAATATCTCAGACAGAACAGACCAAAAAGGGAGATTCATAACTAGATGTTATAACAAACCTTAACATACACACATTTGCAATGTTCTACAGTCACATAAACACAGACATCACAAAAAATTCTAAATGCATGCATGGGTATTAAATTGTTGGCATATATAAATTTTGTTTCTATGTGTATAGACTGGAAAACGTTCCCACCACAAACTAAAAATACCCGTGAAATAATGAGTTTTTCTAACTCCAGCGGTTAATCAGATCCTGTGTATTTCTCACTCCAAATTGAAAGGAAAAAAAAAAAAAAACCATTAAGCAAACCACTTGTCTAAGCTATTTTTTTTTAAATGAAAAAATATATTAACTCACTTATCATGGCATGTTAAACATGCAACTAGATTAGGAACAACTCCAGCACTAATTAAAGAATCAATGGGAGGGTTCTTTTCTCTTGATAGAATCTTTCTTGCATTTTGTGCAGCAATAAATTTAGTATGAGGATCAGTACTTTGTAGACCCTGTACAACTTCTGGAATTGAGAGTGTAGGCTGTAACAAAAAAGGACATTTTATAAACTTTTATTTTAATCAGACATAGAAACAGTTCTATTTTCTTAAGAAAATATTTTAATAATCTCGTGAAATTCTTTAATAAAATATACAAACTAGAGATGCAAGATGAGAATATTCCCTTAAGCTTCAAAATCTGAGAATAATCTTTGTTCTCCTTATCCCTTAAAAATGTTTTACACTCAAAAAAAAAAAAAAATTAACTTTCCACAAGACAGGAAAATTTTCCGTGCAAACTTTCCACACACGGCATGTATTCATACGTCTGTATTCTACAGCCCTGCCCATACGTCTACTTTAAGTAGATGTTTTATAAATTCATTTTTATCTCATACAGGTAAGTACAAAACACTTTAAAGCAAAAATAATCAGAAATATTTTTCTTTAAAAAGACCCCAAAATAGTGTCTAAAATGAAATTTTCACATATACTCATAAAAGAGCACACATTTCCAAATTACCAATTATAGCTTCTATGAAAAAATTCTCTTCAAGGAGAATATTCTCAATATTTACAGAAAGATTATTAATTTTACAACTCTGAGGTCTTTCATTCGATGCTACTGGATAACTTTCTTTTATATTTATTATTTAAACATTTTAAAAACTCTTTTTTTTTTTTTTTAAGTTATAGAAAATTATAACTATTATAAATAAAAAATTAATATATATATATTTTTTTTTAGTTTACAAAATTTAAATAATTTATTTTTAAGTTTTCGAATTTTACAATCATCCATCCTTGCAACTGTTTGTCCACCACTTTAATAGCAAAAGAAATACGTAAATTACCCTGAGTTTATACAGCAAGTTATTACGGATTGTCCGTAACCTTAATACGCAAAAATTTTCATTATATTCTTTTGTAATAACTATCTGCAATTAAATAGGACAAGTTTTACAATTTCATTACAGTCTTACAGTAGTATAAAATTGAGTTTTCGTTGGTAGTAATTTGGCACCTCTGTAAACCCTGAATGGTAAATGTAGAAGTAAAGAAGATAAGAAAATTAAACTAAAATATAGACAGAAGCATAAGAAAGATAGTAAATGTGCTACTTAAATTTTTGTTTAAGCCTTCTGCTTCAGTTTCAAAATATTTCACATAATTTCTATTTTTTGATTTATAAATATTACACAGCAGCTCAAATTTCAGTTCATACATCGAAAGGATAAAAAAGGAAAAAGTTAATATTTACCTACATATGTATACAGGGGCCAATCTAAGATTTCAAACTTAATACCTATTTTTGTGAAAAATCTTAACTATATTTTATTTTTGTGAAAAATTGTAGTGCACTCTTTCTTTCTCTCTGTGTGTATATGGGGGGGGGGGGGGGAGTTTGAACAAAGTAGAATAATAAAATTAACTCTCAGCAGCTAGTGTGAGGCTTATAGCAGAACAGGAACCAAATTCCAAAACTTACTTCACTCTGAAGTAAACAGTTCAGTAGAGATAGTGTAAGTAGAAGCTGTTTTTATTTGTGTTAGTATCACTGCAGTATACATGAATTGTACCAGGGAGGATAAACACATCACCATACAGTCACCAAAATGTTAAACCACCTGACGAATCAGCAAACAGTATACTATGGCCACAATTTCAGAGCGTGTCTGTACCGATACACACAAGGATTGTTTTGTTTACATATGCTGCACTGTTTCTCGCCCATAACAAACGCTTGTGTGTAGATTAAAACCAACATTCTGTATGATTCTTGCTTCGCAAATCGCATCAACAGAAATGCACAAATTACTTTCCTTTGAAAATGTGCTAATTAAAAATGTTAGATTTTGCTGGGAGGACTAAGATTTTTGTGAAAGTACCGATTTTAGCTGTATGATTTTTGTGAAGATACCTTTTTTGCCAGGTCGATTTTTGTGAAGGTACCCATAAACGGTAGTAAACTCGACCTGTATTAACCCCTGGTATAGAAAGCTTTTATAAATTAGAAATTGAATATTAGCTTTTCAGGGAAATGCAGCAAAGCAAGTCCGATTTATTCAGACAGCCTGTTCGTTTTATGGAAGATTAGTTTTCAAAATGGAACAATTATTAAAAAGGTCTGTTTTTAATGCCGAAAATTTTGTGAAGGGTCCTTTAAGATAAAAATTTGTGTGAAGGGTCCTTTAAGATAAAAATTTGTGTGAAGGGTCCTTTAAGATAAAAATTTGTGTGAAGGGGTTTTTTTTTTTTAGGATAAAATTTGTGAAGGGTCCTTTTTTTTAGGATAAAAATTTGTGAAGAGCCCTATTTTAAGATATAAAATTTTGTGAAGGGTCCTTTTTTAGGGTAAACAATTTTGTGAAGGGTTCTTTAACAGATCCAGGCTTTCCTCTGAACAGACCCATGCTAACTATTCTGCACAACTCTAAAATTATTTCCTTGATATGTCTTACTTTACGAAATTTTTAATTAAAATATTTATTATTTGTTATGAATTTCACTATACAACACTTTTTGAAAATATTAATTGATAGATGTCTATTTTTAAAATATATCTCTGCATATTGAAAATTGTAGGGAAAAAAAAGTGAGGAATCATTGCACAGTGATGCATTAAAATCTAGATTAAAGGATGTGATATTTTGAATATTTGTTCACAAAAAAAGGCTATAATAATTTAATTGCACTGGAAATTTTAGATTACAGCTATTGACTCTACTAAGTATCAGACTAGTGCATTGTCTTCCAGACAAAATAACTTAAGCAATTACTAAAACTTTAAAGGCCTTTTCTCACAATTGTTTGGCTAATGATCGTCAGGGTTTAAAAAAACTTAAAAAAAAAAAAAAAAAAAAAAGCCCAGCCCACCTGGGCCTACCATCTAAAACCAAGGTTTTATCAGGGTTTTCATGAAAAACCTAGGTATTTTTTTTTTCAGGAAACTTTTAAACAGGGCTGCAAAAGAGCCGGCTTTTTTAAGTAAAAGGCTGGTCCTTTCTCGGCCAGGCTAAAATCCAGCAACCCTGCTTTTAAATCTTCATTTCATTTTAAATGTTCTACCTAAATTGGTCAGTTTTTAACGTGATCACAGGAACAGACAAACTCCAGTGATTCATAGCTATTTATCACTAGTATTATTTCATTTACTAATACTATGCAACTGCAATTAGATTTCTTTCATATTATTAAAAAAGCTGTTATACTTAATTATTACACAAACGCACATTATTAAATATAATTTGTCGACATAAGTTTTCGTTTGAAAAATTAAAAACTCATAAGCATAATCACATGTATTTTATTAGGTAAAACAAAAAATATCAGATATTGCTGAATGAAAGCCAATTTTCTTACTTTAGCACTAACAGAATAGGAACACAGAAAAAATATATTACTGAATGAAAAATTCAGTCTGGATTGCATACTTTGATTTTGATCGTAAATGACGATATACTTTTTCGAGTTTTGCTACTTTGTCAACCCCTAAATGATTGCGTAGCTTACTCCAAACTAATCGAAAAGTTGAGAATGAGCTCTTGATTCATGCAGATGAAGGCTGTGCTGAATGCAAAGAGAAATAAAATAAAATAAAATAAACCCATTTAATAAAATAGTGGGTGTTTTCAAGTAGGCCCACTTGGGGCGAACCCTGGTGATCGCTACTGCTTTAATACGCTGTTACCTTCATAGTATACTAAAAAGTTTGCACTCTTTTAAAGTTTAAATAATGCAAAATGGGAGAAATTAGATTTCGTGTCAAGCAGTGGGGTTAAACTACAGTTAAATATATATATATTTCCTCTCATTTTGAGGATAACACAAATGTAACCAAATTTTTGAATCAAATTATATAAAAAATAAGCTTGAGTAGCCTTATCTATGGTCAAAATACTCTGTTCAGTCAAATCTATAAAAAAATTGTAAAATAATTTTGCTCTTAGCACTGACTCTAGAATAATAGGGAAAACATGAAGGGGGGGGGGGGGGTTAGTTCAATAAAAAGGGCATTACTTGCAGTCTTGTTGTGATTTTTGTATGTGACAAAAGTAAATTACTAATTTTATGTGTATATACATATGCATTTGTTGTTCCTGGAATGCTGTGAAACTATTGCTAGTTGCATGTCAGGAAGAAAGGTATCTAAAGTCTTCTAAACATTTAAAATGTTTGAAAGGCCACTTGGTTCTAAAATGTTTTTAAAGGGGCCGCCGGGTGCTAAAATGAGTTGAAAAAGGGCCACAGGGTTGAGCACCTTGCCCAATTAGCCTAAAATCAGCCCTAGCTGTTTTTAATTAATTATCAACAGGTTTAATAGAATATAAGCACATAGTTTATATGCATGCACAAAGTTTTGGGTCTCGTAATATGTTTATAATTTAACAAAGAAATTTTTATAAAACATAACTGATCAGGGAGATCTTTCCATTTTGTAAACTATCAGTACATGACCGATTCTGATTTTAGCATCATTAGTTTGTTTTTTCAAATGTTTATAAAAGCTTTGTTGACTACATTTGGGAATTCTATTAGTAGTAGCTGTTAAAAAATGTGTGGTGACTAACATACACAGGCACAATTCATCCGGTTGGCAAAATGTTAAGTGAAATTAAGATTATACAGAATAATTAATAGATTATATTTAAATGAGAGCCTGCTTACCACCCTTTGGTTTCTTTCATCTATTTCTCATGGATTCTTGGGCAGCTAATAGTTTAAAATTCCACCTCTGCTATTTTCTATGAATTGTTCAGTATTCATGGATTGCAGATAAATTTTGTTTTACTGCAGACAGGCAAAGAAAATTCTGCCAGTGAAGCTATTTGGCCAAATATTTAGTACATTCCCAGTTCTTACCAATTAATAAAATGCAATTGCTTTTACTAAAGTTCTTTCGACACAAAGCTAGGAAATACACTAATGCATGAACAATTTAAGTAAAATCATAAAACAACTTACCAGCCCCGAGTACTTAGTAGGACTGTAGCAGTCTTCATCATCATAATAGTCATCCTCAGTTACGTTACGTCGCTTAGTAAGCCCTTCATCTTTTTTCTGCTTACGAAGCTCGACATTTACTTCTGTGCGGCGACGTCGCATTGCCTAAAAATGAGATAAGTTTAAATAATTGCAAATGAGAAAGATTAACAGACAAAAACAGTACTTGGAAAGGAAACCTACCTCCTGGTCTCTTCCTTTATTTTTGAAATTTTTTAGTCGACTGTGCGAATTCATGTTGAACAGTCAATAAAAACTTACAGATGTGCTAAAAAGGGAAATGAAAACCTTTAACATACACCTAACAACAGATGATAGTCATCAGGCTTACCTATAACTTTACTAAAAAAGCAGACATACAATGCATAAAGTTTATTATAAATGACAATATTCGATTTGTACAACATGAAAATCTATTAAACACATATGAAAACATATAAGACTGCCCATTTAATAATTTAAACACTGTTACGAAATACATAAATTTGAGAAACGTAAAAAAAAAAAAAAAAAAACACAAAGTAATTTAAACAGTATAATTAGGAAGCAATTAAGTACCTAATATAAAAATGAACTTTATAAATAATAAATTCACAGTATTTTGGTATAGTCGAGAAAAGTTTAATTACCAAATAACTCAGAAATTTCGAGAAACAATGTTCGTAAATTTCAACCAGCAAAAAATCAAATGCGGCAGAGGGAACAAAACGAAAATCGTGATTGGCTGATTTCAAAGATGAATTTACTTTCCTCTTCTTCTTTTCATATAAGTAATATACAGGACGATTCAGCTGTACTATCGCAGCTTCGCTTTGTAAAAAAATTTCGAAGTCTACGAAAATCGTAAAGTTTCACTCCAATCTGAATTTCAACAGACAGCCAATACCTCAACAACAACTCAATTTAACTCAATCTCTTTCTCTTTTGCTGGATTGTAAACAAATAAAACGTGTTTCTGTATATTGTATATGTATTAAATATTTATTTAAATTGTGATTTTTGAATAGAAAGTAATTAAAGATGTCAAAAACTAAAAAGAGGACTAAAGGTGTTAACAAACCTCTAAATAAGGCTTCTCATAGTCTTAATCCTGGTAAATTATTTGTTTATTTTGTTTGAACAGATTTGTAATTAACAGTTCTAACCGTTCTTTTTTGTCATTATTTATTTGAATGTATAATTGAAAACCATTAAATTAAAAAATGTGTTTTCCGAGCTCTATTCACTGCGTATAATAACTGAATACAAAGATATTTAAAGAAATTTGAGGTCTTTTTCGTTAATTGATTTTTGACAGATCTCTTATAATTGAATCCATAAATAAACTATTTTTAGATTACTTATATAAAGATATAACACAGGGTTTCCCATCAGATAATTCAATGGGCGTGCTGCCCTTTTTGGTTGGAAAAATAAATAGCATATGTCTTATCCCTCATCAAAAAAAATTACACCCTTCTTGCCCCTTATTTTAAAAAAAGGACCCTTATTACCCCTTCAGGGGTCTGTCCAGAGGCAAATCTGGGTCCTTTAAAGGACCCTTCACAAAATTATTTATCCTAAAACAGGACCCTTCACAAAATTATTTATCCTAAAACAGGACCCTTCACAAAATTACTTATCATAAAACAGGACCCTTCACAAAATTACTTATCATAAAACAGGAGCCTTCACAAAATAATTTATCCTAAAAAATAGACCTTTGATAAATCTGTTTCATTTTTAAAACTAATCTTCCATGGAACGAACAGGCTGCCTATGAAAAATCAGATGTTTTGCTGTATTTCCCCGAAAAGCTGATAATCAACTTCTAATTTATTAAGGGCTTCTATGCATATATTTAAGTTTAGTTTTATAAAAATGAACTGTCATTGTCTAAAATGAAACTTTAATTATAATTTTATTCTGAAAAATTACATTTTTCACAATTTCTCAAAAAGAGGACCCTAGCCGAAAAGTTCGGAAGAACTTTATTTTCACACAAAATTTAAATTCACAAAAATACGTGTAGAGTTTTTCACAATTTCATAAAAACAGGACCCTGTCCGAAAAATCTGGACAGACCCCTGCCCTTGTATTACAGAAATGCATGCTGAATATGTACCTAGCAGTTGTTTTCTTATGCGCATACCAAACACAACCATTAATTATTAAAGCAACCTTAATTTTCTAATGTCTTCCATTTAAAATGCTAATTATTTCATTATGACTATCAACATTCGTTTATACATTTGTAACAAAGAAAAGTAAAATTGTGTTGATCCCCTGAAATCTCCAGATCTTAAATCTATTGAGTATATGTGGGATAAGTTGAAAAAGTCATCTGACATACAGATTCACAATTACATAATCTTACAGTATAGGAAATTGTTCTTCAAGCATGGTCTCATATTCCATATAAGACCTAACAACATCTTGCGGAATATATGCTAACAAGAAGTTAGGCTATTGGGGTCTTTCAGGCCTTTTTGCTGCCCTTCCGCAAAATTGAAATTCATTAAAACAGCCTTGGCTCAGAGGCATCATTTACTTTCCAAAATGGCATCTGTTGACGTTTTTATGATCGCTTTTACGTGCAAATGAAATTGAAAAAATTTGATTGTTAATGGAAATACAAAAAACATGAACAAACTCCATTTTTAAATGTAAATCACACGAACGAGCTGACATGGATCGCACCAACAAAAGTTGCATTCAATATAATAAAAACAGTATTATAGTCCATTTCCTCACCAGAGGCACTTCAAGGCCACGGAATTCTCAGAGAGCGAGATCACGTGAATGAGATCATGTGCTCAATTCCATCCAGTGAGATATCGTTGTTTCTTCAGTAACCTAGCAACGGACAGGGAAAGTGAAATCACAGTTCATCTGAGTGTGGCCTTGAGGCGACTGCATAAAGGAAATAGAGTATAAAATATATATTATTAAAAAAAATATATATTTAAATTTAGAATTTTTTTTTTTTTTTTCTGCTGAAATCTGAACTGCCGTGGTCAGTTTAATTGCTGCTGTTTGCTCGTTTTGCGAGCATTAAAAAGAAAAAACACTAGATACCCCTAATTTGTGGCGCATGAATTAGTAAAAGCATGAAAATTGATGAAGTTGCAGTCAGTATGTTTTCTGCTGTTTGCGAGCATTAAAACAACAAAAAAAAAAAAACATCACTGGATACCCCTAATTAGCGATGCATGAAAATTTGTATAAGCTGCGGCCAGTATGCTTGCTGCTGTATGCTTGTTTTGCAAGCATAAAAAAAAAAAAAAAAAACACTGGATACCCCTAATTTGCAAGGCACGAGACAGTAAATGCATGAAAATTTGTATAGGCCGCGATCAGTACACTAGCTGCTGTATACTTGCTTCACAAGCATTAAAACAAAAGAAAAATCACTGGACACCTCTATTTCGAGGCGCATGAATCAGAAAATGCAGGTAATATGTACTGTAGCAGTCAGTATTCCGATGCTAGATCGCTATGCAAGCATTATAAATAAATAATCACTGAATGCACCTAATTAAATCACGGTGCATGAAAAAATCTATACTGAAGCAATGACTGTCATGCCCTACCCTTTTTTTTCTTTGTAAATTTACTAAAAAAATATATAAAAATACACTGAAAAAATTTTGTTTTTAACTTTAAAAAATCATTTAAAAACAGTAAAATCTAGAATTAATCTTACTTACAGATACCGTGGCAGCTTTAAAAAAAAGTAGAAGAGAAGATAAAAACCATCTTTAACAATTGAAGATCCTCATGCAAAAGGAATATTTTGAATTAATTTAAATTAAAATCGGCTCTTATGAAAGCTAAACCAATCAGCTAAAGCCATACTAATTTTAACGCTCCCCCTATGCGACTAATCTAATGAGATGAAAGCGCTGATGGGTCGCACTAGGATAAGCAAGAGAAGAGCGAATTCATGTGACCGACCGATGGGTTTGCCAGGTGCAACGCTTCATTGCCACGTTTGGCGTTGTACCGTATATTAGGATGAAACCCATTTTTTTTTCCCCCAATTAAAATAGTGTTTTTATAAAATTTTCCCATGTAGTATTATTTTTAATGAATGACTGTATGTGGCTCGATGAAAATTATTAGTTTGAAATTAAACATTATATAGGAAAACTGTTAAAGTTGAAGGTTTTACACGATGATTTATTATTATTATCATTTCACAAAAACAAATAAAAATTCACAACAATATTTTATGGTACTTACATATTAACGCATGCCTACAATAAATCGCTATCATGCAGCTAATACAAAATATATATTTCATATGTATGAATATTGGTATGATCCTATAAAATAATAATAAATGATCCTATGAAATATATTGTAATTATCTTATATATTTATTTTTATAAATATCTCGACAATAGCACATGGTTAATAACATAAGTACCTATATTATTTTTACAAAAATGTGCAAAACCTAGATCGGCCCTGGACTGTATTAAATGCAAAATGTTGCCCAATGAGATATTGACTGAGAGGTCATAATAAAAAGTTGCCACTCATTATCAGTGTATAGACATTATAATCACAATAAATAATTTAAAAATTACACCTAAAGTACACTCCTGCTTAAAAGTTTTGCAAGATTTGCAAATGATCAGTTTTTTTCCATTTAAAAACTTATCTCTCGATGAAATGTTTTCAAACTTTGGGTATTTAAAGAACTAGGCTTTCCTCATGTTTTTCAGTGAAGATTGTTTTAAGACAATATTTAGGGGGCTGGTAACAAATTGAGCGAAATCAGCAATGTTAGTGATCACCCTGTATCGTTAAATAAGCAAAATGAGCTGTAACTTTAAGACATGTTAATATAGATCCAGTTCAATTTGTGGATGAATTTGTGTGACGATAGCATATTAAATAACAGATATAAAAGCATTTATTTTAAAACTCCAAAAAAAAAAAAAAAAATCACCACATTTTTTATATATAATAAATATACTGAGTTTTTAACGAAAATTATCCCCACTTTCAGATAAGTACTTTTAAAACAATATGCTGCAATCGGAATACAAATATCTTAAATATCTCATGAAATATGAGCATTTTTATGAAAAACTTTTTCACCGTGCATGTGCAAAAGAAAAAAAAATTTATTGCATAGGTTGAAAGCTAGATATATTGGGTAACTTTTGTCAAAAGTGTATTTGAATAGAGTAAAAATTAAGCAAATTATCCAAAAAAAGAATGAGCTAGATTTTAGATATTTTCCAAGAGCTGAAATTTCTTAAGGGGTTTTTCACATGCCATGTAATTAATTTGAAGATCCAATTATTTCAACCATGCTCCAAATGTACTCTTTTGTGAAAAACTTCTTATAAGCTTGTAACTCTAACATATTTTCCCCTATTTACTAAGATTTGTGAGATGATAAGGGGTTTTTCACAAAAAAAAAAAAAAAAAAAAAAAAAAAAAACTTGCTAAGTGGTTAAAATAAATTGATCTTTAAATTAATTATGCAACATGTGAAAAACCCCTTAAGAAATTTTAACTTTTGGGAAAATATCTGAAATGTAACTCGTTCTTTTTCGGATAATTTGCTTAATTTTTATTGTATTCAAATGCACATTTAAAAACAGTTGCTCAATATATCTAGCTTTCAACCTAAACAAAAAATTTCTTTTTATCTTTTTGCACACGCACAGTAAAAACATTTTTCATAGAAATGTTTATATTTCATGAAATATTTGTATTCTGATTGCAGAATATTATTTTTAAAATGTTTTTCCAACTTATCTGACTGAAAGTGACAATTTTCATTAAAAACTCTGTATATTATAAATAAAAAACATGCTTTTTTTTTTTTTTTTTTTAGTATTAAAATAAATGCTTATATCTCTGTTATTTAATATGCTATCGTCGCACAAATTAAACTGGGTTAACATATCCAAAAGTTACGGTTCATTTCATTCCCCTAACAATACAGGGTAATCACAAACATTATTCATTTTGCTCAATTTGTTACTGACCCCCTAAATGTTGTCTTAATCCAGTCTTCACTGAAAAACATGAGGAAGACCCAGTTCTTTAAATACCCAATTTTTGGAAACATTTCATTAAGATTTAAGTTTTTAAATGGGAAAAAACTGCTCGTTTGCAAATCTTGCTAAACTTTTGAGCAGGAGTGTATATTATTTTGGCAAATAATAAAAAATAGTTATGTGTCATTGATACAGGACTTTCACATTCTAATTTCATCTGTATCACTACCATTGTTGATAAATACTAATCAATGTGGTAAATGCCAAAAATTAAATAAATGGAAAATTCACATAGAACCAGTGAGGAATATTTCACTATAGTAACTTTAGAGAAAAGAATAAATTAATGTTTATAAAACTGTAACGTAACAGTTCCTTACACCACATTTATTCACAGTACATCTTGAAGATGTTTCTGGGATGTCTTTTCATCCTGAAAACGTCTTGAAGATATCCTAGGGAGAATCTGTGCTGTTAGGGGTTATAAATTTAACAGCTGTACACTTATTTGCATTAAAAATGTTGACAGTGAAATTTATTTGATAAAATTTGTCATTTAAATTTTTAATATGATTTTAAGAAAATTGTTCTGTTATTAAAATTGAAGTTAAGTGTAAAATTTATATTTGCATAATTATTTAAATAATAAGCTTTTAATATATAGAAATGTGTGTATTATAGATCTTAATTTACTGAAGTAGAAATATTTTTTAATTTAACCATATTTTCATTTATTTATCAAAACTTTATTGTAATGTCATTTTATCAAATTTACAGAACGTGAGAGACCAAAGGGAAATACACAAATGAGGGATAAGTCAACAATAAAGCGTTTATTGATGTATAAAAATTTCAAGCCCAAGAGGTAAGTATAATTTAGTTCACTAAATTAATTTTTTGTTTAGACAAGTGTAATATTCACTAATATTCAATGAGTCTTAACATTGATGATATATAATAATCGGGATATTCATATTAATTTAATCAATTTTGAGTTAAGTATTAGCTTAAAGGAGGTGATTACTTGAAGTTTTGCATTGATGAAGTAATAGATGTTGCACTCTATGGTTCACCCTCTTGCTTAAGAGAGGGAGTGTTTCTAGCGATTTTATTTAATTAGGGTATTTATTTTAATTGTATGTCACGTTCAAGTTTAGTTTGATAAATAGATTTAGTTTTTAATATTTTTATATTATTTTGTTCATCAGTTTTATCTTTTATTATTATTATTAAGGACTGTTTTTGATGATTTAATATGAATAAAAAGTCTAAGATTATTTATTTATGTGGTACGTCACTATTAAAAATCAGGGGAGAAAATTGCATCATGCTAATTCAAGGAAAAAATTTTGTCTTTAAAACAACAGTTTTTTGTTTAAGAAGAGATATTCGAAGCATTATCCCATCATGCATTTGCCAAATATAACTATCAAGAATGTTGATTCTCTTGCCTAGAGATGTGAGGCGAAAATATTCCCCGAAGTTCCAAATTTGGAGAATAATTGAGACTATTCTTTTTTTTGTTAAATAAATTTTTTTCATGTTTATGACTTAAATTGTAAAACTTATTCGTAATCAATCCATTTGACATGCATAACTAGAACGTAAAGACCCTATTTCACGATATTCATTTTACAATTAATAATTTTGAATCAGAGGATATTCTGATAAGTTCCACAAACCAATTTTTCTAAACATTCAGTACATATTCAATACAAAATACATTCAACAGCAAATGATGAATAATTATTCATATTAAAATACAAATTTAAATTTTTTAATGCTTAAAGTTTCACATATTTGTAACTATACCATCATTAAAATCTGAATCTAGAGATAATTTTTTTTTTCCATGTATAAAATTTTTTTAAATAAATAAATAAGCCTGTGCATTTACTTAAGAAATCAAATTTACATAATTCATATTTGTGTAATCCTTATTTATGTATAAAACATATGTTTTTTTTTTAAGGATGTGATGAATATTCGGCCTTTTTGGTCAAACTGACAAATTTTCAGTTTGGCTGAATATAAAATTATTTGGCTACTATTCGGCTAGCTGAATATATTGGGTTGTCAACTCTTGGAAAATATCTAAAATCTCGCTTGTTCTTTTTCGGATAATTTGCTTAATTTTTACTCTATTCAAATGCACTTTTGACAAAAGTTGCCCAATATATTTAGCTTTCAACCTATACAATAAAAAAAAATTTTATCTTTTGCACATGCACAGTGAAAACGTTTTTATAAAAAGGCTTATATTTCATGAGATATTTAAGATATTTGTATTCCGATTGCAGTATATTGTTTTAAAATTGTTTTTCCAACTAATCTGAAAGTGGGAATAATTTTCGTTAAAAACTCTGTATATTTTAAATAAAAAACATGTTGATGTTTTTTTTTGAAGTTTTAAAATAAATGCTTATATCTCCATTATTTAATATGCTATTGTCGCACAAATTCATCCACAAATTGAACTGGATTTATATTAACATATCCTAAAGTTACAGTTTATTTCATTCAGTTAACGATACAGGGTGATCACAAACATTATTGATTTTGCTCAATTTTTTACCGCTCCCCCTAAATGTTATCTTAAACCAATCTTCACCGAAAAACACGAGGAAGACTCAGTTCTTTAAATACCCAATGTTTGAAAACATTTCATCGAGAGATAAGTTTTTTAAATTGAAAAAAAACTGATCATTTGTAAATCTCGCAATACTTTTGACCAGTAGTGTCTGTAGTTTCTAAAGTAATATTAAAGAAAATTAATTATTAATTGCATTAATCATAACAGTTAATAATATCAAGCAAAAATTGTCTTTTGTAGTAACAGTATAATGACATATGTCTTTAAAGTTGAATTAACAAGGAGTATGCATGATGTTGCCATCTAGGAAATTTCAACAAATTAAAGATTTGTGTCAGTTTCAATGTAAGCTAGACCAGAAATATTTTCAACTCCTCCACAAGCATATTTTATGCATTAAAATCGAAAAGTATTCCTTAAATTTTTAACCATGAGTATTTTCACGCTTTGTATTTTTAGGTTAAATTCAGTTTATTTTATTAAATGTGTCTAAAAAAGTTTATTTTCTTTCTGCAATTCAGTACTCTGCATACTTTTTTTAAAAAATCAATTAATATTTTTTCTGACAATGGATAAAAAGTTTTTATAATTAAGATTATTTTGAAAAAAACTGTAAACATTTGTATCAATAATGGCCTTATCATCTTTCAATGTTCATTGTAATTTATAAACTGAGTCACATTATGTTCAAGTTCTGATATTATATTGTACAAATTATGATGAAAGGAATATTGTTGCAATTAGCCAGTCCATATAATATAACCTCAACTCATACTTGAAACTTATAACGTGAGTTCATATGCATATATTTTATTTTTGAACTTATTAAGAAAGAAGTAAAATTTAGCATAAATTCCTTTTTTCTCTCCCACATTTTTTGTACTCCTAATATTGCGAAATTCACTCCTTCTAAAAAGATCAAAGAGTATTTTTACTCCTAGGAAAAAAGCCTAGAAATTGAGCTAGACTATGCTTTTAAAGTAAGTGCACCAGAACCAGACACATTAACCCTTTATATCCCAAATTACCTTATTTTTGGAAAAATAGTTTGAAACTTTTTTATTATATTTCTTTGCTGCATGAGAAACATCTCATATTAAATTTAGCTTAAACTACAGGGACTTTGAAGTTCCAATGAAATCCTGTAGTAAATTTAGGCTATATTGAGGAATTTTTTTTTTTTTAATGGAACTTTAAAGTCCCAGTGGGATACAAAAAGTTAAGGAATAATTTTCAATTTATGTTTTGTTTTGTTTTTTAACCTAAAAAATATGTGCATGACTAAATTTATTGTTATTTTTCAGTTGATTTTTCTCAAATGCTGCATTTTTGAATTGTTGTGTCATATATATATATACACATAGTTACCAAAATTTAAATTTGTTCCAGAGCATTTTTAGCCTCACCTCTATTTCGCACCACTTCACTTTTAAAGTATTTTTCTGCAATTTATAACTACGATCTGATAAGAAAAATTTACTCTTAAAAAAAAAAAAATTGGTATGGAATAAAAGCAGGGCTAAAAATGCAATGGAATAAATTAAAATGTTGGCAACTCTGTATATATATATTTGAATAGGTGCAACTTGTTATTGAAGAAATTTTATGTTTTCAAGTAATATTTTCTTACATTTTTTTACATTTTAAATAAACCACTGTTTCTGAAAATTTTTTATAATAATTTTTCATAATTAAAATTTAAAATATTGGTAAATGTAAGTGATACTACTGGAAAAGTTGAAAGAAAAAAAAAAAAAAAAAGGTATTTGACACCTGAATGAAAGTACAGTGAGTCAGCCGAATAGTTACTATTCAGTTTGAAAAATATTCGGCCAAAACTGCTATTCAGTGTATCCCTATTGTTTATTATCTATTAGATTTACGATTTTTAATTAATCAATAATTTAATGGCATGTGCATGAAAATTAATTTGCTTGAAAATAAACCTCTGAATCAAAAGTTTTATAGTTTAAAAATAAAATGTAAAATTATGTCGGATAATTAGCAAATTTAAATTAAAAACTAAAATAACAAATAGCTTAAAAATAAAATTTAGAATTAAAGTGAACAGTCAATCTCATTTTCTGATAAAAGATCTATTAAGCCTAGGTTCTTCAATGATAGAAAACTTATCTAATTCTTTATCATCAATATTACCTAATTTGTATAAATATTCAACAGTTTTTGTTTTTTATTTGACTTTTAATTTAATATTGTGTACATACATCAATTTGCCATTTTTTTCTACCAACACACTATTTCTTTTTCATTTGTAAACAATGCCATATGTTTACTCTTTAAATAGCTGTTGGATAAATTCATTTTTATCTCATACGGATAAGTGTAAAACATTTTCAAGCAAAAATATAAATAATTAAAAATATTTTTCTTTAAATGTCATCTTTTAAAAATATCTTTGATGAAAAAAAAAAAAAAAAAAAATCATTTAATGCTTTGCTGCTTAATTACTTGGATTATCACTAGATTTCATGTTCAATTATTTAAAAGAGTTTTTTTTTTAGCCCTGAAAAATTCTTTTTATTTTAATACCTACAACTAAATAAATTTAATTATTTCTTTAATCAGTCTGATTATTTTATTAAAAGTAAAATTTCAAAAAATTCTAAATTTGCACATAAATTAATACCTATACAGAGCACACATTTTGAAATTGCCTGTTATTATAACTTCTATAAGAATATTTTCGATTATTCTCCTCGAGAAGAATATTCTCAGAAAGATTATTCTCGAGAATTTTACAACTCCACGTCTTGCCAATTTGAAATAAACAAATTCTTCCGAAAATCCAGTGAAACAATTATTCGGCAATTTGGTATTTGGGTGTTATTAAATATCCTTTTTTTTCCCTCCTTTTTTTTCCTGTTCAGATTTTTTGGGGTTTAAATTTTCACCTTCATATTGTATATTAAATCTCATATTTTTACAGGGTTTAAGCTGAGTAAAAAATTTTTTTAGCAAAAAAGCTAAAATCAGAAGAAAAGCTTTAGTAAAATGCTAAAATGCCAGAAATAGTAGAAAAAGATGAATATCAGTTTACACATTATTCTAAACGCCTCGATATGTTTGATTTTCATTTGTCATTTAAACTTAAAAGTTTTTAATCAGGTCTTTAAAGAGTTATACACAGAAGGTAAGTTTTTTTTTAATTTGAAATGAAAAACAAAAAAGTAAGACTGTAACCAGATCGATTTGAATATTGTACAAGCATATATTTTAACTCATTTATTGGCAGACATGAAAAACATTAAACTTTTTAGATTATTACTTTATATTGTAAACTTTTTTAAAGCAATATGAACATCTTAGATACGACTTATATTTTTCTGGAGATATAATTATCACTATAGCATGTAAAACTACATTAAGCTTATACTGTATCTGAAAATAAAAGCATAACTTACAAAAATAAAAAGGTAAGTAATATAAGTGAAATTTGTTTTTTACTATTCAAAGCTTTTTGGTTTACAATTTATAATTTTTCTTTCATTCATATTAGACCACTTTACAAATGCCTCATGTTTATTTACAAGTTGATTTCCTGTATGCGATTCTTATGCGTAGTTCAGTGTTTGATTTTCCTTATATGCATAAACCAATGCATTTTTCTTGATCAATGTTGCGATTTTTTTTCCATAAAAGATTCGTTATAATATTTTCACTGAAATTTTTTTTTTCAATTTGTGTTTAGTAAGATGCTTTAGCAAAAAAGCGAAAACATGTTATTTCATTTGTGCATTTTGGATAAGTCTTTTAGCATTTCGCGAAAAATGCTACCATAGCAGAAACACTGTATTTTTAATTAGAGAAATTTTGTATGAGATATCTCTGCCTATTATTATTGTTGCATTTTTCTAACCGCAATTATTTGTTTTTTCATTTTTTGCAAGCTGCTATTTTGCTATTATGTGTATTCCTTAATTTCATAAGATAAATAATTTTACTTTTATTTTATAAATTGTGACTTTATTCAACTTTTTTATTTATTAAAATATTATTTTTAGAAATCGGCTTGGAAAAATTATCCAACCTGCACCTTTTCAAGGTGTTTTGACACCAGGATCAGTAGCAAGAGTAGCACCGAATCAGAAATGGTTTGGTAAGATCTTAATTTCTTGCATTAATGATTTATATAGAAGTAAAATTTAAATTGTTTAATAACATTTCTATATATATATATTTTTTTTTTTATCAGATATGAAAATTAAATTATTTTTATGTATCCCCCCCTCTCTTCCCCCAGAAAAAAAAAAAAAAGAAGTAGGTTATAAAACAGAGATTTTGTTTTATTTTAAAAATATCTTTTGATATAACAAAATCCTCGTTTCTGAAAATAATTTCTTGCTGCATTGTTCCCTGGGTTCCAAATTAGCAGCCGTTATTATTTATATTTCACACTTAAAAATTTTAACTGGATGGCTATAAATTTACATCATTGATGCTTATTTTTTTATACCTAACTTTTAAAACCTTCTCAGCTTCAAAGACACAATGCAAGTCTGGTCATGATTATCAGTCACACATGAAATCAGATATAAATACAATAATTTATGCATACAAATGGTAAGGAGATCAATAAAAGTAGTTGAGATAATTTAATATTTCTTAAGTAAAGTAGAAGTAAAAATAAAAGTTGACAAAATTTGTTAAACGTCTTTTTGGCATATTTTCCCCCTACCCTCTGTGGATTTTATTATGTTGGTTTGTTGTCTGTCATAGTGCTATGGATTGAACACTTTCCTTGTCTTCCATTTACAAAAAAAAAAAAAAAAAAAAAAAGGAAACCTTCCTGTTTCTAAACTAATGATTGAGTTTCAAAAGTCAAGACAAAAGATTGTGATACTTAATCTTTTTCCATCCATAACATAAATGTCTGTTTTTAATAGTAAAATTTAGAATATAAAGCTTATTCATTGGAAAGAAAAAAAAAAAAAAAAAAACCTGTTGTGTAACAACCACAAAATTTCCATTACTCATTACTACACATATTATAAATTCTTTCTAGAGATAATGTGGTCATATGGTACAGTGAAACCCTGATATATCGTTCCCACATGAATCGGTAATAAATGCTCTTTCTCATGGTACAGACCTATTTTCACTATTTTGAATTGTTTACGAGGGATTGCTTTACAAAAATGTGTGAAATTTTCATTCTTTGCTCCTTTCATTTGCTGAAGGTGTTCAGATGTGCTTCTAGAGTTAGAAAATACGATGGGATTGCTCTTTAATTAGACATAGGTTGACATTTTAATTAATATCGCCACAACTAATTAAAATTTTTAAATTCTGTTTACCCTATTCCTTCGGGAAGGCTTCTGAGTATCCGTATGTCAAATTTTGTACTTCTGTGTTCAGTAGGGGTTGAATGTATAGATGCACAGACAGACATCTTCTTTTCTTATTATAGATAATAAATTTAAATGTTGATTATGGACTTGTAATATATGCAATTAGTAAGCTATAGATAAACAGTTACAAAAAAATAAAAAAAAAAAATAAAAAATAAAAAAGGTTAGCATTTTAACAATATATGTTTAATTTTTATCTTAGGTAATACTAAAATCATTGGACAGAATGCTTTGCAGAGATTTAAAGAAGAGCTTGGAACAGCCTTAAAAGATCCCTATCAAGTTGTAATGAGGCAAACTAAACTTCCAATTACATTGCTGAATGAAAGAGCAAAGGTATTTTATTTTAGGTACATAAAATGTTGGGAAAATGTGTGTGGTAGATGCACTTAGATGAATGATAACAGTACATTTTGTTTGCCCTATTCTCCCTTACAAGTTTAATATTTTTGCCTTACAGGTTATTTAAAATCATTAATTTTAAATAACTTGTAAGACATTGGTTAACTAAATTCATGAACCTCATAAATGAAGATGATGAAGTAAATTTTTTAATATGTACACATGTTTAATATGACTCTAATAACATAAATTATTTACAAAGAAAAAAAAAAACTTTAGTTAAGAATTAGTTTTAAAAAATTGATGTGATATTCCTTGCTTCTCTTATTTGAATTCTGTCTTCTTGTCTGTTGCCGTCCTCAATCATACAAAAGGAATGTTCTTTCTTTTGTGGATGTTCTTTCCAAATTGTGGAATTCATATAAAGTTCTTGCCAAATCGTGGAGTTCGTATAAAGTTCTTGCCAATATCATGAGTGACATTTTAAAGCTTATCCTATCACATAATTAATTAAATGTAAAAACCTTAATAGATACTTCATATTTCATCGTTAATATTTTCGGCTAGGCATCCAGCCGAAAGTATTAATGATGAAATATGAAGTATCTATTAAGGTTTTTATATTTAATAATTATGTGTAAAGTGCTTCATTATAATTTTAATTTTATTTATTGTCCTATCACTTTACGATTACATATTCTTGAGGTATTGTCTGCACAGACTAACAAACTAATTAATGAACTAACTAACAAACTGATTATTCTATAGACGGACACCACATCAATTTTATAATTTTTCAGATTCTTTACACCTCAAAACATGTAAAAGCATAAAAAAAAGATAAAATATATTCACAAATACCTAAGTTACCCATATCTTTATGATGAGGAACTAAAACTAGACAAATAGTTTTGAGTGAAAATAGATTATATACACGTAAGTTACTGTTTTTTTTTACTTCTATATTCAACAGAAAAAAAATATTTAGTTTCATAAAACATTTCAACCACATTCGAATCATTATGAAATTAAAAAGAATTATTTGTAATAGTGATTGTCTACTGCAGGGGTGCAGAATATGTCCGAATGCCCGAACGAGGTTCGGGGGAAATTTAAACTGACTGGGGAAATTTTGAATATTTTTTTAAGAGAAAATAAAAATGTAAATCAAAAATAACAATTTGCTACTTTGAAGTGCTTATACGCTAACAGCGATATTTTTATGTTACACTGTATACTTATTCTCTTAAAGATTTATTACATAGAACAAATGACTTTGTATAGCAAAGTAGATTTTTGCATTATTGAGGGAAATTTATACTCTGTTTGGGGGAAATTTCCCAGGTTTGAACATTTTCTGCACCCCTGGTCTACTGGGGAAAAATTTTTGTATTATCCTTTAAAAGAGCTCATCAATACATTTAAAATGAATAGTTGAACCCTTCATCTTTGATAATTTAAAATAAAGTTATCAATTTTTTTCATTTTTTAACAAACAAAAACTTGCAAAAAATAAGTAAATAGATGTCATATTGAGGATAAAATTGATTTTCTTTGGGTATTTAGTGTTATACTTCTCTAGAAAGAAAATCATCTGCATTCATCGTGGAAAATGATTTTAATAAATAATAATATTAATAAATTATTCGTACTGAGTGAATTTGTATTGGAAAACATAGAAGAAAGTCATGTAGGCCACAACATAATATACTAGTTTTCTTCATATTTTTTTGTATTACCATTATCCCCCCCCCCCCTTGTTCCATAATATTGATGATATTTTCCATTGTATTATTTCAGAATAAAAGATTTCACATTTTAGATACTGAAAGCTTTGAAGTGACTTTTGGACCTAAAGCTCTCAGGAAAAAACCAACTCTCAAAACTTGCAGTTTGGAGGTATGTAATTTTTTTATTTTAAATTTAATATTAATAAATTCAAAAGTTTTCAGAGTAAAATTAAGATTTTATCAACATGTAAAACATTATTTTAATCACAAAAATTCTTTATGTGAATGTCTTTCATATATCGTAATTTTTTTTTTAATTTGGACTATAAACCCATCTTTTACAAAAGGAAAATTTGTTTATTATGAGCAGCAGAGGGAGGGAGTTAAAGATTAAAAGAAAATTGTTTCATCAAAACTGATATATTTTATAGTGCTTATTTCAAAATAATTCAATTAAGTATTTATATTAAAAATTTTTAATTTTATTTAAATTGGTATAATATTTAAATTGTGCACTATTGCCCATCTGCATTAAGTTAACTCATTGTCATGTTATTAAATCAACAATTGTGAAGTCCAATTAAAAAGTGGTTCTAAGTTAAAAGTAATTTTCTGTGGCATTTGACCGTAGCAAGGACATTGTACAATTTTGGACGTTTTACAATACTATGTATTCATTGCATACATTTTGACATAGTGCATGAAAATCAGAGTATCGCCACAACTCCCAAGATGGAATAACTCATTTATCAGGTCCTAACTAATGGTCAAATGCACTTTTAAATTTTCATTTTTACCTAATATGCTTTTCACTATTCATAAGTCCATAATCAGTATTTTTTTTTTTTTTTTTTTTTTTTTTTTTTATCTTATCAAATAGTTTCTTTCAACAATTTTTTTAGCTTTTCATTTATTTTATTATTTGTTTTCTTTTTAAAATATTGCATAAAATTTTCAAATTTGACATTTTATTAAATTTATGTTATTTTATTTATTTGTTATTATTTTGTGCAGGAACTTGTATCTACAGCTGAAGCATCTTCAGAAAATTATGATGTTAGTAAAGATAAAAGACTTGTAAATGCTGAACCTGAAGAAAAGAAAGAAATGAGGGAAATGATAATGTTCAAAGGCCAATCTAAACGTTTATGGAATGAATTATATAAGGTAATGTAATAAATTGTTTTTAGGATCTTGATTTTTCTTTCTTTCCTTTCTTTCTAATTTTTTTCTAACATATTCGAAAGTTTTAAAAAATACTTTTTCTTCTTTTTTCTAAGAAATAAACTAAATATACATTATATGGACACTGAAGACTGTGTATTATTTAAATCCCAGTAATTCTCTACCTAAAATTTTGGATTATTTGTTTTGAATATTCTCAAACCCATTACTTCATCTATGAAAATGTAATTTCCTTATAAAATATATATATAATATACAGGGCTCGGGAAATACGGTTGCCGTTTGCGACTAATTTATTCAAACTGCCAAAAATATGGTTTCAACTTTAGAAAATTTCAGTTTTTTTTGGTGAAAAATTTGGTCCTAGAATCGGGCTCCTATTCCACTCTTGATGTAATCTAACTCTTGCCATTTTTATTCCGGCTCCTCTCACTACATTTTGAGACACTGTGTTGAATCAGTGCACAATTGTACGATTTACACCACTTTTCTATGCATGTTTCACAACTCGGTGTTAAATTACTGCATCATTTTAGGGAATTGGTTTACAGTGCTTCTGTTTGTGCATGCTTAACGACCTGGTACTGACTAGTTGGCTTCAGTAATGGCGATAGTGTGTCTGTTCAGTGAAAAAATTAAAATTGGTTTCATGGTGTAAAATTAAAACAGATGTTTCCTGATGTATCATTCTAGCCTAGTAAATATTTATTTTTTATGCATAGAATTTTAATTTCTATTTGATCAAGTAAATTTTAAAATAGAGAGAGAGGTGGGGGGATATTTTTTACTAGCTACTAGAAATTTTTGTTGGCGACCAGTTTTTTTTCAAATTCCTGAAGCCCTGCATATATATATATATATATATTATTATTATTATTATTATTATTATTTATGCTTCTCATGGAATACTAGCCTAGATTTAATCGGGCCACCGAAAGTGAGTGTATTAAAAGTAAACTGTGAGTCTCTTATGGCAGAAAATTTCAAATTACTAAATTATTGAATCTCAGCAAATAAATTTGATGATTCTTTTTTTAACCCTTTTTTGTGCATAAAACAGGATTAGAAACTCTAATTTTATTACATTCATTTAAAGAAAAAAATCATTATTTGGCAAATTAAGGAGTGTTTGGAGAAATGAGTGTTTGAATTATGAAGTTGCTCAAATATATATACGTATGTATGTTTGGTGCATGTGTTTTATCATATTAATATTTTTATATATTATTTGAAATTATGTTAGATTTTTATTCATATTGCTTGAAATACGATCATAATTATTAGATATAATTTTATTTGTACAAAATTTTCAGATATTATAAAGTCAACTCTGACTTCTTTCTATGCATTTCAATTTCTTCTATTCTTTCTTATTGTACATCTTTTATTAAAACAAAATTTTGTTGGATTCAGAAGCATCAACTGTTAAAAAGTTGAATGGGACTGGCTTTATACTCAGAATATACTTATTTGGATAAATAGATGGATCCACAATCGTAATATATAACAGATGTAACAATTTATGCTTATAAAGATAGAAGCATACTACCGGCGTCCTTCCTTTTTAACTCCACCAGAAATAAAAGTTTTCTTTTATAATGGATAAAAAGATTGTGTAATTAAAATTATTTTCACGAATAAAACTGTAAACATTTGCATCATTAATACAATTTCTTAGATTCAAGTACTGTCTTGTCACCAGTCAATATTCATTAGAATTTGTAAACTGGTTCACATTATGTTCATATTCTGAGGTCTGATATTATTGTACAAATTATGCTGAAAGGAATATTATTACATACAATTGGCCAGTCCATTAATATAATTTGAACTCATAACTTAAACTTATAACTTGAGTTCATATACATTTACTCTTTACTGTATACCTGTATACATACATTTTATTTAATGGGCATTAATGTGTGCAAAAATGATCATAGAATTTGACACCCTAAACCCATTCCACAATCTTTTACAAGAAGCTTAAATATATTTTCAGCCCCCTTCCCCCTTTTTAATGTAAATGTTATGTCAGTTAACCATGCATTTACAATAGTGTATTGTTCAATCTTGTTTCTTTACTAAAACAAATTTACATTAAAAAATTTAAACTTAATTTTCACATTAATGCAACATGTTTTTATACATTGATTATAATAAATTTTTTAATGCTTTTCTTTCAATTTTTAGGTTATTGATTCATCAGATGTTGTTATCCAAGTTCTTGATGCCAGAGATCCTATGGGAACACGTTCAAAACATATAGAAAACTTTATGAGGAAGGAAAAAGCTCATAAACATATGATATTTTTACTCAATAAATGTGATTTAGTGCCTCCATGGGTTACAGTAAGTGGAATTTTTCAAAAAAATATTTTGGATTTTGCTGCAGCATGATTTCAAATTGCCATCTAAAAAATGGAAATCAATCTTTTGAAAATACCTTCTTAATGTACATGTGTGATGCAGAAAAATCATGGGAACATTATCCAAGATAGCATTAAGTACTGCATCAGATCATACTGAATAAATTAAAGTTGATGTCAACAAGAAACTTGGGGCTAGATCAATAAAGACAGGGAAAGTCTTTGATGTCAAAGGGAATAATGTAATTGTAGACAGTTGTTTCCATATCATTGAGTGTCAAAGATAAGAGCAATATTTTTTCTAGCAATATTAAAGGAAAACAAAAATACCACATTAAAATGAGCACAAATTAAAGAAAATAAAAAAATAGCAAATTACTGTTTCAGAACTTATCAAGTTCCAAATTCATCCGAATCCGTTCTCCATCATCAGTGCTAGTGAGATTTTTTTTTTTTTTTTAATGAAGGTTAAAACATGATAAAACTATAAAAATAAATAAAAGAACCAGAAGAATGAAAATTTTAATTTGGAGTATGGTCCAAAAGTGACCAAGAAAGGATTTCTTCAGTTTTCCTTCTCCTGGTTCTTTTATTTATTTTTACAGTTTTATCTTGTTTTTACTTCTATTAAAAGAAAAAGAAAAAAGAAAACACCAGCCCTCATTAAGAAACTTTAGTAGTCCCAAAAATGGCTGTTTGCTAGTTTTTAAATTTATTTGATTTGTGCTTTTTTTTTTTTTTTTTTTCTTTTTTTTACCCATTGAGCATAACGGTACACTCAATGCTAATGAAACAGCTGTGTGCAATTTCATTGTTCTCTGTGCCATTTAAGACTTTGAAAACTTTTCCTGTGTTCATTAAAACTGCTGCTATTGATCGTATTAAAAATCAATAATGGATAAATGTAACATATCTGTATTGTTTAAAACGATTTTAAAAAAGGTAAAAACATTTAAAACTTTTAAAACACTAAAAACCCATTAAAATTACCTTCTACTAGCGCTTTCAGCTGCAGCCCACGGAGCCGTCTTCAGGTAGTTACGCTTCTGTAAACATCATCACTTGGCGGTTTTGTCATCTCTCCTCCTCTACTTCGCTCCAGCATATCGCGCCACCTTGCGTCGATTTCCATTTGGTCGGTATTGCATGAGTTCCTATTCACTAAAATTTCGACGGCCTCGCGTTTCGTGAAAAATAATCATTATAATTAGCTAACTTACTGTAATTTTTAAAATCTATTTTTATATTTTCTTCTTGATTTATTTTGGTTAAGGCTGTTGTTATATGATTATGCTTTATGTCATTTTCGTGCTCTTTTATTCGCGTTTTTATTTTCCGTTTTGTCATTCCGACACAACATCCGGTTTTTTGATCTTCTTTAGTAAAATCTATTTTGTAGATACCTGCAGTTTCGGAAAAAATCTACAAAATAGATTTTACTAATGAAGATCAAAAAACCGGGTGTTATGTCGGAATGACAAAACGGAAAATAAAAATGCGAATAAAAGAGCACGAAAATGACATAAAGCATAATCATATAACAACAGCTTTAACCAAAATAAATCAAGAAGAAAATATAAAAATAGATTTTAAAAATTACACTAAGTTAGCTAATTACAATGATTATTTTTATGCCGTGAAACGCGAGGCTGTCGAAATTTTAGCGAATAGGAACTCATGCAATACTGACCAAATGGAAATCGACGCAACGTGGCGCGATATGCTGGAGCGAAGTAGAGGAGGAGAGATGACAAAACCGCTGAGCGATGATGTTTACAGAAGCGTAACTACCTGAAGAAGGCTGTGTGGGCTGCAGCTGAAAGCGCTAGTAGAAGGTAATTTTAATGGGTTTTTAGTGTTTTAAAAGTTTTTAATATGTGTATTGTTTGTGTAAATTTAGTACACTGCTCATTTTGGGTGTTGTTTCACTATAAAACTACTAAAGCCCTTTATTTATTTATTTTTTTAAAAAAATCTACTATAGGGTAGGTGATCCAGTGATTGACATGCTCCAGTAATTGACATCTTCCCCAAAATAATTAATAAATAAGTAAAAAAAAAAAAAAAAAAGCAAATATAAAAATTTTAACATAGTAATTTCAAACACTGGAGCATAGGGTGCCTATTACAAGTAAAATGAAAAACTACCAGTGTCAAACAGTGGAGCATACGGGACCAGTTACTGGTAAAATGAAAAACTGACAGTGTCAATTACTGGAACATTGAGTGGGTGTAAAATAAAAATTCATAAAAAAATATATATCAAATGTATATATTTTAACTTATTTGTAGTTCTGAAAGTCTTTCATTAACTTAAGACTATTATATATTAACTTAAGACTTGTAAAATAGTTTCTGATGACTAAAATATTAAAAACATCAGAAATTGCTCTAAAAGTGTCAATCACTGGTGCACTTACCCTATTTGTATTTTTATTTTATGAACCAAAAGTAATACTTAAGATATACTTAAAGAGGAGGGGGCATTAATATGTCCCCCCAAGATATTTTAATTGTCATAAAGATTTAAAATAAAATGTGGGGAACAATTTTAAAAATCCAGAAAATTTCCTTATACTATAATAAGTGTTTTACATTTAGGAATATTTGATGAAGTGTGATTCTAATACCAAATTTTCCTTATCATAAATCATTCTAGTGGCATGTTTTAATTTTTATTTTATTTCAAACATTTTTTTTTCTTCTTTTCCATCAAATAGTTCTTCATGTCAATCATATCTTAAGAAATTTGAATACCAAAAAGTTATATTCATAAATGTGGTTCTATATTAATTTCATTTTATTATTTGCAGCAACGTTGGGTAAAAATTTTGTCTGCTGAATGTCCGACTATGGCATTTCATGCCAGCATCACTAATCCATTTGGCAAAGGAGCTTTAATAAACTTATTGAGACAGTTTGGAAAAGTAAGGAGCTTTCATTACTGAAAATTATAATATCAATTACATTGCATGAATAACTTCAATATAATATTACTTTGAAGGTGTATAAGCTTTTATTTTTAAATTAATTTTTAAAAACAGTTTTCAAGTTTTTTTTTTTTTTTTTTTTTGTGTGTGTCTCTATATGCTGTTTTCAATTTTGTTTTTAAATTAGATTTACTGTCTTAAAAAAAAATAATAATAATCTTCATTGATAGACTATTCTTATATTTATCTATGATACATTTTTTTTTTTTTTTTTTTTTTTCTGCCTGATTTTTGAAAATTAGTTAATTATATTTTTAAATTTTCATTGTGATCCATAAATGCCCTTAACAGTGTCAATTTATTGGATTCTAAAAATTAATCCCTTGCCAACTCAATTTATCTAGGGTTTAAAGGTTTAAAAAAAAAAGTTATTATTTTTTTTTTTTAATGTTTATTTTTATAGATTTATAGATATACATTTTTAAAACATAGTAACATCATTTGCATATAACATATCTTAAATGTAATGTAAAAAAAAAATATATATATATTTAAATACAAGGGAAAATTAGCTTTAAAGTTGATTTCTGCATGGCAGAAATCACTAGATTTTGCTCTCACTAACTAAAAATAATTCCTGCAGTAACTGAATTTTATATTAAATTACATATTTTTTATCTGGTATATCCATGTAACATAAATGATGATATTATCAGGGTTGCCGCGCTACCTGGAGAACCTGGAATAGTCAGGGAATTTGAAAAATGGCCATGAAAGTCAGAGAAAAGTCAGGGAATTTGAATATTTTAGCCAGAATCTGGAAAAGTTAGGGAATTTCATACGATGATTGCCAAAAAAAAAAGAAAACTAATTTTTCCTCCAACGTAGAGTCATTTTTCATGTTTTTTTCTTAGCTTCTGCCATTTTTTTAACAAGACCTCTTAGAAGGACCCCCATGGAGGGCAATCTCTCCTTAGGTCAAAGTAATATAACTTTTGTGTTTTCAAGTGGTACCATAATTCATTTTGCCCTTAACACAGCCAATGCACAATATATGGCTAGACTGGAATTTTCTTAGAACACGTCTAGAAAACCTGGAAAAGTCAGGGAATTTCATTCTTCTATTTGAGTGGCAACCCTGTATTATGTATCAAAATTTGGTCGCATATGACAAATGCAAAGACATGGCATTGCACAGAATCCATCGTCACAATTTGGACTGTAGATTCTTGTTCCCGCAACCTCAAGCAACTTTATAATGCTGCCATCAAATGCCCAGGAATGGAAATAAAACTGTTTGGAACAATTAAAAAGCACATCCAAAATAATTCTCAAAAGACTGCAAATACATCAAAAATTTTCCTGTTGTCCAAGCTACACTCGGGATGAGCGAGGAGAGTATGCTTCATTGCTCAGACAAAGTTGGCAAGGGATTAATTATATAAAATGTATTGTGCTTTTTAAATGCTAATTTTTAAATTTCTTCACTTTAGCTTCATGAAGATAAAAAACAAATAAGTGTGGGTTTTATTGGATATCCAAATGTTGGGAAAAGTAGCATTATAAACACTCTTAGATCAAAGAAAGTTTGTAATGTTGCTCCTATTGCTGGGGAGACAAAGGTAAATTTTTACTTTTTATTTACAATTTTCTACTTAAACTTTTTTTTTTATCACCTATCATCAAAATAAACAATGTCTAAGCAATATTATTATTATTATTATTATTTTTTAAGGTTTGGCAGCATATAACATTAATGAGAAGAATCTACCTTATTGATTGCCCAGGAGTTGTGTACCCTTCAGGTGATACAGATACTGAAATAGTATTGAAAGGAGTGGTAAGTTAGTAGTTTATTAAGCTCTGTCTGATTTATCTTTTATTTCAGATATTGATTAAAATGTCTAATTTTAAATGTAAATCCATTTTCAATTTTATATGTTTCAAGTTGCGTCAGTAAAATAGAACTTTTAGATATGATGGAAAAATCGGTTATTTTAGTATTTTCATAAAAGAACAGATTTATATTCTTATTTATGTATATTTTAGCATGAAAATTTCGTACTTTTAGAGAAGTTTGTGTTGCATTTATTTGTTCAGAGTTAAGTAGGGGAAAAAAAATGTTTAAGAATAGAACTTTTAAATAAAATTAATTTACTCTTAATTAAAACTTTATAAAACATACAACCTTTTATTACTCCATGTTTTCAAAATTGCCGAACTAGTTTCTTCTGGGGCGCCCCAGCTTGATCACTGGCATCACGCTGTGTGAAGTCGCTCGAAACTGATGTTTCTTGTTTCTTCCCTCTTATATAGACTCTTCGCCATTGGCGGTTGAGCACTGCCCCATCGTTGCCATTGCAGCAATTGGAACTTGTTAAAATTTCTACGGATTCTCTTACTGTAGCGTAACTGTGGTTGTGGTAGTTGGCCAACTTTTTTACTTGATCAAATTTTATGTCTATCTCTTCGTTTTTATTTACCTGGGTTAACGCGGTTGTTATTTTTCCTGTCATTATGTCATGGCTATGTTCTTTAATTCTTGTTTTTATTTTTGTTTTTCCTATATAGCACATTTCATTATTTTGTTTATTGGTATATGGAATTTTATAAATTACCGCTGTCTCTAAAGGATTTAGTTTATCTTTGTCATTTCTGATTAATTGAAAAATGTTAGGGTTTGGCTTGACAGGTATGTTTATATTATGTTTTGCTGCTACTTTTTTGATTTTATTAGAGATTGCGCGATCATAAGGAATTGAAGTGGTGTATTTGAGTTGAGGTTTTTGAAAGTTATTAATCTGATTTAAATTTTTTAATCTTTTTTTAAATAAGTTATCTATTAATTTATTTGAGTAACCTGCTTTTTGTGTAAATTGTTTAATATTTTTTATTTCGTTTTTTAGAATTTTAGGGTCTTTACAAATTGTTATTGCGCGATTTATATGGGCCTGTATTGCATTTATTTTATATTTAAAGGGGGTGCTACTATTTTTATGGATAATTTCATTACTACAATTAGGTTTTCTGTAAACTTGGGTGGTTATTTTATTATTGTGGCGGTTGATGGTAACATCTAAAAAGTTTAACTGACTATTATTTTCTTCTTCAAGGGTGAATTTTATATCCGGGTCTATTTGATTTAGGAAGTTTAAAACTTCTGTGGGGTCAGTTTTTTGGTCTATTATTGCAAAAACATCATCAACATACCGAAACCAATAAAAAAATTTTTCTTTAAGTTTTTCATCTAAATTATTTTCGATTTTACGTAATTTATATTCAGCAAGGAAGCCCGAAATGGGAGATCCCATTGGGACTCCCTTGACTTGTTTATAATAATTTTTATTGAACATAAAATAGTTTTCATTTAACAAAAAATTAGTAGCTATATTTAGAGTTTGGGCTATTGCAGGGTTTGTATATTGTTCATTTATTTTTTCGTTTATTAATTTAGCAATATTTTTAATGTTTATTGATGGATAAAGATTAACAACGTCAAAACTAACAAACTTAAAATTCTTCTGTATTTCTATTTCATAAATTTTTTGGATAAATTCTTCTGTGGAAATTAGGCTATTTGGTGAGGGGGGGGGGAAGTAAATTTTTGTAGATTTCAGCCATATATTTTTCTAATGAATAGGTTGGTCCTTCGCTTTTGCTAACAACTGGTCTTATTTTGGGGGGGTTCTTGTGATCTTTGTATCTGCCAAAAATTCTTGGTGTATTCGAAGCAAAATTATTATAAGTAGGGGGTTTTCCATCTGGCCAGGTACCTTCTTTAATTATTTTTTGTGTTTTTTCAATTATTTTATTTATGGGATCTTTTTTTATTCTTTCGGTGCCTATTTCATTTATGGTTTCTTCCATTTTATTTGTGTAATCTTGTTTATTTAAAATTGCAATTTTTCTAGTTTTATCTGTTAACATGCAAGTAATATTTTCATTTTTCTTTAATTCATTAAGGGCTTTAAGATCTTCCTGATTTATCTTATTATTTTTATTTTTGATGGTTTTATTAATTTCTTGTATAGCAGTGTTTCTTAAATCAATTTGTGCATCTTCTGGGACTTTTTTTATTGCTGATTCTAATTTAGCGATACTATCTTTAATTTTAATTGGTTGATCCAAAATATATTTTGACCCATTTTTAATAGGCTATCCTGATGACTATTAAGTTTGATATCTGAATTATTAATGTATGGATAATAATTTTGAGCAGGGGGGCCTGATATTATTTTTCTTTATCCAATTTTGCAGCTTTTGATTTTGTCTTTTTATGATCGAATTTCTTTCCATCGTATTATAAATATTGATTTTATTTGAAAGGGTAGTCCATTCTTCTTTATTGCAACAGTCTTTTAAATTTCTATATAATTCATCATATATCTTTTTACATTTAAACATATGTACGAATAATTTTATTAAGCAATTTTCTTTCGAATTTTTTAACATCGTTCAAATAGTTATTTAATAACGTTTTATTTCTTATTTTCATAAAATTTGGTGTTATCCTAAAATATTTGCAATCTTTCAAAAATTGGACATTTCGTTCTGCATTTATTAATTTTTTGCTGGCCCTTTTTACTTTACTAAAAATATTGTATAAGTCCATATTAAAAAAAAAAAAATTATTCAATTAAACATTCCTACTAAACAGGAATAGCAAATTGGGTAAATATCCCAAACAAACGATTAAACCAAATCCACCCCCTAATAAATACCGTAAAAAGTTTTATTTATTAATTTATCATTTATTAGCTTTATTAATAAAAATTCCTACTAAACAGGAAAGAAAATTTAATTGCAATGAACCACACCACAGTTACTAAGTAAAAAACGGAGAGGTAAACATAATGAAAACTTCTACTAAACAGAAGTTAAACTACTTAAGCCTAAATTTAAATAAATATAATTTTCAATCTAATTTACAAATCACTTATGAAAGAGAACTTTTATGAAATTTAATAAACACTTCCACTAAACGGGAGTTAAAACAGGAAACCCTGTAATCCACTGAAGGCATAAAATAAAAGTTAATTCAATTAGCGATTAAAAAAAAAAAAAAAGAAAATTTACACTAAGAGTTACGCCTAAAATTTAAGGGTAAACTAATTCATCTTAACTTAATAACTCAATATCCATTGTACCATAATTTTACCAGAACTAAAGGTTACTACATTAATCGAACATAAATTCACGTTGGAAGATGATTACTCAAATTTACACAAGTCCTTACGATACAATTATTATACATTATCTAATTATACAAATACGTTAGTGATAAATACACATAACACGTGGAAATAAAGTTCTGCACAAAAAAAAAAAAAAAAAATTAAACTTCTATGACATAAAAAATGTTATTAAACTTATCTGACATTGCAAAATGGCACGATGTGGGCATGAGGTAGCAAGTCTTCTTTCCACCTTGATAAAAACTTAAAGTCCAGGTTTCGACGTTGATACATTGAAATAATTTATAACCATGAAGTTGATTTAATTAAAACTTTATAAAACATACAACCTTTTATTACTCCATGTTTTCAAAATTGCCGAACTAGTTTCTTCTGGGGCGCCCCAGCTTGATCACCGGCATCACGGTGTGTGAAGTCGCTCGAAACTGATGTTTCTTGTTTCTTCCCTCTTATATAGACTCTTCGCCATTGGCGTAGAGTCTATATAAGAAACTAGTTCGGCAATTTTGAAAACATGGAGTAATAAAAGGTTGTATGTTTTATAAAGTTTTAATTAAATCAACTTCATGGTTATAAATTATTTCAATGTAATTTACTCTTGTTTAAAATTTTTTTAAGGAGAGGGGATAAAAAGGCTACTTTTTTTTTTAATATTGAAGATAAAAAAGTATATTTATTGTTCTAATATAATGATTTTGTCATCAAAATTCAAATACTGTCAAACCTCATTAACGCGAATCGCAAGGGGGGGGAAATTGTTCATAATATCAGTAGCTCATTCTATCATATAACTAAACTAATCTTGACGAGGATTGTGGAAACAGTTCATTTTAAAAGTAATTCATATTAAGGATGTTTGCGTTAACAAGTTTCAATTGTATTTCATGTCAATCTCTTGCTTTTGCATACAGTTTCAACGTTTTTGTCTTTTTTCCAATCTGAGATTGCAGTGTAATTCTAATTCAGATATTCATGTATTTGTATTTTAGTTACTTAGTTTTCTTATTTCTTTTTTATTTTGTTTTCAGCCCCCCCTCCCCTCCTTAAGTAATGTTGTAAAATAAGTATCTGAATATTTCGAATTGCTTTTCAAAATCTACATAATCAATCTACTTTCCCTGTAATTTTTTTTTTTTTAGTATACTTTCTTTTGATGTAATTGAATATTAATTTATTAGATCATTTTAATTTTTTAAATATATTTACTTTGTTGTTGGGTTAAATTAAAAAAAAAAAAAAAAAGAAAGAAATGTTTTATTTACTTTACATAATTTTGGCTTTTTTTTTTTTTTTTTTTTTTTTTTTTTTATATAGGTAAGAGTTGAAAATATTCAAGATCCTGAAGACCATATTCCTGAAGTTTTAAACAGGGTGAAAAGAGAATATTTGCTTAAAACTTATAAAATAGAACCTTGGACTGATGCAACAGATTTTCTTGAAAAATATGCTAGACGCAGTGGAAAACTTCGTAAAGTAAAGAAATTCTTTTTAGTTAAATTTGACAAATTTTGATATTAATGTTACTGCAATTATTTCTCTCAGTTCAGTTTTTACCCAAGATACTTTTCATAGCATTTATTACAGGCACTTAAATCTTTGAAACTTTTCGAAAACAGTGTTTTATGGATGAGATTTAATCTAATTTTCCCCCATTCTCTTCTCAAAAGAAAGTTTTTAATGTTTTTTATGTAAAAAGAAAAAAAAAAAAATCTATATTTAAATATAAATTAATAACATCTATTCATTTTTCTTCAGAAAAGGTAAAATTAATATTAAATTCTCTTTTTCTCATGTTGAAGTATGTCAAGTTAAGGTATGAAAACTGCTAAATGCGAGCAAAAAAAAAAAAAAAAAAAAAAAAACAGATTTTGAGGGGTCTTTAAGGATAACAACATGTCACTGCTGGTAGAAGTCCTACCAGCGTAAAAGTTTCTAATAAAAGATGTTCATGAACTATGAAATTGTCTCATCATCGTTTCTAGTGTTTTTTGACATAATTGCAAACTCCTGAAGGTATGACACCCATAAATGTTGGAAATAATCTGTTTTCACCACACACATACACATATATATGTGAGGATTATTACTGGTGTTTTTCTAGGGGTATGTGTTAAACATATTCAGTCTATACGGTCAAATGTTTATTGAGGCCAGAATTCAGCTACAAAGGACAAAGGATAACAAACTAAATCCTTCACTTCATGAACAGCTGCTTTGTTTGCTTCCGAAATTGCTTCTTACTCACAGCTGATTCACTAATAATTCATTTGTAGTGACTTCCTTCTTGAAGTCTTTTGCTAAATTCCTTTCAAATCTTTTTTCCATCTATTTATTTTATTTCTTGTTCCACTAGAGAGACGATTCATGCTCTTGGTGAAAATCATGGATAAAAAAATCTAATTTAATTTTGTTCTTCTCTTTCCATTCCACATATATATTTAAACAATATTTAATCATTATATTTATTTATTTATCTTTTTTTAGAAAATCCTGCAAACATTTATAAACCTGGGGATTAGGTTATAGGAGCTGCAGCACTTCTCCCTTTATGGCTGGTGCCTACATGATATAAGAACATGATTTGATACAGAAAAAGAAAATTTATTTGCAATTTAAAGGAGATGGGAAATGAAATGTATTGCAATGATTGCATTATTGTTTAGTTATGCTTTCTTTTGCTATTATCTTTAACTCAGGATGTAATACGAAATGAAAACTTCTTTATCAATCATATTTATGTATGACTTGTGACTTAAAGGAGGGAAGCCCTGATCACCTCACAAGTGGCTGAGTGATTCAGCGCTCAAAGCTGATAGATGGCTAGGTCACACTGATCGACCTAGCCATTCAGAGTTTCCTGCGGTTTTCTCCGAAACTCACATGTATATGGACCCCATAGAAAGACTCCCACAGAGGGCACTCCACCTATAAGCCTAGAGCACTAGAGTAGTCAATCGGCCTTAAATCCTACAACCAACCAACTTGAGCAGCTCACCGAGAGCTTGTCATATCGATTAAAGGTCTATTGTATCTCAGCCCAGAAGCATCCTTAAGAGAAAAGTTTTGTATCTGAAGCAAAGTTCCACTACAAGGCAGAAATATCCTGCAGTTCGTAATGCTCAATGAGATACCATCCAATGAGCAAAAATGGTCTAACAGCCACATATAATGGAGCAAGCAGTCTTCTTTACTCAGGGATGAGATTTTTCAGCTTTTCAGCTGATTTCAGCTTTTTTGTACATTTAGCTTTTCAGCTTTTTTTATGTTTCTGATATGCATTTGTTCTTTTTTTATAGATTGAAGATTAAAATAAATATTTATTATTCAAATATAATGTGTCTTGCCTTTGTGTAGAGTTTCAGCTTTTTCGTATTTTTGCTAATCTCATCCCTGTCTACTAGCCATCAACCACGACAAATGAGATCAGGATTGATACTCATAATTATATAATAATACCCAAGGCCAATTGCCTTTTTCAAACAATTTCTGTTATTGTTAAGCTGTAAAAGTGTCTTATGACATGGACCAAGACTGTCTCGATTTAACTTTTTTGCTTGACTTTGACCATAATTATGATAATCAGATACCTTCCAATCAGAAATGTAATCTAAACATATGGGAATACAGGATGTTGACAATCAAAGAAATCTTGGAAAAATCTGGGAATTTCATAAAAATACTCAAAAGTCCATGAAACTTTTCATGTTTGCCTCACAAACATGACTGAAAGATCAGCAATATCTTATCAATATTGTTAGATAAAAGCAAATTATGTTAATTTCCAGTCTTGCTACTAAAAATAATTGTTATATTATCAATAATCCTTTATGAAATTGATTCAGTAATTGTTCATAATTATTATAAAAAACTACTTTTAAGGCTTTTTTATATACTATAACAAAACTTGCTAAGTTTACAATAATTATATATTCTCTATCTAATTAATTTGATCAGTAATTGTGTCAGATGGCCTGTATTTAAAAATAATAATAATAAAATTACCTGTCCAGAATGATTAGCTTATGATCTTGAGAAAATAAGATGTATATGAGCTTTCGGGATTTGACAAAAATATATCTTTGGGACTTGAAATTTTTCTGAGAAGACCTAACATTGCCTAGAAGGTGTTGTGTTGACGCTCCTTTCCCCGACAAGTGGAAACGGAGCATTCTTAAAAAAGGACAAGATTATTTTTTTTTTTAAGGAGACAATTTTAAAGATTGGAGAGGTTGCATTGGGCAAGATATTTGAAATGTGTAGGCTTGATGTCTGACATTAACTTACATGTTTTAAAATTGTGTAAATATTATGTAAATAGTAGGAACATGATTAAATTCCGTTTGAAAAAAAGCCCAATGTTTTCTTGAACCTCTCTGTTTTATTTCTTAGCTGGCCTTACTGAATCACAATGTCCTTATTCTTTGTAGACAAGGCTCATTTTTTAAATCTTTGTTTTATTCATTTAAAATTTTTTGAAATAATATATTCTAATTATGCAATATTTAAAAGTTTGGTATCACAAGATAATAAGTTATGGAAATCATAGAAATCTGTCAAAAATAGTCAGGGAAAGCGAAAAACAATCAAGGAATTCTTTTTCTGAATTTCTGTAACCTCCCTGAATTAGATAGTCAGATCAGTGACCTCTCTTCTATTAACAGACACAAAAGTAGGTTCATTTCCTCTGTTAAGGTTAAAAAAGTTATAAAATAAAATGTGATCCATTAGCACTTCCCTGCACTCAGTGGCGTCTCCAGAAAATTTTTCAGAAGGGGGCAGACTGAAAACTGTAAAGGTTTTGGTATATTTTAGAAATTCAGTTCGACCCAAGGTTGAGGGATTGGCTGATTCAGATTAAGCAGATATGTAATATAAACACCAACTTTTTTTTTTTTTTAAATCTAATTTAAGACACTTTATTTACAAAAATTGTAGTTTGTTCCAAACCAGCCTGATTTTATAAAACTTACTATTAAGTTGATTCAAACTCCATTCTCAAGAAAAAGTTAGAGCCAATCTGATCTGCGAGTCCGGTCGGTTTGTCTCTAATTTGGCTCTGTGATATAAATGTTATTTGGCAATTCAAATAATCATCAAAACTCTTAACGGCACAGTATTAAAGCTTTGTATAATATAATTTAAAAACAATTTTTTTTACCAATCAGAATTTTCTAGGAGGGGGCAAGCCCATGCCTGCACTTATTGCAATCACTATTACCCCACACTTCAATGTGGTGAGCATTTGCATCACAACCAAAGATAAGCATAAAGCCAGAACAACAATAACTGAAAATGGCCTTAGCCAAACCAATTAAGGAGTCCATTTCCTCATAAGGGGGATAGGCAGAAACAAAGATAAATCAACATTTATAATCCTATCCTTCTGTTTGACCATAACCACAACCAAATCCTTATAGTTAACAAGATTAAGAATATTAAGTTCAAATCTATGCATTTGTTTGCACATAACAGAGAATAAATTAAGTGTTAAAATAAGGTTTTACATTGTTTTTCTTAATATTTATACAGTCAAATCTCATTAACGTAAATCTCATGGGGAATGAAAAAAATTGTTCATGCTATCAGTAACTGAACTCAGAAAATAATCTTTATTTTCGTGCGGATTGTGGAAGCATGTCATGATGCTAAAAGTAATTCACGTTAAGAGGTTCCACTGTACTAAATTATTAAAAAATGTGTCTGTAATCGAAATGTAAAAAAAAAAAGGTTCAATGTTTTTACATTTTTTTGTTATCTTTAAATGTATATATATTATTTTTTCCTTTTGAAAATTGGGAAATTTATTTTTACAGGGAGGAGAACCTGACATATCTACTGTTGCAAAAATGGTTTTAAATGATTTTCAAAGAGGGAAATTGCCATACTTTGTGAAGCCACCTCTTGATGAAGTAATTTTTAATCTATATTTTTATATCTAAGGTGGTATTTAATGCACATAAATTTAATATTGAAGAATTATTTTTGTTATCCCATTTAATTTCATAGTCTAAATTCATAACTGATTTTATTTGAATATTTTATGATTTATTACATAAATTGAAAGTAATTGTTGTGCAGTAAATAAATGAGTGATAGTGTTTTAATCAATATTTTACTAATTAAGTTTTTTCTAAAATGTTATGTTTATTTTATGTACTTTATTTAACCCGTTAGTAGTCGCTAGTTGGACGATTCACCGCCCATCCCTTCAGTTTTTATTCAACAGCCACCAAAAATTTTTAGAAGTGGCATTTGATATACATAAAAGCCGAATCAACTCGAATAATCATCGATTATGTATATCAAATACCACTTCTAAAATTTTTTGGTGGCTGTTGAATAAACACTGAAGAAATGGGTGGTGAATCAACCAACTAGCAACTACTAACGGGTTAATATTTCCTTTATTTAATCCTATGTAATATACTTTCACCATTTTATGTTTTCTGATTTCTTTTCTCAGAGATTCCCCAGACAATTTCAGGAGGGTGCTGCAGCTGCATCCTGCCTGCCCTATAGTGGAAAAAATATCATCCTTCTTGCCCTCATCTAAAAAAAAATTACAACTTCTTGTCCCTTAATTAAAAAATATGTACCCTTACTGCACTTTGTAAATGATAATCTTCAAACTGAATATAAATGCTATAAATATAGTAAAACTATTGATGATGATCAAATCCATTCATACATTAGTAATAAGCAAAAGTAAAGAAAGTTAAAATTTAGATTTGCATGTATGCATAATTGAATTTTGAAACTAAGTGTTTGTATGTTAAAATGTGCCCTTAAGAGTCCAAAAACTGCCCCAAAAAATCTAAAAAGTTCTCTTTTTTAATACCCAGCACTTTTTTAAACCTGGGGAAAACTTTACTTTTTCTTTCTGTTTTTTTTTTTTAAATACAGTAAGCTCCGCTTAATAAAATCACTGGTTAATAAAATCAGCCGCTTAATCTGATCAAATTGCCAGGACCGGAATGAAATCAGTACAAACTAGTTTTAAAACCACCGCTTAATAAAATCAACATTGCCGGTTAATAAACTCAAAACAAAATTTCTTCAGCAACAAAAATGCCATTTATACACGCTGAACAAATTTTTATTTACACTGTGACTTTTTATTTTTGAAATAAAAAAGAAAAGTAAAATTCAACAAGCTCTCTGTTATCTCTCTTTGTCGAAAAGTTCACATTTAAAGCATGCTTATAAATTAAACACGCCTCATCGTTTGTTTTATTAACAATTTCAAAGAAAATATTCGTCAAAGCGCAGTAATAAGTTATAAATTTGATTTGGTTCGCGTATGATATATATATTTTTAAATTTTTAATTATTGAAAGTGAGTTTCTAGTTCTTATTCTGAAATAACTAAGAAGCAAGAGTTTTAAACGGAAAGATTTTAAATTTAAAAGAAAAGCGTGGACTTTTGGCAAAGTAATGACGATTTTTCTCAAAGAAAAGCATATTGGAACTTGGAATTTGTTTAATTTACTTATTTTGAAGTAGCAATTAATTAATTATCTGACAAATGTTAATTAATATTGTTTATTAATTCAATTACTTGATACCTTTTGAAATTCCTTAGCAAATTCAGGGAAGTAATACATTTTTCTTGAGTGCAGGAACGTTCGCCGCATATAAAAATCAGCCGCTTTATAAAATCACTTTGGCTCAGAACGAATATGAATTTAATAAGCGGCGGGCACTGTATATAGTTTAGTATTTATGTATTTATAAAATGCCAATATCATTGATAGTGTCTTATTGGTTACTCAGAAATCAAATTTTCTGACATATATTATTTGTGTCCAGTAAACATTATATGATGGGAGTTTTGTATTGTTAAATCTGCCTGCACTTAATCTGTTTAACCAATAGTCTTCAGTGAATCTAAATAATCGAGAATTTCAGTTAAATTTTTGATTCATATATTTAATTCATAATTACTCTTGTTGCATTATCGTTTAGAATTTCGTTATTTTTATTATACTTTTGTTATTTTTTCAGAGTAAAATTGAAGAAACAAAATCTACTGAGAATGTTACAATAGAAAATCCAGTTGAAGAACACATAGAAGATGCAAATGACATTAAAACTGAAAATGATGCAACTGTAAACTCGAAAGAAGAGTTATCAGATGAAAATTCTCAGCAAGCATTATCTCAAAATGATATAAAGACTGAGAATGATGGAACTATTGAAAATGTAGAGGAAAAATCACCTGAGAATTTAGAAGACAGTCAAGTAAGATGTTAATACTGTTTAAAATATAAAATTATTAAATTTGTGCATAGGATTAATACCGTTAAGCAAAGATTTCAGTACCAAAATTATATATAATTAAAAAATAAATAAAACACTTTCTATGTAAACATTACCACAAAACACTTGTGCCTGTTTTGTTTGCCTGGCGAAGAGTCATGCTACTATTTCAACTTAAAATTATTATGCGATTTTTGCTTTGTATGGTTATTTACATACTTTTATATATATATATATAATAAAGATGATCTATTAAGCATAGTAGAAGCCAAGCAACAGATACAAGATCACTGAAACACCAATGAGCAATAAGATAAAAAAAAAAAAAAATCATCAGTCAGGGTTCCCACGGTCCTTGAAAGTCCTTAAGAAGTACTTGAATTTCATTTTCTTTTTCAAGGGCCCTTGTAAGTACTTGAATTTTGTGCGAAGTCCTTGAAAATCCTTGAATTTTCCACTCCAATAGACAGGCTTAGCGCGAATTCTGTCAAGGCTAAACTATCTCCATCTCCACATGCATACGCCATTGTCTAATATAATGATTTTGTCATAAAATTCTTATTTCATTGTCTTTCTTTTGCATATAGTTTCAACTTATTTTTTTTTTATTTATTTATTTATTTATTTTTTGCCAGTCTCATACCTTTCTGATGGACTGGTCATTAATTTTGAGCAGAAAATGAGTAGACCATGACTCAAACCTAAAAACTTTGGAATAATCATAATGATTCCAAATCTTGAAGTAATCGTTTTTTGACTCTTGTAAAAGTTAATTTGGTCAATCCATCAAAAATGTATTGTGAAAACAGGCAAAGTTATTCTAATTATTAAAAAAATATTACTAATGAAAGTAGTTACTAAAGTTTTGTGTGTATGCCTAACATTCTGCGATTTTCCCCATGTCTTTGAAAAATTTCAAATAGGCCTTGAAAAGTCCTTGAATTTTTTTTTTTTTTTTTTTTAAGGGTGGGAACCCTGTCAGTGGATGAAATACACTAATGTAAAGAAACCAGATCTATTAATTAACAGCCTGCAAAACAAACGAATCAATAAAGTAAAACAACAAATCTTAACTTAAAACCATAAACTTATCAAAATTAATGAAAAAACAACCCAAGAAACACAAGATAGGAAGAAGGAGGCAGGCGGCAACCAGTTCTCTACTGCATTTTTTAACTGTTACTTAAAGCATACAGTTGATATTTTGGTTAATAATATGACAGAGTAACTAAAATTGTAATTGAATATTGTATAAAAATAATTCTAAAATATTTTCATTCATGAATATCAATCAATAGAATAATTCCTAAAGTTAAGAATGTAAAATTTTAGCATCCAAAAAAATATATATAATTAATTTTATTTGTATAAGTAGAGAAATGTTTAATATTATCTTTCTGCTAAATAGCTTTTTCGCAAAATTTTATGATAAATTTGTGCATTATCTGAATACTTTCATAGAAGTACTCTGTAAACTAAATAAGAGAGTTCTAAATACAATAAAGCACCTTTTTATAACTCCCTCATTTATACATCTTTTATGTTTACACAATAATTTAGTATGGTAGTTCAAATTTATTCCTATTGATTTCTATATTTAAAAAAAAAAGAACTTAATTTGATTTATAATGCTGTAATTGCTATTGTTCAAAGACAAGCACTACAGAAAATTTTCAAAGACTTTTATATAATTAAATACCTACATTTTTTAACATAAATCATTTAATAATTAATGCATAATGTATGCAATGCATATTATTAAATATATTTAGCAAATCCAAGGTTATATTTAAAGTATTAATTAAAAATTGATTTTTCTGACATTTATAATAAAGGTTTTATTTAAAAATTTATTTATTATTTCTAATATAAATACTACTAAAAAATAATAAACTATCTTTAATGCCTCTTAAAATTATTACTTTTGCATAAAATTTATTTGTATAAAATTGAATTTTTCAGGTTCATAACTAATCATTAAAATTAAAATTTCATTAGTACATCAATTTACGCCAGTCCCTTGAAAGCATGCATATAAAAAGTGCTTTACTGTATTTGATTAAAATGTACCTATTTAGATTTTCTTTAAGGAAGTGTACCAATGATGGATACTGTGTCAACATAGGACACTTTAAAAATTAAGCTTTCTAAAATCATGCATAGGTTTACCATTCATGGTTGGTGTTACAGCCCTTTGCTATTAATGTCTTAATTACAAGGATTACAAGCCATCAGTTCTAGAACAAGATCTGTTTAACTGAAACAGTTAGTGTGAATTTTGTCTCATATTGTCGTAATTTCTTGTTGTTTAGAACAGTAGTTGTCCACTCAGCCCCTATCACCAGTTTCTATGATGGGTGGTTGAGGTTTTGTTCAATACTGAAGCACTTTCCATTTTTTCTTAAATTTAATTGACTTTTTAAAAACATTAAAATGGAAAAATGCTTTGTTGTATGCTTTAACTTATTATATCTCTGTTTTATAAATTTTGTAAAATAAAGTTACTTCCTTATTTTATAAAACACCACTTTTATTGAATGAGTGGGTGGTAAGAAAATTTTACTACTAATAGAAATGCAAAAGTGGGTAGTAGGCATAAAAAGATTGACTACCCCTGGTTTAGAATAAAGTAAGCTAAATTTTGCATATTTTGAGCTCACTTCTTGTGTCCTCTGCTTTAAAGGACTAAAATAAGAATGTAGATTTATGGTATTAAATTTTTGATTTTGTTGAAAACAGATTATGAATTTAATCCAAAATTAAATCGGAATACCACAGTACATTCTAATGACAAGCAGAATCCCAGCAAATATGTAATAGCTAAACTGACTAACCTCAGCCATTATAGGATTTATTCATAAAATAAAACTTGATTTAAATAAAGCAATTTGATTGGGGCACTGTAATTTTAATGTGTTCAACCATCTCACATTTCATTGAATTTTTTCTGCAGAAATTCAAAAGTGTCTACTACTTGTCCACTTCTGCATTTTTACGTGTCCACTAAAAATGCAATTTAAGCTCTCTGGATTTTTTTTTTTTTTTTTTTGAGTTTAAAAATGATTCACTTAGCATCTTTCACTGGTACAATCTTGAACAGAAAAAATTAATTGAGGTAAAAAACATTTGTTATTGTTAGTCTTTAAGATTAAGAAGAACTGTGCAAAAAATAGTTACAAAAATGTCCTTCAAGTGTTCAACACTGATACAGTTCAGTGGCGCCAACTTATATGGGCCTGTGGGGCTCGAGCCCACCCAATAATTTGCTCTCACAGCCCACCCAATTTTCATTAATTTCATTTATAATTTATTTATCTTTTCGAAGCTTAAAAAAGCTAATTTTAATGAGCTTCAATATATGTTTATTTTCTGTTTCATGATTATTAGCGTATTTTAAACATTCTTTAATACAAATAAGCGGGCTCCAGAAATTCCAAAGAAATTGGCTGCCATTTCTAATTCACTAAGGGAAAATAATTTATTAAAACTATTATTTATTAAATTATCTAACATGATGAATTCAAATGATTTTCATGTTAGAGAAAACTAACACTAATCAAAGAAAGACAGTTTTATTGTCTATAAATAACATCTTAAAAAATGCGTTTTTATAATGGTTATCTCGCATATCAAGTTTCGTACACTTACAAGCCATATAAGTTGGGACATAGCCATCCCGTTATCGAGGAAATCGTCAATATAGCAGCGCCATCTTTCGGCCTATAAGCATCCAACATGAATCAGCAAAATGTCTCATAATTGCCTTCTCACATATCAAGTTTTGTTTGATTATACGCAAAGAACTTGAAATATAGCCTTTCTTGAAATTTCAGAAACCACTGTGTAGCAGCGCCACCTGTTGAGCGGTCGACACCAAAAGTTGACAGATACCAATTTATGTCAAGGTGCATCTACATATGAATTTATGTGCAATTCTGTGCAGTAGCTCCTGAGATATAGCCTTCCCTTAAATTGTGGAAATCGCTGCATAGCAGTGCCACCTGTTGGCCGATAAGTATTCAAATTGAATCAGCATAATGTGTCATAATGACTTTCTTATACATAAAGTTTTGTTTGATTATACACAATAGAAGCTGAGATATAGCCTCTCCTTAAATTGTCTAAATTGTTGTATAGCAGCGCCACCTTTTGAGCGGTTGACACCAGAAATTGACAGGCACTAATTTGGGTCAAGTAGTATCTATATATAAATTTATATACAATTATGAGCAGTAGTTCCGGAGATACAGTTGCCACAAAATGTTTGTCACACACACAGACATTACAGACAGACAGACATTTTCTAAAAATGGTAAAATCGTGTTCTAGAACAGTCAAAACGTGTAAATCTGTTGGAAACTGGAAGTCGAAAATTTTTACGAATCCAATGCTTTCTTCTACTGAATATAGAAGAAAGTAAAAATTTTGAGTTTCTTTAAAGTTGAAAACGTAGTCGTCAATTAAAATATATTGGTCGCCAATAATGACCAGGCGACCGTATTTCACGAGCCCTGCAAATAAGTAATTATGTTTTTGCACTCTTCTATATTTAATTGAAGATAGTATTGGATTCGTAAAAATTTTCGACTTCCGGTTTTCGACAAATTTACACGTTTTGAGATATCTAGAACACAATTTGATCATTTTTAGAAAGTGTCTCTCTGTGTGTGTAACAAAAACTTTATGGCGACTGTATCTCCGGAACTACTGCTCAGAATTGTATACTGCTCAGATTTGTACTGCTCAGAATTGTGGCGCTGCTAAATGATTTCTGCAATTTAAGGGGAGGGTATATCTCAGGTTCTATTGCGTATAATCAAGCAAAACTTTATACGTGAGAAGGCATTATGTGATATTATGTTTATTCAATTTGAATGCTTATCAGCCAACAGGTGGCACTGCTATACAGCGATTTCTGCAATTTAAGGAAAGGCTATCTGAGGAACTACTGCACAGAATTGCATATAAATTTATAAATAGATGTACCTTGAGATGAATTAGTGCCTGTCAACTTTTAGTGTCACCTGCTCAACAGGTGGCGCCGCTACACAGCCACTTCCACAGTTTAAGGGATGGCTATATCTTAGATTCTATTACGTATAATCAAACAAAACTTGATATGTGGAAAGGCAATTATGAGACATTATGCTAATTCAATTTGAATGCTTATCGTCCAATAGGTAGTACTGCTATACTGCAAAATTCCTCGATAACAGGAAGGCAATATCGCAACTTCTGTGGTATATAGCTGTACGAAACTTCATATGCTAGATAACCATTATAAAAACACATTTTTTAAGATGCTATTTATAGACACTAAAACTGTCTTTTTTTGGATATTTAGTGTTAGTTTTCTCTATGATGAAAATAATTTGCATTCATCATGGAAAATAATTTTAATAAATAAAAGTTTTAACAAATTATTTGCACTTATAGTGAATTTGTGTATGAAGATATAGAAGAAAGCCCTGTGGTGGCCACAACATACTATAGTTAATTTTTGTTTACAGATTTTTTTTTTCTTTTTAAAGGTTGTTTAGCTACAGTATATGCAGCAGGAGTAATTATTAAATATATATATATTAGTTGATAACATTAAAAAAAAAAAAAAAAAAGCTCAAGAAATTTGCTTTTTTGACATTTTTATTATTTGCATTCTAAATTTATTATTCTGGATTTAAGGTTTTGAGTAGATATCACTATTACATTAGAAAGATCCACTGATAATGAATTTAATAAAATCATAACTTTATACTTAAAATGGTAATAAATTAATGTATCTTTACCAGTCTTCATCCCTCTCCAAAGGAGAAAAATCGCCATATTGTTCCTTGTACCCAGAAATATTCGAGCCCACCCAATCTTTTTCAAAAGTTGGCGCCACTGATACAGTTATCTATCTTGCATACATATATTCAGTAAAACACCGTTTATGTGTCTTACAAGGGACTGATTTGAAAGGATGTGTAAATGAAAAGATGTATAATTGAAATTTTAAAAGTAAAACTTTGATTACAATAAATTTAATGACACTTCAGCAAAATTTATGTGAAAATACTAATAAATAAAGTTTCTTAAGTTAATAAATGTATATTATACTTTATAGTGGACTTTTTTTTTTTTTTTTTTTAAGATAATAAGCAAATTAAAAAATATATAAAAAGTGAGAAAAATCATACCATTAATGCAGGACTGGGTACTTATTACATACTAGCCGCCTTCGGCAACCAGCTGGTTCGCGATCACTGAAAAATCCAACTTTACGAAACTCCCGCTCGGTGGTGCCTGCAGCGTATTTTTTCCGTTTCAGGTATAATAACAGCTTATTGATATATCGTGAAAATAGCTTGTTGAAATCGCAGTAAATTCCTGCGCGGTAGCACCTTCGGTGCCCTCTTCCCTTTTCAATATCTGAAACAGCCTGTTCGCTCACCATGTTATGATCTTTCAAATTTCTGACTTTAGCTAAGTCCCGCTCGGTGGCGCCATCCCCGTTTTAGAACTTACAACACCTTCCTCGCTCATTAGAATTTGGAATATTGAAATTTTTAAATATTACAGCGCCATCTCGCGGTAGAAATTTTTGTAATATATTGTTCAATTCCAAATCAACAAAGCTTTCAAATGATGTATTACTTATGAAATTATTTTAATTAGTAGCTGAGATACAAAAGAAAACCTAATCAGGACACCTTAAAACGTGTAAATCAGGTGAAATCTCGAATTCCACTTTCGATAATATAAAAATGAAATTATACTAATTAGAAGCTGAAATACAATGATAATACAAACATTTTTTTAAAAGATTTGTGTCTGACTTATTTGTGGTTTTCTCCAAAACTTGCTTAATTCCGGGCTATATACCATTAAAAATTATTAGTACAAAATGTGAGTGAAAATCTGAATTTGAAACTCTGTAAAATATAAAAGAATAAACATTTTCTGGTTTTTCCGTAGTTTTCTCCGAAAGTTTCGTACAGAATTTGAACGGCTTATATCATTTTAATAGCTTGCAATAAAAATTCTTTAAAATATCTTTTGAATGATGTATTATGTATCTTTGATATAATGAATATCTTTGATATATTTTAGACTCAAAATGGCTAATCTATCAAGGGCGATTAACGATTTCTATTGAAATCCGTCTAAAATTTAAGAATTCCAAAACTGCTCTTTTACAACCGAATTTATAAAAAAATGGAAAAAAAAAAAATCAATATTATTCTGGTAAAAGTAACTTTTGGTGTCATTAACAGATGAAATAAAAATGAATTTAAATAAATATAATGTCTATTTATTTTATTTTTAAAGCTATACTTTAGATTTTTTAACTGCATACAGGTGAGCCATAATGACGGGCAATTTTGAAGTTCTGCTTTTGATCGATTTTAAATTGAAAAAATTCAAAAACTGATTTTTTTATTTCCAGTACTTTGTCACTTGGGCGAAAAACGAAACGTAATTTTTCCGGACCGGAAGAATTGTCAGCCAGCATGTCTAGCACCTGGCACTGAAGAATCTTTGATAAATGATATAATTAAGTATATAAATAAAAATACAAAAGGACGAAAATTAAACTTTAAAAACATTTAAAATACCTTAAAAATCCTTTATCTGAGCAGCATAACTTGTTTATATATTTCGACGCGCTAGTCGCGGTCGTCTTCAGATTGTTTACTTGGCTGCTCTGCTGACCGTCTCATCATTTGCTTCTTTATCATCTTCATCTGTGCTGACGTCATACTGCCGTTGTTTTTTTATCGATTATGTGTTGCCATTCATTGGGTATTTTGCTGTGCTCCCTTTCATTAATAGCGGTGTTAGAGGTTAGAATTTCTAGTGCTTCTCTTTTTAAGGCGTAATTATGGGAGTTATAAGGTGCAATTTTAGTGAATGGCTCCGACGTGAAACGCGAATGGCTCCGATATGTGGATGACGTTTTCGCCGTCATCCCTACTAGCATTGACCCTCAAAACCTCCTAAACGAATTATATAACCTAGATCAAAATATTAAATTTACCCTAGATATAGAAACAAATAATAGCATAAACTTCTTAGACGTTAAAATCATTAAAAACAAAGACAATACTTTCAACACCACTGTATATCGCAAACGAACCAACAATAACGAAATTATCAATAATAAATGTAAAACCCCCTTCCAATACAAAATTGCCGCCATACGTTCTTACATAAATCGCGCTATATTAATGTGTTCAAACAAAAATCTCCTAAACCTCGAAATTAAATTTATAAAAGACATTGCTCAACATGCCGGTTACAGTAGATCTCTAGTTCAAAAACTCATTAAAAAACGCTTGAAATCCCTCAATACAATTAATGACACCCAAAAGATCAAATCTAAATTTACCACCTCCATACCATTCTGCAACGGTATAGCGAATAAAATCAAAAATGAAGGCTCACAGCATGGTATACATATTCCCATCAAACCTAATAAAAATATTATACAACGGATACGCAACGAAAAAGACTTGATTGACCCCAAAGAAACCTCAGGAATTTATAAGATTGAATTTAATTTTGAAAATAATAACACAACAGCTTCTTACATTGGAATGACCAAAAGAAAAATTAAAGACCGCGAAATCGAACACATTAATGATCTAAAATATAATAGAAATTCCACCTCTCTATCCCGTACTCACATTAATAACCCAATAAACCCTAATACTATAAACACTACTAAAATTGCACCTTATAACTCCCATAATTACACCTTAAAAAGAGAAGCACTAGAAATTCTAACCTCTAACACTGCTATTAATGAAAGGGAGCACAGCAAAATACCCAATGAATGGCAACACATAATCGATAAAAAACAACGGCAGTATGACGTCAGCACAGATGAAGATGATAAAGAAGCCGGTGACGAGACGGTTAGCAGAGCAGCCAAGTAAACAATCTGAAGACGACCACGACTAGCGCGTCGAAATATATAAACAAGTTATGCTGCTCAGATAAAGGATTTTTTAGCCTTCCTTCATCAGGTGCAAAAAAACACGTGCTACTGCCTTGGAGGCAAAAGCAAGACTGAAAGCAGGGAAAAATCCAGAGGGGGGGGAGCAACACAAACAACCAATAGGAAGCATCATGCAGGACCAATCAGAGAGGAACACACATGCACACACAAAAACAAAAAGAGGGAGGGAAGGAATAAACAATTAATTATTTTTATTTTATTTATTTATTTTTATTTTATTTTTTTTTTCTTAATGATTTATTTATAATTCATTTTTATTATTTATTTATTTATTATTTATTTATTTTTTAAATTAATATTATACTAATAAGTAAATTTAATAAAATTAATTTATTTATTATTATTATTATTTATTTATTTTAATTATTTATTTAGAATTATTATGTTATATACCTAATGGAGGAAATTATTTAATTGAATTAAACAAATTTTTCCAGGCTGTAGACAGCAAAGTGGAATCACATTTTTCATTGACAATTTTATCACGATTAAGATAAATAGCTAAATTTTCCAAAAAATCCAGTTCAGAAATGCGTTTGGCATGAAAGATAATTTTGGCACTCTTAAAATTAAAACTATGATCAAATTCCCAACTGTGCTTCGCAATAGAAGATTTAGAAATTTCTTGATTAACAACATACCGAGAATGTTCACGTAAACGGACTTCAAGATTTCTTTTTGTTTGACCAATATAAGATAAATCACAATTATTACAAGGGACATTATAGATACCCCACTTATGAAGCTTGGGAACAGGGGATTTAGTTGAAGGGAATTGGAATTTATTGACAGGTTTAAAAATAACGTGAAAATTGAAACGCTTCAAAACTTTGGCTAATTTAAAGCATAAAGGGGGATAAAAAGGCAAGACAACAAGATTATCAGGTTTAATTTTATCATCAATGGAAAGAGTAGAATTATAAGTTGGCCTACTGAACTTTTTGATAGCTTTATCAATTATAGAGGGTCTGAAACCTCTTTTAATAGCAACGGACTTTAAATAATTGAGTTCTTCTTTAAGAGAAGAAGTATCAGAACAAATTTTAAGGGCACGATACACGTAAGTGTAAAAGGTGCCAATTTTTTGTTTAGCCGGATGATTAGAGAGAGCATGGGGAGGGTTAGAAACAGAGAAAGGTTACCTGTACACAGAGGTTTTAAAAGAGGAATCGCACCTAGTAACTAAAACATCAAGAAAGGGAAGTTGATTACAATTTTCTAACTCAAAGGTAAACTGAATATGGGGATCAATAGCATTAGCAGTATTAAGAATGGCAGAAACATCAAACGGATTTTCAACAAGAATGAAAGTGTCGTCTACGTAACGTAACCAGCATTTTAAATTTAACATCTTTAATAATTTTTCCTCAAAATAATGCATATAGATATCGGCAAGAATAGGAGATAAAGGATTACCCATACTTAAACCATCACACTGTTTATAAAATTTGTTATTAAATTCAAAAGTAGTTTGGGAAACACAGAGTTTAGTTAGATTAACAAATTCTTTGATTTCAATGTCAGAATAATGAAATTCGCCTAGCCTTTTTTCTAAACAATTAAGCACACCTTCAGTGGGGACATTAGTAAATAAAGACTTCACATCAAGAGATAACATTGAGCAATTTACAGGATTCAGATTATTTAACTTCTTAACAAAATCATAGGAATTTTTTATAGTATGACTATTAACGCTGTATAAAGGAGAAAAAATAGAAGCTAAAAATTTAGAGAGGGGATAAGTAGCAGTACCAATATTCGAAACAATAGGTCTGAGGGGAACATTATTTTTATGAACCTTAGGTAAAGCATAAAAACGAGCACAAATTGCTGAAGAAGGGGAAACCGAGAATTTGGTATTGTCATGAAGAACAATGGAATTTTTAACAGCTTTTTGAACAGAGCTTAGAAGAGATTTAGTTTGGTCTCTTTTAATTTCTGTATAAGGTCCTTCAGATAAAAGAGAATTAACTTTATCAACATAATCAGTTTTGTCCATGAGAACAATCTGGCCACCTTTATCTGCCTCCAAGGCAGTAGCACGTGTTTTTTTGCACCTGATGAAGGAAGGCTACATCCTTTCGAAACCGGTTGTGCTGGATTAAAATTTATGGTGTGTGAAGAAGTCTTATTGTCTTTATGTCTTTATATATAATTAAGTGTTCTGCCTGTTGCTAACTAAATTTCATACTTTAGTTAATTTTAAAAAATCTAATTGCTGTAGAGATAAGCCACTTGCACTCTTAGATTCGGAAAAAAATCCCCTTTTATTTGGTACCAAATTCGTAACGATCGAACTAATATTTCTAATTTATTTTGCACTTTTTCTGATTTTAACTCCGTTAAAATATCTATTTTTATGCAATTCTCAGTCATTGAGATCGCTTTTTGATTAGACATAGGTCTACATTTTAATTAATATCTCCGGAACTAATTAAAATTTTTAAATTCTGTTTTCACTATGCACTCGGGCAGGCTTCTGAGCACCTGTATGTCAAATTTTATACTTCTGCGTTCTGTAGGGGCTGAACGTATAGATGCTCAGACAGACAGACATCTTCTTTTATTATTATAGATATTAGTATGTATCAGTATATTGAGTATTGTATTGCATTTCTTAAGAACTATATGAGCACACCTTGAGTCTGAGCACACCCTGAGTTATCTAAAGATACATAATATGTATCTTTAATAATAAACATTATACAATTTATATCCATACAGACAATTATTTAATTTCATTAAAAAATTTTTAATATTCATCTGATGTGCTGATTGTCTGTTAGTATTAAAAATTGCACTGTGAATTCAGTTGATTCTTTTATCAGTATTCTTTGATCTTTCCTGTGTTCCTCCATTTGAGATTGTTTCTAGGAAAAATCCCTCTCATTTAGGATGGAACATAATGATAGGTCAAGAAATTTTGCAAATTTTAGAAAAATGGGAAAGACATATAACTGATATTAGCGGCATATAAACAAAGAATTTTTGCATTAAAATGAATAGAAATGAATTGGGACATCACTAAAAGGACATATAAATGTAAAACACGTATAAGCGATGTTTTACTGTATATCATATTTGTTATAAGTCATATCATAAATATTCAATCATATCTATATTTTTATAAAGTGAAATTAAAGTTAATTTGTTAAGGTATTTATATATACTATAGAGTAAATTATTTAAATTAAATTTAGTTTGATATGACTTACGTTTTTTTTATCGCTCTCGTGGCACATTTTTGTTTATCTTCTTGCTCTAGTTTATTCCATAGATGTGAATAGCTGAAATTGTAAACATGTGAGTAATGGCGGTGAATCACAGTTATTGCTCTTGTTTCTGTTCACTCTCATCAAAAACGATGTCCATGGTTGTAAGATAATAAGCCAGTGATGAAGACTAGTTTAGTAATTGCCAAGTGGCAACGGCAAGATGCAAATTGGTTTTGTTTGTATTGTATAAAAGACGTTTGCATCTGTTTCTCGTTCTCTTATTTTTTCAACGTTATAAGATGTATTTTTGACTTTCAGTTACCAGCAGGGTATGCTGGTTTATTTAATATTTTTCTGTTTCATCTGTAAATATTCATACTCAAATAAATTATGTTTGTTAATATATAAAAGTTTTCTTCATTGAGTCTTCCACATCAAACGTATAACTGTCATGTAATTTCCTCTTAAATTTTTTATTAAAGTATCTCTGCTGATTTAGTATATTTAAACTTTAATTCAACAATATTAAATGAAAATCTTTTAGTTTTTCTTGTTTTATGTATACATATACATTTGTGTAACTGCTATGATTGTTTTATTATGTTTAGGATGATGTTGATGAAGAGGAACTAGATCCAGAATTAAATTATGATGATTTGAAAGTAAAGTTTGAATTTATAAAGGAAGACCTCGCACCAGATACTTCCTCAAGTACTCAGGAAAAAGATAGTTCCAATACGGATTCACCAGATTTAGGAAGTAAGAGAAAGTCTGTATCTTTTAATTTACCTGCTGAAGAGGAAGAACCTGAGAAGGATGAAAAACAGGTAATGTGATTAAAATATGTACATGAGTATTGTTTAAAGAGCTCTAATTTTTGTAAATAATTGATTTATTTCTTTTCATTTTTAAAATAAATGTATGAATGTATTGAATATATTTTTGAATTAGTGTAATTATTGTTATTACTATTTAATAATAACAAAATTATGTGAATTCTCAGATTTGTAAATAAATCCCAACATAAATAAAGAAAAGTTATTGTTATGTGTATTTTTAGGATCAACTGATAAACAAACAAAGGAAAAATGTTACTAATAAAAGGAAACATGGAGATATTGAAAATGAGGATGAACCTCCAAAGAAGAAATTAACAGCAAAACAGGTAATATTGTGCATATGAAATTTCAAAATTATTTTACATTGGTGTATGTTGTACTTCTATAATCAGTAAAAGCTGTTCAGATATACTCACTAAAATCAGGGGTGGAAATTAAGAAAACAGGATCAGTAACTAGTAACTTTCCGATTTCATTGGTCGTACATACTTTGACTGGTCCATTCTATTATACTTTTTAAAATATTTAAAAATTTGTAAACTGTTTATTTTACATTACTAAGACTTACTTTGTTTATAAATATACATAGGTCAAATATGATGATTTTTTTTTATAAATTAATTAAAAACAAATTAAATCTTACATAAATCTAAAATTTATACTTTAATAAAGGAGCTTAATATCATGTATTTACTATTAAGAATTAAAAGTGAAAAAGGTTATGAAAGTGAAATTAAATGAAAAATTACAGAAAATAGGGGATATTGTCAATTATAAAGAAGTACACTTGCTATTGTTATGACATACTATTCTGTGACAAATTTACAGGCAGTTTTAGGGAAAAGTGGAGGGGAAAAAAATTAAAAACTTTGACTGGTCTGATGGACAACTAGAATTTATATTTTACTGGTCTGTTGAATATTTTTGTGGTGCCGGAAAAATAGACCACTGTTAATTTCGAGCTATGCTAAAATAGTTTATGGCAAAATATTTTCGTTCACGATGGTGTGTATGTGTGTGGGGGGGGAGAAGGGGAGCAATATACCATTTATTTAGTACACAACATTTGTGTAATAATTTGTGAATGTTCATATTTATAAAGCCAATGCAGGAAATGTAAAAAAAAAAAAAAAAAAAAAAAAAAAGGATGAAAGAAAGTAAAGTTGACGTTTCAAAGGTGAAAGACATCGTTCCATGAGCCATTTATTTGTCACTGCATTCATTACTAATTTCACCAAAGAAAATGTGCTGCAGAAGCATGTTTTCAATCTGTTCTGTTCTCAAGGAAGATATGGTATCAGAAACTACACACAAATTTTGGTTTTAATGTTTTAAAGGTGGTGATTTTTATGTTATCTATTGAGAACATAGTGTCACTAGACTTCACGCTAACAAGCATGAGTATTTGCAAGCACTGTTCAATGATGTACAGAGCTGCCAACCACATGACTAAAAATTTGGGAGCCAAGAGACTTAAAAAATCAGAGCAACTATTATGATACAAAAATTTGAAATAAGACTTCAATATATAATCTGTATTTATACAGTCTTAATATAGATTTCTTTAAATCAAATATATATAGGGTAGGTGCTCCAGTGATTGGCATGCTCCAGTAATTGACATCCATCCTGAAATAATTAATAAGAAAAATAATAAAATCATATATTTTATATATAAGAATTTTAACATTTTATGTCAAACACTGGAGCATAGGGTGCTAATAACTGGTAAAATGAATAACTAGTAGTGTCAAACATTGGAACATAGGGAGCCAGTTACTGATAAAATGAAAAACTGGCAGTGTCAATTACTGGATCATTGAGTGAGTGTCAAATAAAAATTCATAAAAAAATAATTGTTATCAAATGTATATATTTAACATATATGTGGTTCTGGATGTCTTTCATACCATATGTACTAACTTAAGATTTCTAAAAATATTTTCTGATGACTAGAACATTAAAAACATCAGAGATTCCTCTAAAAGTGTCAATCACTGGTGCACTTACCCTATATATAAAATAATGAATTATTAAACATAGTAAAAGCCAAGCAACAGATACAAGATCACTGAAACCACATAGACCAATAAGAATGAATATTTTTCAAGTAGGAGAAGCTCAGAAAGGTGAAAAAAATTCATCAAGGGAGCCCAGCACCCTTGAGCACCAAATTACGATTTCGTTTACTAGTGGTTATAATAGCAAATCACTAGCGGGCTCCCTATCATACAAGAAAATAATTGAAATATATATCCTGAGGCAATGCTGTATTTTTTTCTTTTATGATGTATTATTTGTAGTGATTTCTAGGCTATTGTAAATTCTATTCCAGTATATTATAATTCTAACTCATACATTTCCTATCTTACATTTTCAGCTACTAATATTATGTATCTTGCATAAGACCTATGTTTGGGATATAGTATGCATTTTAAACTTATTGAGGAAAAACAAATAGATTCAACAAGTTTAGTATTAAAGTCTAAAAATAAATACATATTTCAGAAATATTGAGCATTTTTATCACTTTATTGGTTCTAGAATCTTATAAAGTAATTTTATTCTGAGTAGGGATCCTTTTGTTGTAGATTGAGAAAGCTTGGGCACTGGAGGATGTTTGATCTTTAATTGCTAGCTAAAGCTGGGAAAGAGAGGGAGGGGGTGTAAAAAGAAATACATGACTGAGAAATAATTTTACTTTATAGGTTTTTAAGTCTAATAAGGCAAGTTTAAAATGAATACTGACATTTATTTTGTGATGGGAGAAAGATTGGGTAACAAATGGTTCCAATCCACTCATTGGAAATGAGAAAAGGGGGAAGGAGGGGATAATTTCATGAGCGAGTAATATTGAATAATTATATTTCTTTATGCTTTCTAGAATTTCACAAAGTAAGTTTAAAATGAATATTAACATTTATGTTGTAGACGGAAAAAGATTGGGAATCAGAAGGCTTCTGTGGAGCGTTTGATTCCCAATAGTTAATGGGGTTTTTTTTAGTAACGAGTGATATTCATGACTTTTTAAAAAACAAAAGAAATCGATTTGATATTGGAAACTAGAAGATTAACTTAAAAATTGGGAAACTTCTACTAAAAACGGTGAAGGTGGCAGCTATGAATAAAAGTGAAAATAACAAAGAAATGCTAAGTTTGAAAAATCAGAGTTTTCTGATAAGTTTCGGATTAACAGAGCACACCGATAAAAATCGGAGTACTTGGCAGCTATGTGATGATGCGTCTCAAACACAAACTCGCCAAACAATTAGAAGTATCACAAACAATCATTTTTAATCATTTACATGCAGGATGAAAAAAAACAGGAAGATAGATGCCACATACATCGAGCCAAAGAAACAATGAGTGTGTTTAGTGGAGCATGAATCTGCTAAACAGGCAATACAGAAAATCTTTCTTGTAAAAAATCTCGATGGGATAAATTTAATTTCAAAATATTCTCAGTTCAATGTGGTTTTTGAAATTACCCAAGTGGCGAAAACACGGCGACATGTTGTGGATACAGAAAAACGGCTTGCGGACAGTTTTTGTCTGCAACTTTTGAATAACAATTCACTTAAAAAAAATATCTGTATCAAAACTAAATCTAATACTTTTAATATTTATAATTATTTATATTGTGTTGTGTCAAACATTGCTATAAAATATTTAATTGAATGAGATGAATGAATACACACAATTGTTTATACTATATTGTTCTGCAGTAAAATTGTATTCGTGTATTGTTGCACGAGATCACCACTGATGTTAAGCCCCCCCCTGTCAGCTTTCAGGCTTTTTGAGTGTAAGCCATTTTCACCCCTGATTACATGCAAATTTTGCAGACAGATTATGAAATTTTAAAACCTGTCGCAGACAGCTACAAAACTTTCTGCCACTGGGGAAATGACTGTTTATTTTGCAAATCATTAATAATTACAACAATATTTTTAAATTTGTGTACAGTAGTAAAATTTTTGAAACAGTGTAAAAGAATGAAATGGTACTTGTTGTTGTTTATGAGTTTATATGTATATGTAATATATGTTGGAAAGAAAGTATTCCTCGAGTTGATTCATTTTGGAATATGTAATTATCAACTATTAAGGTACTCAGATGTTAGGAATCATATTTCATTGTATTTTTATTGTGAAATAGTATGGATTTATTATTATTATTATATTTTCATAAGTAGTTCATGAAATGCATCAAATTATAATTCTTAAATCATTTAATTTTTCAGAAAAGAAGACTAGAAAGACAACAGAAAGTAAAGAAAATAGGAGTTCATTTCTATGAAACTGCTAACGTAAAAAATCGAAATAGAAATAGAAAAAAATGAGAATTATATAAAGGACTTTGTAAAATAAAATTTATTGTTATTTTTTTTTAGTGGTAGTATTTGTGATTTAATATTTTTTAAATGGAAATTTGCACTGCGGTTGAAACAAAATAAAATGCATCATATTAAAAATAAAATAAAATACACGTAAGATTACAACAGTTATGAAGACTTATCGAAACCTTTGGACAGCCCCTGCCTGCCTGGACGAGCCAAGCTTAACGGGTTGGATGCCGCAGTTATGAAGACTTCCAATAAAAACACAACTTTCTTCATATTTGTTATTTTATTTTTCAAAACAGTAATTCTACACAATTTATTACACAGAAACAATAAGTGCATGTGTATTTATTAAACAAAATAATATATATATACATAAATAAATCTGTATTGTATTTTTGTAATTCTATGCAGGATTTCCCTAATTAAGGGAATTATACTTATTTTCTCACATTTTTTTTTTTACAATTAATGTTTTCTGAAAATGCGAAAATTAATCAATTTTTTCTTTAAATATCAGTGAAAACATTAAAAATAAAGAATTTGATGTAGAGTAAAAAGAAAAAATAACAATAATTAAAATTTATAAAAAAAATAATAATAATAATACAAAGTAATGCAAAAGCTGTGAAAACTGTTGTATCAGGAGAAGAAAAACAATGTGATCACGATGTCTTGTTCTTTCTGCAACATAAAACATATCGTGTTAGGACAGTTTCAATTTAAAATTGTTTTTCAAAAAAAGGTTTTTGTTTTTTAGAAATTAGGAAAATATTGCCTATGCCTTAAAAAAAAAAATCTGAAAATTTCGTTTTGTTTACTATCATATTACAAAATAAGTGACAATGAAATGATAAGTGAAACTGGAAAAAATCAACAAAAATCAAAAAGTTGTTCACCAAAAGTTCAAAAAGCTAGCTATAACTAGCTAAAGAAACCCAATATATGAGTCATGATATAGAGTGATAATTACTTTTTAAGTTCCTTCTTCTTTATGAAGCTGGACATACACATCAAGAAAGAAAAAAAAAGAGAAAGAAAAAAAAAAAAGTTATGTAACATTAAATCAATGAGGAAATTATATTTATATTTGATATTCTAGTTACTTATACTTACTTACATTATCATTTGAAACTTCCTCCTTATATAGACACAAATCTTTGTTTACAAACTGAGAGCACCAAGAAAATGTTTAGTTTCAAAAGCTGTACTCATTAACTGATTCCAAGATAATAAAGCTATTCATAATTGATAGTACCTTTAAAAGGTACTGTATCAGAATTATGAATTTTTTTATGATTAAAAGTTAATTTAATAACTAAAAGTTAATAATGTTAGCCTTAATATTTTCTACATGCCCTAAAATATGCAAGAGCATTATTATTTTAGTCACCTTATTATTTGCCATTTTTCATGAACAAAGTGAAAAGCATAAAGCCCATATACTTGAGCCTTCTTTTTTTTTTTTTTTACCATTTGAGGGGCAAAATAATATCAGAATTCATATACTACATTAAAATAAATTTATTTTTGCAGTTTGGAATTAATAATGTGTTTTTATGGTGAGGATGCTGTGCATTGAAGGGGACTTGGCACGACTGAAGGTTCCATATAAAAGCTTATATTTCTGTTCAATATTTATAAATTGAACTATATTTGGTTTGTTCAATGAAATATATATTCAGACAGCAATTCTCAGAGCTGCCAACCTAATCCGGCAAATTGTTAGTACTACCCCTTTTTCTACACCACTTAATTTTTAGAGTATTTGTTTTCTTCATTCATCGTAAATATATTTGAAGAGAATTACTCTAAAAATTAAGTGGTGTAGGAAAAGGGGCGGTACTAACAATTTGCCGGATTTGGTTGGCAGCTCTGAATTCTTATAATTTTTGATATATTTTTTATAGATTGGAAATCTTTAAAATTCATCATCTCAGTTTGCAGTAATTGTTGTCTGAATATATATTTTATTGAACAAAACCTAATATAATTCAATTTATAAATATTGAAGGGAAATATAAGCTCTTTTTTTTATGAAACCTTCAAGTGGTACCAAGTCCCATTAAATAGAAAAAAATTAGCAGTCATTTGCCGCAGTTTTTTTCAATTGAATAACACAGATTTCTTTAAAATTTCGAGCAGTAGTTTGCAGCATTTTAGTTGCCTATTTTTTATTTATTTTTTTATTTTTTTTCCCCAATTAAAAAAAGGACACATTTTATTTATAAGTTTTTTCCAATATTTAAATTATTGCACAAAAAAATGACCAGTGCACTTAGAAAAGACATTAATGCAGCAATGAGAAACCACACTTGGCATAAGGAGTGGAATGTTTACATAGTGACAGAGAACAGATTGTTGTAGGTGTCTGAAAAGAAGGGAGGGCTATAGATGGGGATAAACAGTTACTTTTCAGTAATAGGTCACTTTGTTCCACACTACATTTGGTAATAGGATCTAATAACCTATTATTTTTGTAATTTATTAGTTGATATGTGACCAATGAATGCTGTTCTGATCATTTCAGGTTATATAATACATATTGTGCATAGTGAATATAGTTTATGTTTTTTACTCCAACACTTTCAAAGAGTAATCTTCATTTTATCTAAATAGTAGAGTTTCTGTGATTTAAAAAGTAACAAAATTCTATTATAAAATAAAGGTAAATGTTTAAGTTGTACACAGACAATCATCGTGGATAAGTAGAAAAAAGATTATGATAAACCCAAAATACTTCTAAAAACAAGGCAAACAACAACGTCTAGAATGTCAAAAAAGAAATTATGGGAAAGCAGACATCTGTGTCGGTAGCATTTAGCATACCCTCTTCAGTGTATAAAGAAATGACTGAGAAGTGCTCTTATTATATAGTAAAATATTGAGTGGGATTAGTGAGTTAAAAATATTGAGTGAATATTTTCACAACTAGTATTTTGTAATTTCCTATTGGCCAGTCACCCACATTCCACGTACAGTCGGTAACAAGTGTCCGAACACTAGCTAAAATTCCTATATAAAAAAAGAACGGTTAATACAGTTTTGCTAAATAAATCCTTGTTGAATCCAGTTCTTAGACTGACTAAGAACAGGATTCAACAAGGATCTATTTAACAAAACATTATTAAGTGTATTTTTTTTATATCGGAATTTTTGCTAGTGTTCGGACACTTTTGTTACCGACTGCAAATTCTATTGGTTGATCATCCTGAACTGAATTCGACCCCTTTCCTATATATATGAGCACTTCTCTCTCATTTCTTTATGCACTAAAGACGGAATGCTAAATGCTACCGAAACAGATGTCTGCTTTCCCATTATTTCTTTTTTGACATTCTAGACGTTGTTGTTTGCCTTGTTTTTATAATCCCACACAAAAACAGAATATTTCAAATAATACTGAAACACACAGGTGGTATTTTCTGTAACAAAGAACTCACAGTATGTAAATTATAATATTCACTATTTTTAAAAAACAGCTATTATAAAAGGATAACAACAACATTCCAAATACCAAACTGCTGAATAATTGTTTCACTTGATTTTCAGAAGAACTTGAATATTCGTAAAAAATTCAAAATTGACAAGAGAATTGATATTCTTTATGGTCATATTAGGTAAATGACAAAATTTTTTTATAAAGTTAGCATGATGCAATTTATCACCGTAATTTTCAATGGTGAAATACGAGCATAAATAACTTGTCGTAGCCTTTTTACTTGTTTTAAATCATCAAAAATAGTCTTAATAATAATAATAAATCAGATAAACAAATAATAAAATATTGAAAAGCTAAATTCACAATCCACTTGTCAAACTAAGCTTGAACGTGATATAAAATTAAATAATTAAAAAAATAATTTGTAACTTCTTATTTTGAGTTTTGAGGTTGGAAATACTACTATCAATTGAAAAGTAAGTAAATTGAATCTCTTTGAAACAACTCTTTAGTTAATTGATAATACTGCAAAGGGGCTAAATTCTGTTGTTAATTTTCATTGAAATTTACTTACAAAGGTTGATGGTTGTTAATAAAAAAAAATCCAAAACTATCCTTAGATATAAAGATAAGTGACTTCCATGTCAATTGTTACAATCTTCAACCTATTCTGGATGCTACAAGTAAGTGAACATTATTTATTTTTTTTTTATCGCTTTTTTCCATTATTACTTTCTTCTATATGTATAAGAAGAAAGTAATGGATTTGTGAAAATTTTTGAACTCCTGTTTTCAACAAATTCACACATTTTGAGATATCCTGAACAAAGTTTAACTGTTTTTAGAAATGTCTGTCTGTGTGTGTCACAAACTTTCTGGGTCTCACGAATTAATAAACAAAAATCAAATTTGGTATTTCATTGTACCCTGACTAAACTGGTTACATTTTGGGGTCAATTCCTCAACAAGTGGCACCATGATTACAATTTTTCATAATTTTTAGTGTGGCAGTATAGGACAAAATTTCGTATAAATGTATATTTTGAGATTTATTTTCAACGAATGATTGCAAAACTAATTATTGATAATAGTAGTAGTAAACTAGGGGGGGGGGGGGAACTGTGAGCAGGCTGGAGTATCACTACACCCCACCCTCCTCCAGGGTTGTAAATTTTCAATACAGGTAACATTCAAAAGAACTCTGTAATACCTTTAAAATGAATGGTTGAATTATAGATCTGTAATAATTTAAAACAAAATTATCTTTTTTTTTTTTTTCCATTTTTAACATGGAAAAAAAAAAAAAATCTGATGTCGGCATAAAATTGACTTTCTTTCAGAATTTAGTGTTATACTTCTCTGAAATAAAGATTGTCTGCATCAAAGAAAGTAATTTTAATAAATATTAATTTAATAAATAATTTAATGATTAATTTGTATTGCCTGGATTTATATAAGATAATATATACACAAGAAAGTCTTGAGGTGGCCCCAACATACTAGTTTTTTTTATTTCATATGCATACAGTTACAGTAAAACTTGTATAATGCGAAAGGTGTATAAAATGGAAATAAAAGAAAAAAAAACTTTATAACCAACACTATAAATCACAAAAATTCGCAACAACTGTTTCAAGTCAAATGAAGTTCTTCGTCAGAAATAGAAATGTAGGTGTATGAATTATGAATACAGTATATAAATGGCAACCCACCCGAAATTATTGTTATCAGTTTTTGAAAATTATTCAGATTTTTTTTTTTTTTCATTATTACTTGAGTTTCTTAAAGTGTTGAACAAATTTCTTGTGTCAAAAAATTGCCAACACTGTATTACTTTTTTTTTTTCTTGATTTAGTCACTATCTCCTATCCTTAAGCTTTGAATCTAAATAATGTAAAATCCAAATTATCTCTCTAAAACAGTATTTATATTAAAACTAATATGTTGTAGCCATCACAAAACTTTCTTCTATTTCGTTTTGTATAAAAGCACTATTTGCTAACTTTTTAACACTTTGACATACATAAAAGTTTTACTATAGGTTTTCAAAATAACTTTCTTTATGCAGATTGATGCAATTTTAATCAACAGATGCTGAGATGTAGCCATGTGGAAAATAGGTATATAACAGCAGTACTATCTATCAGCTGATATATACCCAAATTAAGTCAGGATTCATTTTCATCATGGTTATCTCGTATATCAAGTTTGTGCATTTATATGCAGCAAAATTTATCATTTAACCTTATTCACGAGTGTAATTTGCAGCACAGCAGCGCCACCTATCGACCGATATGTACCCGAATACAACCAGCAAACTGTTTCATAAAGGCCTTCATATATACCAAGTTTTGTGCAATTATATGCAATAGAATTTAAGATATAGCTTTTCCGTTCATGGGGAAAATTGCAGCAGAGTAGTGCCACATATCAGCTGATTTGTACCGAAATTGATTCAGTATAATGTTTCATAATGACCCTCTTACATATTGAATTTTGTTTGATTATACACAATAGAATCTGAGATGTAGCCTTCCCTTAAATGGCAGAAATCGCTGAATAGCAGCACCAACTGCTGAGTGATTTGCACCAAATGTTCATAGGTATTAATTTGTTTCAAGATGTAACTGCATATGAATTTAAATGACATTCTGTGCTGAAGTTCGAGATATACAGTTGCCATAAAATTTTTGTCACACACACAGAGAGACGTTTTCTAAAAATGGTCAAATCCTGTTCTGGACCTTTCAAAACGTGTAAATCATTCGAAAACTAGAAGTCAAAAATTTTTACGAATCTGATATTTTCTTTCTTTTGAATATACAAGAAAGTAAAAATAATTGTATTGTATACATTAAACAATTTCACAAAAGGGAGATTTTTAAAAAAATTACCCCGGACCCCTCCCTCCGAAATTGTTGTCTAGCTACGTTAGTGGTATTATATGACAATTTTATTTGACTAATATAAAATATTCGAAAATCTTGGGTAATATGAACTCTTGTGAGATTATTTCAATGATTCATTCATTTCCCATTCTTTTAGAATAGTATGGCATTCTGCCCAGTGCCTGATTTACAGCAGGGCATTCGGGGCCCTCACACTAAAGGGGCCCAACAAGAAATTCCATCATACATTAAAAATATATATATAGCTAAAATAAAATTTCCATAATTTTGTTATGATGATCGATGTTTTTCGTTTTTTCTCAAATAGATGGCGATATTACTGCGTTGTTTTATAAATCGGCAGTCTAATTTAATCCTTGATTACAACTTTTCTATTGTTGAAAAAATACAAATTTTCTTGAAAATTTATACTAAGATTTGAAAAAATAAGGAAAATAAAATCATAGGTAAGTGTAAAATGTACTGTAATTCAAGTATATTTCTCCGTGACATTGTATATTTCTGAATTTACTTTTTTCGAACAGTAGGTACTGTCGTAAAATGGTAGTACATTACGTTATGTTATTAGTTATCTAAGGATAGACAATCTTTATTTATCATAGTGTAAAATGTATAGCAATGTGCAGAAAAACTATGTACCTTTAAAATATTTTCTCTATATAGATTAATAGAATATAAGATTATAAAATACGAGGAGAAGGGGCCCATTAATCATGAGTGCCGTGGGCCTCCAAGTGAATAAATCGGTCCCTGACTGTCTAATAATTGAAAGTATGCTTTGAAACTATTTGATTAATATAAAATCTTTGAAATTATTAAGTATTTTATAAACACTGGTGATGGCGAGATATGCTCTGATTCATTCATATCATATTAAATGAATAATTTGGTTGAATATCAGAGAAGTAACTGTTGCCTGTGTCAAGAGAAAAAAATTTGAGTATTATTTATTTAATAAGGATTTGTCAGTAATACTCATACTGTGTAAATAAGATAACAGGCTATATTGCAGCAATAGAATTATTTATTCTATCATATTAAATAATGCAGGCACTGCAAATGTGGCAGTTTGTAGGTCAGAATTTTCAGGGGTGGCGACCAAATTGGTCGTCCAAGACGGCAAGAAAATAATAAATTAATCTTACCTCTTTGGAATTATTTACTTTGTTGATTTTGATAAGCTCTTGATGACAGCTCTGCCATATTTTCCCTTTCGTAGTTTTTGCAGACGTATTGTCTACGATATTTCAAAATAGACATTAATAAATACATATTATAAAAATCATTAATTTTGACTTTTAAAAATTATTATAATTGTAAAAAAAAAAAAAAAACATATTCTTCTTCATCAAAAATGAGATATGCAAATAATATTTCAATAGATATGAAAATAATTTAATTTCTCGATTGCCTGTTGTATTTTAAAACTTTTCAAATCAAACAAATATCTGAAACATAGCTATTTCGAAACTCACTGACTAATAAATATCTTTATTTGAAAATATACTTCTAAAAACTCTCAAATGATAAACTGCGCTCGGGCTAATCACTTTTTGCTTTTATTATTAATATTTAGGCTTTTCAGCCTGAAATATAATATTTGCATTTGGTCTAAGTTATACTCTTTGTTTTCGTATCAATATCAGTCTTTTCCATACTGTTACGCATGCACATAAAAGTTCCGTGCTTTGGAAATTTTATCAAAACTGGGGTGTGAAAATAAAAAAGAAGCGAATATTTACTACTTACTTATCAGCTGTGCAAGAAATAACATTTTGGGAAGTATCCACCTTGCAGCCTTTTTACTTTCTCTTACCCGTATGTGATTGTTTGAGGTCAAACTTTCAAAATTGAATTTTGGTATATTTACATGTTTTCAGGTTCCTTAAATCCAAAAGACAGGTTTTAGCAGTTGGTCAGTGTGTCTGTCTGTATGTGTTATCAGCATATCTCAAGAACAAACAGTAGCAGGATATCCAAACTAGGTATTTTTAATCTGGACCATTTATTGATGCTACACTAAACTTTTCGTTAAAATTAAGCAAACGGTTCATGCACAGACATCCAAGATAATTCAAATATGGGCGAAATTTCTGGTTTAACATCTAAAGGCTATAAACAAACAAAAATGAAATGTATACATATATTACTTTCTCTTACCCATATATGGAAAAGAAAGCATTATATTTGTGTCAAATTTTCGAAACTGAGTTTTTGTTATATTTACACGTTTTAAGGCCCCCTAAGCCCAAAAAACGTATTTCTAGCGGTTGGTCTATGAGTCTGTTATCAGCATATTGCAAGAATACATAGTAGCAGGAAGTCCAAACTCGGTATTCAAAATCTGTACCATACAAAGACGCTACACTAAAATTTTCGTTATCAAGCAAATAGTTCGTGTACAGGAACATCCAAGAGAATTCAAATACACTATGGGCTATGGGCAAAATTTCTGGTAGGTGCATTTAAACATCTGTATTGTGTATTGCACTAAATAAAATGAAATGAGCATGTAAGTTTTATAGGCATAAAAGCATGTTTTGTATCGAATATGGTATGAAAATCGTTCACAATTTATTTACAAGGCTATCCAAAAAATATTCAGCTATGTTGGTGTTATACATGGGAATTGCTATAAGTGCATTTCAAGTTGTTTTTCAAATGAAACAATGAATTTAAGTACACAGTATGGTGTGTACATAATTTGTAAACAATATACAGGGCTATCCAAAATTAAGCAAAAAGATCCTTTTCTAATGAATGCAATTAATGCAAGAGATTTAATACATTTTATCATGTCCAAGAAGCTACTAAGGAGTGAAAATTAATTTCTGATATCCATGTAGTAGACAATGTATTTTTTGAAGTTCAAATTTTAACGTCGGTTTTTTGTAGAATTACACGTTTTGAGGTCCTTGTCTACGAAAATTAATTAATTAGTTATTGAAATGTGTGTATGTCTGTTATAAACATAACTTAAAAAACAAATATTTGCAGGAAATTTAATTTTGGTATTTTGAATTTCGTATCAGATTATCATTTGAAAAATCTCATCAAGGTTTCTAAATTTCAAGGAGTATTGTGGGTAAATAATTTAGAATAAACTTTTCAATTTAATAACAGTCTTCAATTCTATATAGATGTAGGTACTATATTTAAATGGGTAATTGATAATACATAATTATAGGTAATTGATAATACATAATTATATGTAAAAACTGCTCCTAAACCTACTTTGAATCTTTTGTATTGTTATCTTACGTCTTATATGCAATCTGTCTTTAAAGCATTTAAATGCAAATAACTCGTGCAAGTGCCACACTTAGATATTTTTTATGTGCATAAAAGAATGTTTCATGTAAAATACAGGGCATTTCGCACAACTCTCTCAAAAATTAAGGGACTTTAGGGACCTATTTATTTTACGCGTTCTGGAATATATATATATATATTATTGATTTTTTTTTTTCCTATTGTCCCCTACCATGTGTAACCCGAATAATACCTAAAATCAAATAATTTAAAAATATATACAGTCAGTGTCAAAATATAAAAATATATAGAGTCAGTGCCATACTTTTCGGTTTTGCTGAATACCTTAAGATAAGATATACAATAAGATGGGTCTTGGGCCCCTCCATCTCTAGAAATTTTAAAGATTTTACTGCTCTTTGTAATGCTAAATGAAAAAAATGTCAGATTTTACGTTTAAATGAATTTTTATCTGTCAATGAATTAATTGTCCTCAAAATTTGCCATTCTAAGTGTGTTGTGCATAAATGTGTGTGCTCCCATCTCTCCTCCATTGGGGATTTTCTTAAAGAATTGTTAGCCTATATTTATGAGTTTTTCAGAAAATCACAGAAATTTTCAAATAGCCCACGGTGTGACCTGAGTATGAATCCGGAATTTCTCCTCCCTCATCTTTGAGAAAAGAATCTTTCAACAACTGGTGGGCTTGCTGCTTTAAAATTCATTTTTGTACAATAACAAGATTACAACACATGCATCAGCCTGTGTTTTGCATGGAAAGCAATAATTATATTATATTACTTTTAGGGACCACACTAAATGCCCTGAAAATATAGTGTGAGAATAATTCATTATTCGTTTACAAAGTTACTCAAAATAATCGGAATATAGCGAATCTATTGTCAATTGGAAATTGCTAGAAGTGCATTGCAGATTGTGATTGTGCTATGTGTTAATTAATAAAAGGTTATAATAAGTAGATTCTAGTGGTCAGAAAATGTTATTATTATAAAATATATCTTGGAAGAAGTGTGATTTGTTGATGTACTATGATATTGAGTGAAGTATTCTTGACAGAAATTTCTGTGTAACGTTTTATGGAACCTTGGTAAGATAAACATTTTCATCTTACATTATTTTTGTTAAAAAATTATTAGAAAAATTAAAGTATTTCTTTTTGAAAAATTGAAATTTTATTCACCTCTTTAATTTTGTTAAAAAAGTTAAGATAGCAGAAAAATTACTTTTCTTTAAAATTAAATTTTTATGCATATGGATATGGGGAATTGTTATTATATTCCAGTAGATTTTTACTTCCATTAAATCGACTACCGTAGATAATGGAAGTATTGTATTCGGACAAAAAATCGATATCGAGTTTTCATCTGATTTACATGTTTTAAGGTCTCCTTGGTCCAAAAAAGTGGTTTTCGGCAATTGGTCAGTGTGTATTGTATGTATTCATGTGTGCGTGGAATATTCTGACTATCATATGTCCGAAACTAGTAAACATGCAATGACGAAACTTCAGAATTGAGACAGGTTTGGTGTACGGATGATTTTTCCAACTTTTGATGAAAATTGGAAAAACGGAATTGGGACCGCAAGTCCGTATATCAAAAATGGCTCTGACAACTTTCTTGAAAATTACTAAATAAAAATTCTAATAGATTCCTTTCGTATGTATTAGTTGGTTAGTTCAAGAAAACTAATAGGCGTCCTGTATAAATAGATCAATTTGAGGTCTCGCATGTGCGTTCTTTTATAAACAGCTACACGATTTTTTTTTCCGAACTCGCCATATTAACTCTCCTTTAGATATCCTTTTGTATGTAATTGTCGTTTTCAGATCAAAAATTAAGCCTGGGAAGTTTTGGTGAAAGTCAGTATCTCAAAAACGGCTCGAACGATTTTCTTAAAAATTGCAAAATAAACCTCTTTTTAGATATACTTACGCATGCATTATGCGTTTATTACAAGAAAGTTAGCAGTCATCCTGATTAGGTAGGTCATTTTAAATCTCGGAAATTGGTGTTTCAAAAAATGGCTCTACTGGGTTTTTTTTTTTTTTTTTTTTCCCTCCCTTAAAACTCGTTACATAAACTCTGTTTCATATAGCTTTACCTATGTGTCAGTTTTATCTTATAGGAAAATTGTTAATTGTCTATTTCGTTAGGTCAATTTTATGTCCTCTGAACAACAGTGCATAATAAATTTTATATGCATAAAAAATGTTTCGTGTCCAATATGGAGTGAAAATTGTTCGCCATTTGTTACAGGGCTATCCAAAAATATTCAGACATATTGGAGTTATACATGGAAACTGCTGTAAGTGTAAAAACTACATTTACAGCAATCCGTTGTGTAAAACCAGTTTTTTTTTTTTTTTTTTTTTTTAACTGTGATTAATACGTAATTTTTTTTAACACTTCAACAAATTAGAAAAGTGTTTATAACTTCGGTTTATCTGTCTGTCCGTCCATCTGCCTGCTCGTACTCTAACTCCCGTAAATATTCATGGAATTTCTTAAAACTGATATATACTATAAAATCAGTAAAAAAAAAAAAAAAAAAAAAAAAAAGTAATTTTTAAAGAAACGCACTTGCGAGACCTTAAATTGATCAACTTATATACACGCCTATCAATTTTTTAGAACTAACCAACGAATACACACGAAAGGACACCTAATAGTGTTTATATAACAACTTTGAAGGAAATCTTTAGAGCCATTTGTGAGAAACAGAACCCACTTGCGCTTTTCCAATTTTCACCAAAAGTTAGAAAAATCATCTCTATACCAGACGTTATCTTAATTCTGAAGTTTCGTCGTTTTATCTTTATTAGTTTAGGATATATGATAGAAGACACATATACAAACTAACCAATTGCCAAACACCACTTTTTTGGACCCAGGAAACCTCAAAACATTTAAATATGGTTAAAACTCCACATAAAAGTTTTTGACTAAATATTAATGGGTATCCATTACCTACGGCAGTCGGGTAATGGAAGTAAAAAAATATATATATATATATATAACAAAATAACAACAGCACAAACCAAAAGGAAAATCTGAAAATAAACATTAGCCATAGTACAAAATTTAGTAAACTTTAACAAGTACGCGTTTAAAAGATAAGCCGTAGAAGTACTAGTCAATCAAATGGTCTGTAAAGGAATGTTGCCAGATTGGGGACTTCTTTTATTCAATAGTCACCAATAAATTTGAGAAGTGATATTTGATATACATAATACATCTTCGAAGTGATTAAACAACCGTCACACTTAATATTTAGTGGTAGATATTGAATAAAAAAAAGTCCCCAATCTGGTAACACTGTTGTAACGACCACAATCCGGCAAGGAACTTGAATAAAATATATTAGTAGTTCAAACAAATTCCATGAATATTTACTGGAGTTATAGCGAGGACAGATAGACAAACCGAAGTCAAACATTTTTCAACTTTGTGATATGGAAAATCACATATTCTTTCTTAAAATTTAATTGCATATAACTTCTTAAAATTATTCATTTTACCTGTTTAAAAGACCTCTTTAAACGAAAGAATCAGATTTATTTTCTGCGGAGGCGAACGCTACTTTCTTTCAGATATCGCAGATTAAAAGACTAGCCTTTAATCATCTCTTCATTCCAACAAAAAATAAAAATAACGGAAAGAATATCATAAACACTGTTGTATTTTGTGGCTGCACGTGATTAATTAATGCATACCAAGTAAGTCCAATAACTCCATTAACATTTAATGTACATATAGAGAAATAGTTTTTGAAATGCGAGGAAAAAAAGCCATTATTATTTTTATAATACGTAAATCTGTCAACAGATGATCGCGAACCAAAGAAATGAGTATAATTACATCTTACAGAGGCGTGATTTATAACGTGTAATTTGACTTGATCTTCCGTAATGTTAGATTTAAATGAAGTGATGAAACGATGAAATTTATCACCATAATTCAACGGATCTTATGGTTCTCATAGAAAATGTAACGTACTTATTGGCGAAAAAAAATCTGAGCCATATTTGAAAATATTACATAAAAATGTTCCTATCGGACTTAAAAAACTGGTGTTGCTTGGGCGGTGTAATTTGGCGAAAGTTCTTTTTGAGGTGAATGTTTTTGCCAAACTTTCAGATCACTGTTGCTCTGTTCATTGGTCTAATAAGACCACAATTTTTGTCTTTTTCAAAAAATCGTGTTCTCCCCGTGCCCTTTGAATTAATTCAAAAAATTTTATTATTAACTAATCATAAAAATAAAAAAAAATAAAAATAAATATTGCATTTTTATATGAAGAGGAAACTTTATGTAGTCAATTTATTCAGCAAGAATTCGTCGTTCCTGAGTTATTTGCCTACCATAACGCGACTTATAGTTTATCTTCACGGCTGTTAAAGGAAATATATTTTATTGTTGTGATGTTATGGGATATAATAATCCTCATCTAAGAAATTTTTCTCATCCTCAATTGACATTTAGTATTACTACAAGGAAATTAATCTACAGCACCAACCAAACCACATAACAAACTTTGTTGGTAATCTTAAACAGAAAACGTTCCTGAGATTGTAGTATAGGTAAATTACTCGTGAATATATGAGAAAATGTGATTTTATGAGTTTTGCAGGTGGGGTGGGGGTGATTAGTAAGGATGCATGCAGCAAGTATTAGCGAAATTGCTGCATTTGTAAAATATTTAAGAGCAGTTGTAATGAAAATGTATCAAGACATAGACTGTCAGGCAAAGACTGGGTCTAAGTGGGTGGCCGTCAGCGAGTTATGAATGATCAATGAACAGAATACATACTGCATTGTTTCAGAAAACAGAACTATACAGTGGAGCAAATTGAAGCAGATCTCAGTGTCGCCAGATTTGGGGACTTTTTTAGTCAGTGGACACCGATAACTTTAAGAAGCGATATTTCATATGCGTAATAGATAATTTACCTTCGAAGTGATTAGGCAACTGTTACAATTAAAATTTAGTGGTGGATATAGAATAAAAATGTTCTCAAATGTGGCAACACTGGCAGATCTTAACCAAGTAACATTTAAAATTATCCCTGAAGGTTCTGTGCGCCGTACCATGATTATCAAGGGCTATGGGAGCCAAAAATCAGTGCGGACACAACGGGGTGGTTATAAAAAAAATGGCCGCTCCATGCATATTTTCGAAATTATCTGTACATAAACGTTTCCTTCTATTATGAATCCTTACTAATGTATTTATATGATTCTTGTGTGTGGGAATATTCGGTTTTTCCATTCTTTGAGTTTTGAAAATGACATTAACTTTGTTTCCTATTTTAAATGGTTCATGAAATGAATTTCTAAATTTGCCTTTTTGATTAAATAGACGATGTCATATATCTTATTTGTAAGTAGTTTAGTAAATAAATTTTGTCTTTTATTTTATAAAGCTTGAAAGTTTAATTGTATTTTCATAAATTTTGTTGTACAACAAAGTTGGATTTTTTATTAACATAAAATAATTAAATAAACGTCAAGTCTATTTGTAAAATCGCTTGATTGCGATTGGAATGTGCCTATAATACTGTCAGGGATGATTTACAGCTGTGCATTTGGGGCATATCTACACAAGTGTGAGAGGAAGTGAATTTTTGAAATGCATCTAATATCTTAGATGCATTTCAAAAATGTCTTTTCTTCAACAAGCATGCTGAACCAAGTTGAAGTTCATAACAAAATTTAACTTACTCATACAGCACAGAATGCTTCAGTTATGTTGCAAAACGCTTACAATCTTTCATTATCGTAACACATTTAAGTATGCTCTCTGAAACATTCACCCTTTTAGTTCCCCATCATACAATAGGTATGGGGAACTTAGGTAATCGTGAAAAATTTCGACCTCGGTTTTTTGACTTTATTATACGTTTTCAGGTGTGAGGAATCCGAAAATGACAAAATTTGTATGGTGTCTGTCTGTAGGGTGTCTGTTAGTGTGTCAGTATGTCAGTCCGTTAGTGTGTTAGTCCGTTAGTTTGTTAGTCTGTTAACACGATATCTCACGAACAAATGATCGCAGAGAGGTCAGATCAGTTTTAAAATATTACTTTCGATACTGGCAAAGAACCCTATTCATTTGCAACATTCGAATTAAAAAACTTCGTAAGTTATGAGAAATTTACGATTTTCTTAACATGGGAGAATAGGACAAAATTTCACTTAAACGTGCATTAAATGGAAACTTTTTACTGTAAAAATGTCGGACCAGTTTTAAAATATCAGTTTTGATGCCGGAATGAACATCAGTAACTATAAATATGCTACTTTGAAAATTTCGTAACTTATTGAAAATTTACGAATTTCTTAACATGGCAGTATAGGGCAAAATTTCACATAAACGTCAATTTTGAGCGATATTTTCATCGTAAAGATGTCAGACTACTTTTGAAATATTATTTAGGACACTGGCATGAATATTAATGACTATGAATTTTCCAATATAAAAATTTCGTAAGTTATTGGAAATTTACGAATTACTTAACATGGCAGAATACAGCAATATTTCACATAAACGTCAATCTTGAGGGATATTTTCATCGTAAAGATGTCAAACCACTTTCGAAATATTATTTAGGATACTGGAATGAATATCATACACTATGATTTTTCCAATTAAAAAAATTCGTAAGTTATTTGGAATTTGCGATTTACTTAACATGTCAGAATAAGGCAAAATTGAGCATAAACTTCCATTTTGAGGATCATAAATACATTAGACAACTTCAAAATTACATTCATGATATTTGTTTGAACATGATTCAATACAAATATTATAATAGGAAAATTTCGTAAATTATTCGTAATTTACGATTTTATCAACATAGCGAAATTTTAAATTTTTCGTATAAATATAAATTTTGAGGATTATTGCATTGGAAATAGTAGCATGAAGACTAAACAATGGAATTGACCCCGATAAAATAAATTAATAGATTAGAATAAGATAAATAAATCGAAGTGAACGGTGGATAGCCTATTAGGCGGGGATTTCATTCGGTCACTGTTTCAAGCTTTGGTCAAATTCATTTCTTTTAACATGATTTATAGTATGTCTCGTACTAGAAATTTATGAAAACATATATATGATGGGGAACTGAGCAGAGTCCACCTGTGCCAACTAGTTTGATGTTCTATCATAAGTGATTGAAACGTTTCTGTCACACATCTGATTTTTTGTTAGAATCGCGGATATTTCTACTTTTTTTAAACTAATCGGAAAGCAAACTGAATGTTCGAAACGTTTCTGAAATATTTACAACATTTCAATGTTACATGAATGTTACGTTTCTGGAATATTTTGTGCTATTAGAGTAAATTTAAATTTAGACTTAAATTTGATGGTTTGGACCCCCACTGTTGTAAATGACCTGCCATAACCCCCAGACATGTAAATCGATCAACTAGACATTGCTCGTCAAAAATAAACCTATTAGATGAAGCTTTGCTTTAATTGTCGAGTGGAAGGTGTTATTGTAAATATTTTTTATGAATCTTTGCAACATGTTGAAAATTGTAGCCATCTTGAATTAATATTTTTATGGTTCATTGAAATGATGTATTAATTCGTTTAGACCCTGCACTATGACCTATGACCTTGTTACTATGATTGGTATCTAAAATTTTAATTCCCAACATTTTTGCGGAATTTCTCAAAAATCTGTGCTTTAAATTGGGAACCATTGTCAAGCAATATTAGTTACTGTCTCCCAGAAGTAGCAATAAAATCAAAAATTGCATTAATAGTGTTAATGATAGTAATATCTTTAAAAGTAAGTAATCGAAGATGCTTCGAAAAGTAATTAATGTCCATTAATATGTATTATTCATTCGCAAAATGTCCTACGAAATTGAGGCTGAAAAACTGTCCAGGTCGTATGGCAATACTATAAGTATGTATTATGTAAAAATGTTGTTGATATTGTATGCGGTTTAGTGTTGATGAGCTTTTTAGAAGATCAAGTATAACGCAATAACAAATTTGTAAATTAAATAAAAGTAGCAAATTTGTATGAATTCAATACAACTGAAAACGAAAATGATAATCAAAAGTGAAAATTAGCTCTAGTTTTCTTTTCATAAGGGTTGGTTGTAGAAAATTATAGTGAGATAAATGTTGTATGGAAAGAAACTTCATTTCACTCTAGTAAAAGCTAAGAGAAAAAAAAATCAATAAACACAAGCATAGCTACCAACTCGTACGTTTTTGTACTATCGGAAATTTTTAATAAGTTTTTTTAGCAATTTTCTGTGATTCAACATGATACAACTTTTTTGCAAAGAAATACTGGTGTGAAAAAAAACCCGTACAAGTTGGCATCATGTACAAGCAGTTACAAATGTTGCTTGATTCGATTTTAAAAATAAATATTTACATTTTATGTCTTGTTGCCATTTGTTTAGAGTTTAATGATATTTACTTAGTTCTTTAAAATGTCTAGACTTTGTATGAACTCTTCTGACAACTCTTGCTACATCTGTGGGGAAGTAATAGCTATCACGCCACTGATTGAAAACACATAAAATCTTTATTTTGGTTGTAGAATTGGAGATCAAGATAATCGTGGTCACCTCATACTGTGTAAAACACTTGTGCTAGTAACTTGAGTAATTGCGTTAATGGTAAAGGTCGTTCAATACTCTTAGAAGTGTTATGTTATGATTTGGAAAAAAATTTACAAATCATTCAACAGAGTTTTTGTTTCTGTATGATTCGGCAAGAAATCTCTAACAGGTATTTGAACATTTTCTCATCCATTCTCAATAAATAACTTCGGAATAAATATGGTTTTTTAATCACTTATATACTTGGCTCGTGTAATGTTAGTTTGTCATCAAAATTCTTAATAAGAGTGCTGAAGGTTTTTGCTAATCTCTTTGTAATCATGAACTATTTACTTCATCATTTTCAGTACCCATATCTACTATTTCCCATACAAGAACTAATTACTTACAAGGAAACATTCAATAGGTGTCGTTTTCAAAAAATATATGTGATTGTACTCTTCATAAAACATCAGAAAATGAAAAAATTATCGGCTGAAATGAATTACAGCGACCACAAAAAATTATCAAAATTAAGCCTTTTTGGCGATTTAGCGCTGTTTGGTGATAAGTTCGCTAGCACCGAGATTGCCGTGTACGAACAGAACTACAGCGTCTAGAATAAACAGTGTGGCAATCGCTTATGACCGTGCTGTTAAAATGATGCTACAAAAATTAAACTTACCCAGATGTCGCTGTGATCGAAGCTATTGTTCAAATCGAAGACCTGATTGGCTTTTCCCAGTTTCGTCAGTTTAATCACGTGATCTAAGCATATAATTAACCAATAGGGAGTCTCGGTTTTGTTGTCGTGACTCTAGCTTCGATTACAATGACATCTGGTGACAGGCTTAATTTTTTTAGTACAATTTTATTCGCCGCATTCCATACTGTTTATTCTAGACACTGTAACAGAACTGTGTTTTGTTTCCGCCATAAGTACTCAAAATCAATCGTCTAACAGTGTGAAATCGCCAAATATGCTTAATTTTGATAATTTCTTGTGGACGCTGTAATTCATTTCAGGCGATAATTTCTGGTGTTTTATGAAGAGTAGAATCACATATATTTTTTGAAGACACCTTTTGAATGTTTCCTTGTTAGTGATGTGGTAATATTTGTCCTTTTATGATAACAGAATTTCTAAACACCACTTGAATTGATTTACAAAAATTTCATGAACATTTTTTCACCAGTATAAATAGTAACACCTGTAAGAAAAACCTTTCCAATAAAATTTTCGAGAAATGTTTTTATAGGTCTTTATATTTTAAAATGTATGATATGGTATATTCTAATGCTTCTCTTGTAAGGTTTCAAGTACAACAACTATTCTAAATGTACAAGGTTTCTCAGTTAAAGTATCTGATGAGGAATTTTAAAAAGTAACAATTTTGTCTTTGGACAATTCTGGAATTTGAAAAAAAAAAAAAAAAAAAAAAAAAATTAATATCTTTTATTAAGTTTAATCTTTATGTTGTTCGTATAAAATTGTTTCTTTTGATATCTCTTAATAATGTATAACTTTTATATTTGGAAGTGACGATATCATTTATTACTGGTTATCAATTTGTGCATGATTGATTTTCCCTTAAATATCAATGTCCTTGTCATTGGGTATTTTAGTAAAATTTAATTGAAATCAATTAATATGGAATCAATATTTCGATCAGTACATAAAACAATGTACAGGGTCCTTGAAAGAAAATCTGTCAGTATATTTTGTTTACCAGGAATATGACAAAAAGTATAATTATATTCTGATATTTGGATAACCATTTAGTTATTCATGTTTGCTGGAATACTATTTTCTTAGAGTACTATATTGTCTTCGAGTACAAATTGTCTTTCATATAAAATATTATTGAAAGCTTCTATCTCCTTTACTATTGCCATTACTTCAAGTTTAATGGCCGGATATTTCTTTTCTGCATTTCTTAGTGTTTTAGAGATAGGCAACAAGTACCATGTGTTCTCCATGTTAATGGAGCGCAAAACTGCACTCATGCCAAATTAGAAGCATCAGTATTCAGAAAAAATGCAGTAGAATAGTCTAACAAGGAAACTCTTTCAAGTACTAATCGTCGAATTTCATTAAAAAAATTACTGAAATAACATTCAATTATAAATAGTATTTTTGTGAGAAATTAGCTGCTGAATCGCTATAGAAAAGCAATAAAGAATTACTAAACATGGGAGCATGTCGACAATATTTCCAATAAAGCGCTTGTTTGATGATTCCAATTTTGCGATTTAAGACCGATGCATGTTTCCATTATTAGAAATACACCAAACAATTTTTAACACTTCTTGGAAAATGTACGACATGACTCTCTGACGTCATTCGACGTCTTCATGACGATTTTCCATCATTTAACCTCTAGGGGTCTTAATTTAACCCACAAATAGAGGAATATAGCCAATCATAGCACAGCTTTTTCCCACAATAATGAAAAATTCGCCTCGTTCTAATCGTCCACTAATTAAACAAATAAGCTGTTCCCATAATATTAAACTTATTTTTATGAAAGTTACAAAATGTGGAGTTTTCGCAACAAGAGACGAAAAAGGTTTTTTTTTTTTTTTTTTTTTTTAGAAAAAAAGAAAAGAAAAAGGGAAAAAAAACCCATTTAGTAATATTAAATTTTTTTAAATACAATAGCTGCTTGGTTATTGTATTGTTTAGAACTTCTCAATTTGTTTTCACTATTTTTTGCAATAATTAGTCTATACGTTTCTTTCGTGTTTCATTGAGGTTGAAGTTAAATGAGTTTTACGATGCACTAATGCTACCTACGTTATATGCAATTGGCGACACGAGTTTCATTGAGAAGAATCGGAATATTGAATTTCAGATTGTCATTCAATTAATGAAACTCTAAGTAAAACAAACAAACACACACACACACACACAAAAAATAAATAAATAAATAAATAAATAAATAAATACAGCTGAGTACATATAATCGGAGGATTTTTCAAAAAAAAAAAAAAAAAAAAAAATATATATATATATATGTGGGAAGTTCCGTGCACAGCCTACAGATGGCGCTGCCTCGGATGCGTATCATTGAACGAGATGACAAACGGAGGAGTGGAGATCGGTTGGGACCGTCAGCGCGAAGGCTGACAGGCCCATTTTCTGCTAATTAGAGCTTGTTGTGCTCTGGATAAGTGTGTAGAGCCATGGAGGGCTCATTACTTCATTTTAACTATTTGATAGCACTCTGTTTTTGTGAATAAGTACAAGTAGTTGCTTAAATGTTGTCTAGTTACGTTTATACTGATGAAGAAAGCTTGTTATGTACTAAGCCTCGAAACCAGCAGTTGGTTAAGAATAGAAAGTCTGCTATTATCATTTTTTCATTGTGTATCCTGTATTGTATGTGTGTTTCGTAATAAATGTTTTCGTTATCTAAGTCGCAACTCATCAATGCCCCACCTCTAGACACCCAGCCAAGATTCTACAAGTGGGGGCTCGACCGGGATATTACCACCAACAAGTTATAAAAGGTAACTGTTATTGTTATATATTTATCATTCTGTTTGATTATAGATAGTAATGATTGATGCATATATTGAGCAAAAAGAGTTTGAGTTACTATTTTGAATTAGAAATTAATGGTGAAATATTTCTGAGAACACTTTTGGTTTCACTGTGTGATGAAATAAAAATAAATACATTACTTGAGAAGAATGAATAGAAATAAGAATTATGATTGAAAAAATATTCTGAGTAATCTTTTATAATTTTGCTTATTACTGTTTGCAATAATATTTTAACAATATTATAACAATATTATTTTAAAACGAAAGTGATAACAATTATTAAATAGAGAACAATAATGATAATGGTGATATTATATGAAATATGTGTAATAATTAAGAAATATATAAGATGATCTAAATATTCTGTTGTATAATACAAATTGTTCTGAATGTGTTTATTTAAAAATCATGATAATTTTGATTTGAGAACAAAAAGCATAGAATCATTTTGAAGAAAAATGTTCTCATATTATTTTGTTTCTATTTAAGTATGATATTAATTTGGTAGAAATATTGAAATATTTTTTGGTATAAGTAATTATTTAGAGTTATAATGGCCCAAAACGTGTTACAAGGTATTAGAAAAGCCGATTTAAGAACAATTGCTGAAGAATTAGGCCTAACTGTTCCGGCGGAAGCTAAGGTACTTGAAATCAAAACTTTAATTGAGAGTTCTGATATTTATAAAAAGGATTTAGAATTTGTTAGAGGTGTTATTAAAATGTTACTAGAAGAACAAAAGTTGAAATCTGTAGAAGAACAAACCAAAATTCAGATAGAAAGAATTAAATTATCCCAGTTAGAAAAAGAAATAGAGTTACAGAATTTAAAGTTACAGGCTGCAGCAAATAATTCTAGTAATAATATTGATCAATCAAATTCAGAAACTACTTCACAATCATTAGAAAATTTAATTAGAAGTATTCGAACTTTAACCATTTCAGTACCTGAGAAACCGGAAGCTTTGCACTTATTTTTTCAATCCCTTGAAAAAGCATTCGTTTCTAAAAATGTACCCCCTAAATTTAAATCGGAAATATTGATTAATTTATTGGGAGATAAATGTAATCAGGTTCTTGCGTACGTAACCACCGAAGAAATTAACGATTATGAAAAAGTTAAGGAATTAATTTTAAGACAATTTCAACCAACGCCGCGTGAATGTTTAAGTAATTTTAAAAATGCGTTCCGTAATCCTTCAGAATCTCATGTCCAATTCGCTTCACGTCTAAGCGCTTCTTTTGATTACTATTGTAGATTGAGAGGGGTTAACGATGTTAAACAATTGTGTGATCTTATAGTTTCTGATAAATTATATGAAACGTTGGATTCTAGAACTAAGGAACATATTAGTGTTCGAGAAGGTCAAAATTGGTTTAAACCCAACGAATTAGGTCGGGAGTGTGATTTATTCTACTCTTCTAGAGGGAAATCGTTAATTGAAACTAATAATAATACGCGAAACGAAAGTTCAGAGAATAAGCGGTTTGTAAACAAAACTCCTTTTAGAAAGACACATTATAATAATAAAGATCCCATAATACCCCACACAGCACATAGGTGAAAATTTTGTTCATTTCTCGTCTCGTACGTCCAAAATACGTCCCACCAGAGAACTGACATCCCATTTTTGTCACATGCTCACATAAATTCAACCATCATGTTGAAAGTATGTGTCGTGAGTAACCAAATTTGGACATACATTATTAGAAAAATATCTTGGACGTAATGTGTTCCACATTTGACCCACACAGCACATACGTCCAAATTTTGTTCATTTCTCGTCTCGTACGTTGAAAACACGTCCCTCCAGAGAACTGACATCCCATTTTTGTCACATGCTCACATAAATTCAACCATCATGTTGAAAGTATGTGTCGTGAGTAACCAAATTTGGACATACATTATTAGAAAAATATCTTGGACGTAATGTGTTCCACAATTGAGCGAATTCATCCCAATGAAGTGTCCTTTTACATTGAATTCAACAAGCATGCAGCGTACTTTTTACAAAAATGGGACGAGCAACTGGGCATGCGCATTCATGCAACAACCAACCATTCCACTTTTCCCTCGTCCGTCGCTTTCGCTTTTCGCTCGGCTCGGCGCCATGTTGATTATGTGAAAATGAGAATTGCGTTGTAGATTTCGTTTCGACGAAATCGTCACATTTGCCAAACTTCTGTTCTGTGTTGTGACAACGATTTTACATCCTGAATACGATTTGAAAATAATTATCATGTAAGTATCCAAAATCATTTAATTTTATTTTCATTTCTGATATTTGACTTATATTAGTGTAATAATAGTGTAATGCAGTTTATTAGTGTAATAAACTGCAGTTAAGTGCAGTTCCAAATCATATCCAAAATCATTTAATTTTATTTTCATTTCTGATATTTGACTTATATTAGTGTAATAATAGTATTGATTGTAAACTTAATCGGAATTTCCATTGCTTTTTAACCATTCAAGCATGCCTTTATCAGTTGATTACCTTTAGTAAACAATGCAAAAATGTGTTCATGAAAGCTTAAATTTATTTTAAAACTTTTGTAGTTTTATTTAGCTCTCTCAAATTATAAAAAAATTTAAGATTGATTTCATTAATGAAAGTTGTTATTTAAGTATGAGAAATTCAGTAATTCCGAAGTTAACTTATGTGAATAACAACTGTAAAATTTTCTAACGAACCATAGAAAATGAGAATAAACAAAGATTTCTCATGAACTGCTTGTATTGGTTTGGTTTCTCTTATCTAGAATATGTGTACTCTTTAACTTGTTTTTCACGAGTAATTTTCCTAAATATTGTAAATATTATATATTTATATATATTAAATTTTATATATGTGCAATTTACAATTAGAAGCCAAACCATTAATTTCTCTTTCTCTGTTTTGAATCTCTTATCTACAATATGTATACGCTTTAATTTATTAAATTTAGTTATGTTTTTCTCAAGAGTAATATTTTTCCTAAATGTTGTAAATATTAAAAATTTATATATATTAAATATTATATATGTGCAATTTACAATTAGAAGAGAAGCCAAACCATTAATTTCTCTTTCGCTCTCTCTGTTTTTATCTCTTTTCTAGAATATCTATACTTTTTAATTTATTAAATTTAGTTATGTTTTTCTCAAGAGTAATTTTTTCCCTAAATGTTGTAAATATTATATATTTATATATATTAAATATATGTGTGCAATTTACAATTAGAAGAGAAGCCAAACCATTAATTTCTCTTTCTCTCACATTTTATTTAATGATTTTAAATTGGTATTTTTAGTCTTCTGCTATTTATGCGTTAATAACAATAGCAAAAACAGTGCCCCTAACCGCAGTGGATAATCGGACCAACGGTCCCATTAAAATCCAGGATATTCGGACCCATGTTCGCTAAGCATGCGCAGAATATATTTCTGAACTTCAGAATGTACCAAAACAAGATATTGGAGATTGGAGAAGCTAAATGTGCTGTCGTAGCCGAATGATTAAGATGCCGATTTACTGTTGCTATAGTATAACGTTCGATACTCGGCTGAATGATGTATTTTTAATTCTTCCCTCGAACATTAAATACATAATAATAATCAATAATACATAATAATAATCAATAATACAATAAATATAATTTTAAATAAATAAAATATTTTTTATTATTTAAAATAAGAATATGAAATATTTTTTTTTTTTTTTATTGAAAAAGAATTTAATTAAAAAAAATGATAAAATATATAATATTAAATAAAGATAATATAAAAATAAAATATTTTTTAAATAATTGTTTGTTTTATATTATTAAATACATAAAATATTATTAAAATAATAATCAATAAATATTTTTTAAATAAATAAAACAGTATAAAATATTTTTATTAATCAATAAATATTTTTTAAATAAATAAAACAGTATAAAATATTTTTTATATTATTTAAAATAATAAAATAAATATTTTTTATTATTTAAATAAGAATATGAAATAATTTTTTTTTATTGAAAAAGAATTTAATAAAAAAAATGATAAAATATATAATATTAAATAAAGATATTATAAAAATAATACTACACATCTAATATAACAGTTTTAATATAATAAGTTTTTCCCGAATATCAATAACACAATTAAATTTTTACATGCAATTATAAATTAACTAGATATTTAATGTTTCGCTAAAATGAATTATTCAAAATGATATAAAACTGCAAAGTATTGTTTACTCCATCTATTTGCTACTAGATGGCGCCAGTGAGACGGATCACTACTTAAGGTAGAGTTCAAAAATTTTCTAAGTCCACGATCGCGGATGGTATTTGCGCATGCGTTAACGAACATAGGTCCGATTATCCTAAGGAATATTCGGACCATAGGTCCGATTATAAGCGGCCGCAGCTAACACTGCAGGTTAATTTAACAATTTATAAATGAGATAAGCTTAATATTAATAAATCAATGTCGTAGCTAAAGAGTTATACTTTCTCCTTTGTAAATGCAAATTTTGCACATTTTATGAATCATATTATTTCTTTTTATTATACCAGACCTGATCTCAGATTCTCTGATTGCAGAATTTTGTTTTATTGTAGATAGATAAAAAATTCTTCCTGTGCACATGTGTATACGTATATTTATATTAGATAAAAAATTCTTCCTGTGCACATGTGTATACGTATATTTATATAAAGTTTAAAATTACAGTTAACATTATATAAACTATGAAAATTGTAACTTCATGTTGATGGTATTTTTTGATTAGGCATAATTTTTGTTTTTAAAAATTAGATTTTTCTTGGAGATAATTATTAAATATAAAATATTACTCGTGATATGTTTTTTTTCCCCTACAGTTGGAATGTAAACTCTGATTTTTTTTTGTTCTTCCTGTATACAATATTTATAAGTGGTTTTTTTTTTTTTTAATTTTTGCCTTTTGTATTTTTCTTCCCAGATTATTTATTTAAGACGTTACTGAAGAATATATAAGGAATCTAGCTTTGGCCTGCAGTTTCCTAGCCAACCCTTCAGCTTTAATTGAGTTTGCAAATTAATAAGTAGGTAAGACTTCCTGCATAATTATTTTATTACTACTATTTTTTAATTCATGATTCTCAGTGTTGTCTTAAAAATGACATTTTGGGTTCTCTTTATATTGGTGGCTAATAACAATACATTATAACATAACTGAACATTTTTTTCTTTTATTGATGAATTTCAACACTCAATCAGATAATGAGCTTTTTACTATAACAGATTGTTTTTAGCCATTCACGTAGAGATAGATCAAAATGTTTTATTTATTTAATATTATAATTAGCCTTACTTTTGTACATTGCTACCTTTCCTTCTGTGCTCTTTCCTACATTTTTTTTTAAATCTGATAAATAATCATTCTCGTATTTTGAACTATAACAATCATTGCAAGACAGTTTTTTTTTTTTTTTTTGTTTGTTTTTTTGTTTTTAAGCAAGATTTATTTGATTTTAATGATTTTTTAAAACTTCATACATTATTGTACAACACTTGTATTTTATTCTGTGTATTTTTATGTATATTAATGTAAATATTTACACTATCAATCATTTTACTTAAATTGTAAAAATATAAGTAATATTCTATTCTGATAGAAAAAATCCATGTAGGCATTTATTACCAATATTTTTATTCAAATTAGTATCATTATAATATAAGAAATATTCTTATAACAGTCACAAATGCAGTAGTACGAGCCACTCAACCTGAGACTTTGTAGTACAATAATGTATTGAAATAAAGAAAGTCTGGTGGACTGGGGTAATTCTCGATCAATGTGTTTCTAGGTTAATTAATGTTCATCCACCTACAAAAATTAAAAAGTATTTTTAACAATGCATGAACATTGTAGTTTAATGTACAAAAAAAAAAAAAAGTCACAATCTTTGCTGAAAATTAATAAATAAAACTATATTTTAAACTGCTACAAAAGCATCTTGAAAAAAGATTATTTCTGAAAATCACACATTTTACTTAAATTCTTAGTGGCACAACATTTCTATTTTTTTTTTTTTTTTTTTTTTTTTATGTTATTTTAAAACTATACATAATATAAGCTTTTAAATTACGTTAATAATGTTTCTGTAATTCAGTATACTGGTTATACAACTATATTGATTTATACAACAGATTCTTTTTTTACATATGTAGTGTGCATGTATAATATATATTCATTAATGCACATCAAAAAATCATAATGTGTATTTTGCTTAAAATTAAAACCGGTTTTGTTATAGGTTTCATATCAAAATCAAAACAATCTTTCAAGCTATTTCAAAATTTTGTAGTGCATGACTAATTAGGATCAAGATTACTAAGTATTGTACTGAATGCTAATAAATTAAATTGTATTTTATTGTACACACTTGTGATTTAAATTATACAGTTATATAAAAAGTTATTTATTTTTAACTGCGTTAATTTCAATACATTAAATCAAAGAAAAGTTCAAATGAAAGCCAACTATTTTATCTTTATTTCATAGTAAAAATAAACTGTTGTAACAATAAATGGTTTTATTTATTAAGGACATAAAAAAAAAATGTTTAAATTAAAATTAAAATATATAATAAAACTGAAATATTTTTAATTGGTAATTGCAATATTTAACTATAAATCAAAGAAAAGTTCATATCAAAAACGTAGTATTTTATCTTTATTTCATAGTAAAAAATAAACTGTAATAATAATAAATTTTTTTTTTTTTTTTTTTTATTTTTTTTATTAAGGATGGAATAAAAATGCATGGTTGAAATAAAATATATAATAAAATTAGGACAGTAATGCTATATACATTATGCTTTCAGGGTTTAATCCAGCTTTTTAAAAATGGTACCCCATTTGTGAATTTATAAAATAATTTGTGAAAAAATCAAGTAAGTTTGTGAAAATAATGCTTCAGAACAATAAACCAAAATGCTCAAAGACAAAGTTTTTAAAAATTTTAAAATACATTTAAAAAATAAAATGGAACAGTTGTAAAATAAATATATATGTTAGCCAGTTATTTCTTATGCGTAAGATAACAAGGTGTTTACTTAGATATTTACCATTTTCTCCAGTAAATATCCAAACTGAGGGTATTTTTATATGTTTGGATGCAGCGATGCTTATAAAAATATTGCTGAGAATTGACTTTGTGAAGGTGCTGCTTTGTTGAAAGTTGATTTTGTGAAGGTGTCTCTTTGCTGAAAATTTATTTTGTGAAGGTACCTCATTGCCAAATGTTGACTTTGTGAAGGTACCTCATTGCCAAAAGTTGACTTTGTGAAAGTGCCTCAATGGGGCACTAAATTTGTTCTGGATTAACCTCTGGCTTTTGAATGTTATGAAGTGTTTTGCCAATAAGTTTGGATGTAATTTCAAAACAAATAAAAATAGTAAATTAACTATGCTTATTTAAAGAAAAAACATATATAATATATAAATAAAATTGGGTTTGTGTTAAAAATGATATAATTTGTAGTCCAAATTAATCAATATAGCTATCATTTGAACAAAAAATGTCCTGATCCATAATTGCCCTGGGGTCAGGGTGTGATTGATATTTACCCGGTTGCTGGGGCAATTACTGATCAATGAATTTTTTCAATTAAACAAACTTTTAAAAAATTTTAATCAAAGTCTATATTTTATTGAATAAACACATGATAAAGCTTTAACCATGCTAAATTTGGTTAACATCAATTGTGATGTGATATTTTTAGAGTTATTTAGATGTTTTTGTTTTTTTATCAGGAATTACCCTTGCCCACCCTAAAATCTTATCCATGCTATGGAACGGATAAAATAATTTTGGAAAAGGGTAATTTATTAGGGAAAATGACATCATAACTGAAACAACATATTAAGAGGAAACTTTTACTCACACTTCCCAAACAAAATAAAGAGAATAAGGAGTTAAGAAAAAAAAAAGTAGATATCCTAAAAAACTTATATTTAAGCTAAACTAATATAATTTGAATCAAGAAAATTTTTTCACACTATACCCATTAACAAAATTCACATTTTCATTACCATCTTAATACTTTCACTTATTCTTTTAACTTTTCTATATTGAGTCGGGACAATTCATTAAACAAGCAGTGACAGCTGCCTTGAACTGTATGTAACTGATTATATGTAATTAAATTTAATGGTTATGGAGTTTTTAAAAAAAATTGGAGGCTTCAGCAGGGACCGATTTATTCCTGCTGAGGCCTAAGGCACTCATGTTTAATGGGCCCTTTCTTCTGAAACTTTAATATTTGTAATCCTCTATTCTATTAATCTATACAGAGAAAATATTTTAAAGGTAAATATTTTTTTCTGCACATGATTATACAGTTTACCAAATGATTAAACACTGATTATGTATATTTAAATAATTGATAACTTAACATACTATCATTTTACGCCGAAGTATCTATTGTTCGAAATAATACAAACAATGATCAATTTCCATAGCGCACACAATGGAAATATTCAAAATTAGTAAAAAAAAAAATTGTATTTTATATATTATAGAATAAAAAATCAATAAACAAAAAAGTGTAACTTATGATGAAGCCAATGTACTATCTGTAAACTGATTCATGCACTAAATTAGACAGCATTGCAAACATGCCAACAGTTTAATTTATTCCAGAGGATTGTAAATACCTACCCTTTTAACATCACTTTATTTGTATTGATTTTTTTTTTTTTTTTCCAAATGTGGTAGGACAAATAAGAGGCACACAGCACAATACTATTTCCATTTGTTGACGAAAAAATGAAAATTATCGATCATCATAGAAAATTTTCATTCTAACTATTTTTTTAAATGTATGGTGGAATTTCTTGAAGGCCCAAGGCATGTGCCCTGAATGCTCTGCCATAAGTCAGGCGCTAAGCTTCAGGGCTTTTTAAACACTGCAATGTAAAATATGCCATTATTTTTAAAATATGTGTGCCAATATTAAAAGATATAAACTGATATGAGAACTATAAATAAGCAAGACAATGTTTTCTTTTGTAAATATCAACTGCAAGGCTGGCAGAGACGAACTAGCATATTATATATATATTAATCCTCGCTTTCCCTAGATGGGGTCATTTTGAAGTTGAAATCTAGTTAAGCACGCCTCATTCAAAAAGTGTGCTAATTCGCCAGAGATAGCAAACATAAACATAACCAGTGGAATTTTGCAACTTCTAAACGATATAAAAAGGTGCGGTACTGGTGATTTTCGCCAAGTGTGCCAAGCGGCACCTGAAAGCAATTTTTTTGCAGCAATGCCATGATCTTGGGAAAGCGAGGGTTAATCAATTAATTCTACACTAACTAAATATTTATAATTCATACATCAGTCATAAGGCTGTGCTTGTATAAATAATTAAAATATAATAAATGATTAAAATGTATAAATAATTAAGAAAATTAAGGTATAATTTATTTTTTTATTTATCAATGTTGCTTAGTAGAGACAGAATCTAAAGTCAAGGTATCCAAATAAATATTAGCTTGTTTAATAATATTTTGTTATATTTTACAAATTTCTATAAGAAATATTTAAAAACCACATTTTTTTAAAGCTGGATGTACAGTTTCATGCCACTAAAGCCATTAACTTTGATATATAAAAGAAGTGATTTAAATCACTACAACCCTGTTGCAAGATTCTCAATTTATAGCGTTTCCTTACAAAGTTTTTATTTATTAGCTTTACAAGGCAAAATTAGCTCTGGCCGCATGGTCAGTTACTACTGAAGAATTAGTCACTAATAAATTTGCTGCGGGTAGCCACCACAATGTCCACTGTTTGGCTACCTACTGCAATTTTCACACACACACAAAAAAAAAAAAAATGTTTGTTTCCCTCAGTTGATTAATTTTAGCTTTAACATGTGTATACAGTAGGAAATCCACTCCCAGAAATCCATAGCACTTGGGACCAGAGACTGAAAATTTTATGGATTTTAGTTTTTTTTTTTTTTTTTTTACTTGTTTGTAGTATAGACAAATAGTTTTTTTTTTATTCGTTTTTTTTTTATTCTTTGAAATTACTTTTCATTTAAGCACAAAAACTTTATTATAAATTTCATTGTTTACTTTGGTTGTAACTTTTTAAAAGTATATAACTTTTTTAAAGTATTTATAATTTTAGTAATACGTATTAGGATATTTATTTGCATTGTATAATTTTATATTGCTACTATTCAGAAATTCTTAAAACATTGTTTTTATCATATTAACTAGTATGCTGTGGCCATCGCAAGTCTTTCTTCTATATAATCCTGTACAAATTTACACAATATAAATTATTTGTTAAATTATAATTTATTAAAATTATTTTCCATGATGAATGCAGATGATTTTTATCTGAAAGTAGTTTAATATTAAATGCCAAAAGAAAATCAGTTGAGAAGAAATGAATTTTCTTCCCATTATTTCATTTATTTATTTTTTCATTAAAAATGGAAAAAATCAATAACAGTATAAATTATCACTGATCTGCGGTTTGATCATTCATTTTAAAGGTGGTGGCGAGTTCTTTCGAAGATACCCATATTGAAAATTAACAATTCCAAACGTCAAATTTAGTTCAATGGTTTTGAGATACAGTACCTACAAAATTTGTAACACACACACAGACAGACATTTCCTAAAAGCAGTCAAATTGTGATCAGGACATCTCAAAACATGTAAATACATCAAAAACTGTTTAAAATTTTTCACAAAACCAATACTTCCTTCTTATATAGAAGACAGTAAAAATAAGATTTTTTTTTTTTTGCTAAGTTTTTTATGGCAAACATGAAAGAAAAAATCTATAATGTTGTTTTAAATTAACGCAGATCAGTGGTTCAGCCATTTGTTATTATTTTATTTTTTTTTCTTTTTCATATGTATATAAAGAGAAAGTATTGAATTAGTAAAAAGTTTCAAACTCCAGTTTTGATGGATTTACACGTTTCAGGATGTTCTGATCACGATTGAACTGATTTTAGAAAATGTCTGTCTGTCAGTCAGTCTTTCTCTCTGTGTGTGTGTGTGTGTGTATCACTAATGTAGTAGACACTGCATCTCATTAACCAATTAATGAAATTTAACCAAACTTGGAATTTTGTTGAAACCTGACATAAACTGATGCAGATTAGATTTGGTGATCAATTGTTCAACAGGTCGGGCTGTAATCCCATTTTTTCTAAATTTTTAACGTGAACAAAGCAAAATTTCATACAACTCTACAAAATGAGTTATTTTAAACCATGTAATTATAAAATTAATTGTTAATCAGTGATTGTGAAATTAATATAAATTATTGATAATAGTACAGTAGTAATAAATAAGGGGGGGGGGGGGGATGTGCATCTGAGAACTTCGTTTCCTGTAGTGATGTAACTCTGTCACATAAAAATCGTCTACATTTATATGGAAAATAATTTAATAAATTTCTATTTTATGATTTTGGTGTATAATTAAAATTATACAGAAGAAAGTCGTGTGGTGGCACTATCCCACTAAAGGTATTGATAAGATCTTTTGAAAGATACCCATGGTGAAAACTTGTCCCCTCTGGGCAATAAATGTAAAGGAAAATATATTCCATAGTCTGCAGAACTGCCTTTCTTTTTCTGTTTTTTAGTAGCTTTTAAAATAATTTATATTTTTTTCCATACATTTGGACAGAGATAATTGCATTATGTGATCTGTATAAATCATGTTAAAAAAAATCACCTAGGAAGATCTATAAAAAAAGCTTATAAAATAAAATTTGATTCGTAGAGTTTAGAGTGCTATTCAGTCAATTGTGATATCATTGATAGTTTATTATGTACAATTTGACAGCAAAAATATAAAAAATAACTAGAAAAAATTAATTATAATAGAACTAACCTTTAATAGCTATTTGTTTTTAGCATCATGATGTATATATATTAATGTTTATCAATAATTGTTTCAAAATTTTTAAGCTATAATGATGTTCTATTATAATTATTATTATTATTATTCACGTGTAATTTTAATATGTTTGTCAACTTACTTAAAGTTAATATAAGGTTATTATTATCATGTTTCAATTAATTAAAAAATGATGAAAATTTTGAAAAATCGGGCCTCATAATGTTCTAGGACATCTCAGTAAGCATCTTCGTGTTGAATCACATGACTGTCCTTATTACCATTTTAGTGTTATGCTGTCTGGAGACATACGTCCAGACACCGTCTTTTTTATATATGAAGATTTACTTGTATTATTGAAAAATCTAGTACTTACTGTAGATGAGAAAATTCAAAACTGATTGGTTTCAATTAAATAATCATACAAAATTGTTTCTTATAAATACCACAACTTGCATATTGTTATTGAATATAATTTTTGGTTTATGGAAGGATATAACTGTCAGTTTTTATTTATTTATTTATTTTTCCTTTTGAAATGTTTTTTATTTTCTCTCTCTGCAGGTGCTGCGAGAACTTGTCTATTACAGAGAAAAACATTAGATGTTGAATTAGATTAGTAATGTTCAATTAGCTTCGCTATGCAAATAAAGAAATTTTATGTAATTTTTTAAATAAAAGTGCATAAATACATATTGTTTCTTTTGATTCTTTTTGAAATTTGAATCTCAAACCAATACAGGTAGGTTGGAAGTCAGTCCTTCATGGCATCTTGCCTTAATATGTTTAATAAAATAGAAAATACGTATGTATTTAAAAAAAAATATGTGTTTAAAAAAAAATAAAAAAAGCAAATAAGTTATGATAAAAATTTGTGTGTTTTTAAGCTACGTAAGTACTTTCTAATTTTTTCTCTTGTTTTTATATTTTATCTAATAATTGCACTGAGTTTAATTTTGTTTCTAATATTGACGTTCACTGAGACTTGATTCTTGGCTTTTTCTTTTTAGCTGCATTTCATTGATACAACCTGTTGTCCAAAAAATTTGGATCATATTAATTACAGTGATTTGAATTAGTGATTACCTCTACAGTTTTACATCACAACCACCATTATGCATCACAATGAGAAAACATGGAGGTAATCAGGAATTTAACTGCCTGTAATTAATGTGATCCAACTTTGTTGAATGCCAGGTGGTATGAAATACTGCTAAAAAAAAAAAAAAGTCAAGAGTCAAGTCCTTTAAGCGTCAAAAGGGGATGCAACTTACTTGGAACAATGAGAATGAACATGTTCATAAAGATAAAATTTATATGGTGATATTTAAAATATTTGAAAATTGTATATACAGTACACTTATGCTGCTATTACATAAAAACTTTTTGCACAACATTTGAACCAATTTTTGCTCTAATTTCTGGAGACTGAAAAAAATTTTTGGTTCGGTAAGTTCTCCAAAATACTTCAGATCTCAGTGGATGGTGTCGCATTCAGTCTATGCCTAGAACCGGTTTATAGCTGCATTTATAATGAACCAATTCTGGTCCTAGACTGAAAGTGGTGTCATTTACTGAGATCAAAAAAGGAGAGTGACAAAAAATCAGTTTCAACTGTCAACATCACCTAAAACATGTGCTGAGGAAGTTCTGGATCTGGAAAGAAGGCTATACATATAAGCTCTGAATAAAGCTATTAAGTTTTATCTTTAATTACAGTATAAACGTTTCATGTTTTTTAGTAATAGTAAAATGTGGAATTGATGCATTTTTCTAATTTGGATTCTGTGTCTCCATTTGACATATTTGTGATCCATATTAGTTAAATGTAAATTGGAAGAATGTAATGTTTTTATTATAAGCTTTTAAGACAAAGTTGTAGCAATTCAAAAATCATGAGAAAGGTTCAAAAAATTTTATTTAAAAAATTGCTCAAAATTATTTACAAGGAATTAGGTGAATAATAATTAATGTTCATTAGTTGTTAATTAAAGAAAGCACTATGTTATTTATAGACATAAATTTTACTATTAAAGATGTGATTCTTTTAGATTAGGTTATGCTCAGTGGGTGATCCATGTATGCTAAATTAATTTTATATTAAAAAATCTGGAGTGACTCTGTTTGACTTTCTGATAAATTAAAGTAAGAGAAGAGAAAATTATAATAGGGCATTTGAGTAATTTTCTCCATATAGTGTGTTCTTTAACATTATTGCACTTTAAAGAATTTGAGCCTGTAGATCATAATGTTAAAAAATTTCACATTGTGTCACTATAAAATAACTAAGCGCTAGATACTCCAAAATCAATAGGTCTTGTGTTACGGTGACCTATAGCATATATACCAACATTCAGGTAAATTCATCAATGCATTCAGATGCTATCATGTTTACTCACACATATATACTACACACACATGCATATAGTACCATGAAAATAGCAAAAATGAACTCTGAGACCTCAAAGCCTATCAAAATACCAAAATCTCAAAGTAAAATTTTGTCATTATTACAATATTTTCTTTACATATTTGTAGAGTATAAGTAATATTGCTATTGCTAGGGGATAAGGCTGATTATCTTTTTTATGAATTTAAAACTGCAGGGATACTTTTTTATATTTGTGTGTTGGCGGGGGGGGGGGGGATTCACTCCCCAACAGACAGAATTTTCTGTAATGATTTGCAGACTGCAGTATAGAACTGCTAAACTAAGTTTTAAATCACATGAAGCTATTAGCAATTAATAAATTAAGTAATACCTGCACATAAAAAGAAAACAAAGAATGTACAAAAGAACAGTAATCTAGAGACATGATGTAAATTGTATTACTTTTCTTATCTCTATACCTGATAGAGAAAGTTTTTTTTTTTTTTGGATCAAATAGCTGAAATTGAGTTTTTGTTAAATTTAAATGTTTTGAGGTCCCCTGAATGTGAAAATCATGTTTTTAGCAGTTAGTCTGTTATCAACATATCTCTAGAACAAATAGTAGCAGAAAGTCCAAACTGTAATGTACAAAATGTGCATCATATAGGGATGCTACACTAAACTTTTCTTTGAGATCAAGCAAGTAGTTCGTGTACAAGGGCATCCAAGAGAATTCAAATGTATTATCCTTGGAAAAATTTTGAGTAAGTACAGTGTAACAGCATTAAGCTGACTTAAACATTTTTTTTTTTTTTTTTTTTTTTTTTTTTATGCATAAAAACATGTCTTGTGTATATTGTGATATGGAAATCTTTTGTTTACAGGGCTACCCAAAATATTTGGATATTTGGGGCTATACTTATATTGACCAAACGTCCCCATTTCCTGGGGACAAATGGGGATTTTCTTTTCTTTTTCTTTTTTTTTTGAAAGCATTTTTCTAAGTTTTAAATAATTGTAGAAAGTAAATTATTAATCAGTAATACTTTATTTTTAGTCCTTATTTATTAGGAATGAAAAAATACACCCATAATTGGATATTTGTAGCAATTTTTAACGCTTCTCTATTATAAAGGTATTTTGATCTGGACAGCCTAGCTATACTTGAAAATTGCTGGAATAGTAATTCATTTTTTTGATGGGTGTTTTTTGATTGGGACTAAATTTAAGTACACAATATTGTTTATAGACAATATGACAACAGAGCTACCAAAAATTGATCTAAATGTTCTTTTATATTCAATGTAATTGATGGGAGTGCTTCGATGCATGTTACTGTGTCGACAAACACTGCTCAGAAAGAAAAATTAGTGTTTCAAATTCATACTGTAAAAAAAGTAATTTTTTAAATTTAACTTTGTTTTTTCTTGTATAATATCATGTTTTGAGGTACCATGATTACAAAAGTCCAATTTTTAGTGATTAATCTGTATGTATTCATATTACCATATCTTAAAATATCTAGTGTGTCACACACATCATTTTCTCTTACCCTGCATTTCAATATTATAATGATTGATTGCATATTAAATTTTAAGTTCAATAGCATAAGATAATAAAATTCAATATACTTTTAGAACATTCTAAAACAGCTTTAAAAACAATTTTATTTGATATGCAGTTCTGTGCATAGAATTATTACAAAAAAAAAAAAAAAAAAAGGCTATTAATAATTTACCTTCAAACTTGCCAGTCTTTATAAAATTTTTGCCGGTAACCTAATATGAAATTCAAAGTGCTAAATTTGAATTTCCTGCAGTTATTTACTATTAAGTTATGCGATAACAGACACACATACAGATCAACTGCTAAAAATTGGACTTTCGTAATCAGGCCACTTCAAAACATGATATAATACAAAAAACAAAGTTGAAAATAAAACTTAAAAAATTACTTTATTTGCAGTATGCATACGAAACATTAATTGTGCAGTGTCCGGCACCATAGTAAAATATACAAACCACTTCTGTTAATTAGATTCAATAGAAAAGAACATTTTGCTTAATTCTGAGTATCCCTGTATATTGTCTATAATCAATATGCACTATTAAGAATACTTTATATTAAAAATTAGTCTTCTTTGAAAAACATTTAATGCAAAAGGAATTATTATTCCTGCAAGTATAGCCCCATCCAAATACTTTAATTGGCCTTGTAAATGAATGATGAATAATTTTCATACCACAATCTACACAAAACATGCTTTTAAGAATTAATATATATATATATATTCCATTTTGGTTAAGTCAGCCTGTAGATGTTACACTGTATTTGCCAGATATTTCCCCTTAGACAATGTATTTGAATTCACTTGGATGTTCCTGTACACAAACCATTTGCTTGGTCTCAACGAAAGTTTACTGTAACATCCCTATATGATACGCATATAGAATACTAAGTTTGGACTTTCTGCTATTATTTGTTCTTGAGAAATGCTGATAACAGATACACACTCAGACTAACCGCTAAAAACATGGTTTTTGGATTCAGGGGACCTCAAAATGTGTAAATATGATAAAAACACACTTTCAAAAATTTTGACTGATAAACAATACGTTACCTATGTGGGAAGAGAAAGTAAAAAAAAAGAAACTGCATGAAATTCGAATTTGATATTTTGAAGTACGTTTTAAGTTGCCACTTAAAAGTTTGATCAAAATAGGTAAGTTTGAAGTCAAATTAATAACAGTCCTTTTTTTTTTTTTTTTTTTTAATAACTCTAAGCACTACTGTTGAGCGGGGCTTGAGGGGTTGGTATCCCTCTCACATACAATTATATGTCAAACAACTATTCCTAAACCAATTTTAAATTATTTTTGAATTACATTGAACTTTATTATCCTACGCTATTTATCTCAAGATTTATGCAATCTACTTATATAATATTAAAATGCAGGGAAAGAGGAAGTCGTGTGAGTGATACACCAGATTATTTAAGTACTTTATTGAAGCCTGGCATTTTTTTTTTTTTTGTTTGTATGTTTTTAAATTAATCTGCAGAGCTCTCTGCTATGCTGTACTATTTTTGCTACTAGAACCTGCTCTTATATCAGATTTTTTTCCTTTTCTTTTCAAAAAAGAAAAAATTATAAATTTAATGTTGCAATTAAACCGTCTGTTATTGCTTTACGACATTTGATTTTGTAATATCTTCACTTTTTTAATATTAAGAATAAATGCTGTTAATTTTCATAGCAGGTAATCTTCAAAAATATCAACAGATTTTCAGAAAATATGTCATTTTAAAAGTGCATGATATTACAAGTCAACAAGAAATAGATTGTTAGGCTTTGCATACAATCTCCTGTTCCCAAGATTAATTTCAGATTTTATTCCACCAATACTGATCTTGTACTTCTGCAAAAGAAAAAAACTGATGTGGACACCACATGACTTCCTTGTACACCTTTAGAAATATCATTAGACCCGAGACAGTTGGCTAAAAATATTTAAAAAATGCATTGTCAACGTGTTCTGAGCTTTTCTGAAAGTTTCAAATGCCTAACTAATCAAAAAGTCAGTTAAAAATTGATTGCAAGATCTGTACTTGTAACGCTGCTGAAGGCAACAGGGACCTGAAACAGTTCTCTAAAAGTATTAAAAAAATGCATTTTCACCATGTTCTGAACTATTCTGAAAGTTTAAAATGTCTAGCTGGTTGTAAAGTTAGTTAAATAAATTTTCTGTTGAATCATATAAACACTGCTGAAGGCAGCAGATATCCGAAACAGTTGACTGAAAATAATAAAAAAATGCATTTTGAATGTGTTCTGGGCTTTTCCGAAAGTTTCAAATGTTTAGCTAGTCAGGAAGTCAGTTAAAAATCATTTGCAAGATCTGTACTGGTAACGCTGCTGAAGGCATCAGGGATCCAAAACAATTGGCTAAAAGTATTTAAAAAATGCATTTTCACCATGTTCTGAACTATTCTGGAAGTTTCAAATGTCTAGCTAGTCGAGAAGTTAGTTAAATAAATTTTCTGTTGAATCATGTAAATGCTGCTGAAAGCAGCAGGTATCCTAAACAGTTGGCTTGTTGGCTAAAAATAAAAATTAAAAAATGCATTTTCAACAGGTTCTGGGCTTTTCTGAAAGCTTCAAATGTCTAGCTAGTCGCGAAGTCAGTTAAAAATCATTGCAAAATGTGTACTGGTAACGCTGCTGAAGGCATCACGGATCCGAAACAATTGGCTAAAAGTACTTTAAAAATGCATTTTCGCACTGTTCTGAACTATTCTGAAAGTTTCAAATGTCTAGCTAGTCGAGAAGTTAGTTAAATAAATTTTCTGTTGGAACCATACAAATGCTGCCGAGGGCAGCAGTGACCCGAAACTATTTGCTAAAAATATTTAAAAAATGCATTGTCACTGTGTTCTGAGCTATCCTGAAAGTTTCAAATGTCTAACTAGTGGGGAAGTTAGTTAAAAATCGATTGCAAGATTTGTACAGGTAACGCGTCCTGAGGCAGCAGGTATCTTAAGCAGTTGGCTAAAAGTATTTTTAAAAAATGCATCTTCACTGTGTTCTGAACTATTCTGAAAGTTTCAAATGTCTAGCTAGTCGGGTAGTTAAATAATTTTTCTGTTGAATCATATAAAAGCTGCTGAAGGCAGCAGGTATCCGAGACAGTTGGCTAAAAATATTTAAAAAATGCATTGTCAACGTGTTCTGAGCTTTTCTGAAAATTTCAAATGTCTAGCTAGTCAGGAAGTTAGTTAAAATTCGATTGCAATATTTGTCCAAACAGTTTTTGAGTTAAAGTTTTTTGTTACATTATGGCCAAAACCTTTGTATTTTTGGTCATTATTAACCTAATTTTCTTAAATATCTCCAAAACGGAAAATCATACGAAGTCCAAAAAGGGAGGTGCACAACTGGATGTTATAACAAACCTATGTACCAATTCGCAACTTTCTACGTCCAATCGTTTTTGAGTTATGTGACACACACACATGCGTACGACGTCACGAAAAACCGTGTAAAGTCGCTTATATCGCTAAAACGAGAGCTCGTGTTAAGACGACACTTGCAGGTGTACAACTAGACATCATGAGAGTCACACATATAAATTGGCAACATTCAGCGATCATTCGTTTTCGAGCAATGTGAAATACAAAATCCATTTCGCAAATCGGGATTACTATAATTCCTTATACTTTGTATGAGGAAGTAAAAATTGGTGAAGAATTTTATGAAACCAACTAGAAATTTTCAAGGAGTTTGAAAAAATAATAATTGTCGCCTGTACAAAAAAAAAAAAAAAAAAAAAAAAAAAACCAGTATTTTGCAATGAGTAAAATATGTCTCATATTCTAATAAGATGATATACAAAGTTTTATCTGAAATAATAATAAAAAAAAAAAGCTATCTTGCCAAATTTTCTGCCTGGGTAATGAATTCCATTAAAATCTACCAAAATTGGATGTGGAATATACATTTAGATTTCATCCCCAAGTTTTATAGAAGTTACATAAAATCAGCATAACTGATGCATTTATTTTTTTTTTTTTTTCTTTCTCTTTTAAGCATTTTAATGCACTTATTTTAAACAGGGAAGCCAAAAGCATTGGCCTTGCTTTTTATTATGCAAATATTAATTTTAGACAAAAATATACAGGTATTGATTTTAAGCATATATTTTTAAATCCTGATGTTGAAAATCAATATCACATTTATGTTTAAAATTAATCTCTGCATTATAAAAAACAAGGTCAATGCTTTTGGTTCCCCTGTTTAAAATAAGTGCATTAAAATTTTTAAAAGAGAAAGAAAGAAGAAAAGAAAAATGCATGCTCTATGTTGATTTTACGTAATTTCTATAAAACCTGGATGAAATCTAGATGTATATTCCATATTCAATTTTGGTTGATTTTACATGATTTAGATGAGATCTGGATGTATATTTTACATCCAAATCTAGTTGATATTACATGAAATGGCTGAAAACACAATGTTGCATTTACATCCAAATTTGGTTGATTTTACATGAATTGAACAAACTCTGGATGTCTTACATAACAAGTTGGTTGATATTACGTACCAACTAAGTCTCATTTGGGGCCATGTTACAACTTTGCTTGTGACATTTCAACCAAAAATCAACCAAAGCAGATAGGAAATTTCAACGTAATGGGACGTAATATTTGATCGCGATTACGTAATATCAACCTAATCGGGATGAAGTGTGTTGTATGGGGAGCGAATTCATCCCAATGAAGCGTCCTTTTACGTTGAATTCAACAGCTATGCAGCGTACATTTCAGCAAAATGGGACGAGCAACTGAGCATGCGCATTCTCGCTCAACATATCAACCAGCCATTCTCTCTTCCTCTCGTTGTCTGTCGTCGCCATGTTTTTGTTTTTATGGCTGATTCAAAAGAGAATACGTATTTGAAAATAATTGTCATGTAAGTATCTAGAATCGTTTAATTTTATTTTCATTTCTGATATTTGACTTTAGTGTAACAATGCATATAATCACTGAAAAGATTTATTATTGCTAAAATTTAATTTCATAAGAGGTTATATCCACAGACGCTAGTTATGTATACTCAGTTCCATTGATATTATTACATGGTCAAATGGATCTTTCTTTTATTTTAAGCAGAAAGAAAAATGTCTGTACAAATAATTTGTTGTAAACTTAATCGGAATTATTAGTTTTTCAACCAGTCAAGCATGCCTTTACCATACCTGTAATAACAATATAAAATTACCGTCATATAAATTGAAATTTACTTTAAAACTGTTACAGTTTTATTTAGCTCTCTCAAATTATAATAATTTTTCTCAAAAATGACATTTTGGGCTATCTTTATATGGGTGGCTAGTAAAATACATAATTTAATTGAACATTTATTTCTTTTATTCATAAATTTCAACAGTCAACAGGGATGTTTGTTTTCAGTGTTTACCCCTGATTTCAGGATTTTTACTCTAACAATCTGTATTTTCATATTTCCTATAAAGTTATTTTTTGCTTTTATTGGTTGTTCATTTGTTATCCAGATGACATGTGAATGAAATGTAAAAGAATTGAGGGCTTCTGGCCTAAATAGTTTGATATTTTGTTTTTAGCCATCCACTTAGATATAGCTCGAACTGTTTAATTTAATCTTATAATTAACCTTACTTTTGTTATAATTTAGTATGTTGGTTATACTACAACTATATTGATTTATACCTCAGTTCGCCTGGGTAATTCCTGATCAATGATATTTCATAGAATTTATGATTTTTTTTTTTTTTTTTTTACTTAATAAAGGAATAAATGTATAACTGATTTTTTTCCCCCTTCTTTTTACATATGTTAAAAATTATTTTAGACATATTTATGAGTGTACACATATGTAGTATGTATCTATTTATATTCATTACCAATGAAAGCTTACCCACCCAACATCCTAATTAAGTAATACTGTTTAAATGTTCATCAAAAATACATAATATGTATTTTGCTTAAAATCAAAACAATCTTTCAAGCTATTTCAAAAATTTTCTAGTAAGCTTCACTAATTAAGATCATGATCACTAAGTATTGTACTCAGTGCTAATAAATTAAAATGTATTGTATTGTACACACTTGTAATTGAAATTATACAGTTATACAAAAAGTTAAATGTTTTTAACTGATAATTGCAATACTTAACTATAATTCAAAAGTTTTTTAACTACAGTTAAAAATAAACTATAATAACAATAAATGGTTTTATTTATTAAGGATATAATAAAAATGTATGGTTGAAATAAAATGTATAATAAAATTAGGACAATAATTGCATACATTATGCTTTTAAATCTTATAAAGAGTTTTGTCAAGAAATTTGGATGTAATTTCAAAACAAATAAAAATAGTAAATTAACTATGCTAATTTCTATTTTGAAACGTATATAATATATAATTAAAGTCAGGTTTATATTAAAAATGATAATTTGTTGTCTAAATTAATCAATGTAGTTATCTTTAGAACAAAAAATGTCCTGATTGGTAATTGAACCGGGTGTGACTGTTATTTACCCCATTGCCAGGATAATTACTCCTCAGTGATTTTGTTTTTTCAATTAAACTTTAAATACATTTTAATCAAAGTCTATATGTTGTTGAATAGACACATGGTTAAGCTTTAACAATGCTAGATTTAGTTACATGAATTGTTATAATTTTAGAGTTATTTAGATAGATGTTTGTTTTTTTAATTTTTTGATCGGAAATTATCCTGATCCACCATAAAATCTTATCTACGGTATATGGAATGCATAAAATAATTTTGGAAAAGGATAATTTAATAGGAAAAATTAAATCATAACTGAAGCAATGCTTTAAGAAAAAAAATTTTACCTCATATTTTCCAAACAAAATAAAAATAATAAGTAATTTAATTATGACTAGATAAATGTATATCATTTGAATCAAAAATTTTTCACACTTTACCCATTAACAAAAGTCATGTTTTCATTACCATCATAATATTTTCACTTAGTATTTTTTTATCTTTTTTATGGGAACAGTTCATTAAAAAAGCAGTGACAAGCAACTTCGAACTGTGTTTAACTGATTATATATGTAGTTAAATTAAAAGGTTATGGTTTTAAAACTTTTTGGGGCCTTCAGGGCTTCTTAAATACTGCAAAGTAAAAAATATTCTGTTATTTTTAAATTATCATGTGACCCATTACTAAATGATATAAACTGGTATGAGAGTTAAATAAGCAAGGAAATATTTTCTTTTCTAAATATCAGTATCAAGTAGAGCTGTACCGAGTACTTGGTATATACTCGGTACTCGGCCAAATTTGTAAGAATTTCATTATTTTTAATGTATTATTGAAAGAAATGTATTCATAAGAGTTGTTTATTAATAACTAAAAAATTATGAAAATATAAATGTAGAGTCAAACTTTTGCTGCAAACAGCTTTCTGCAGTTAAAACGGGCGAGTAGATTGCCGCCAAACTCTGTATAGAGACGATTCATGATATGAACTTATCCATTTTAGTTACGTTACAAGAATTTAAGTATAACCATCTTGTATGTGTGTGATATGCAATTTTTTTTTTTTTATAAAAACTTAGTAAATAAAATTTCATCTATAAAACACAAAAATAAAATATTTTAGATAAGAGAATCCTTATATAATGCTAATATAGTAGGTAAAATTTTAGTTACATGTTTGTGCAAATAAAAGTAAGACACTTTTAAAATTATAAGAAAAGACTGATTTTTAATTTTAAAAATAATAATTATGAAAAAAGTAAATACACTAACAAGATATTAAAAATATATTTTAATAATGAAATTTGTCAAATTTTAGCTCAAAACCACCTATCTATCTTCTGGAATTTGAAAATTAATGAAGTCTATCATGTTTGAAATGATAAACTATTTATTTTAATGTTCTCATTTCATATGTAAATTTCATGCATCTTAAATTAAGCCTGAGTGTATAGGAACTTTTATATTCTCTAAGAATTATCTGAGAATCATTCGCATATCTGAGAAAACCATATAATAAAGAATGAAGTTATCAGTTATTTATTATGGTTTTAATAATCCACTAAGCTGGAAGTATCAAATATAACAATGAACCTAATTGTGTATATACACTACAAAAGTTCTGAAACATTTCATGAAAACATGCTGTTTGCCATTTAACGTAATTTTGTGTTTAAAGGGTCTTTTTTTAATTTTAAGATGTGCAAAATTCTTCATATGTACATCAGTTATTCTTTCTTACAACTATTCAGTACGCGGCCGAGTATTCAGTACTCAGTTACTCGGCCAAAGGGCTATTAGGTGCAACACTAGCATGTACAATCAATCAAAGAATTATAGTGTACACTAACTAAATATTTATAATTCACATACCAGTCATAAGGTTGTGCTTGTATAAATAATTAAAATATAATAAATGTTTAGAATCTATAAATAATTAAAAAAATTAAGATATAATTTATTTTTGTGTTTATCAATGTTGCTTAGTAGAGATGAATCTTAAGTCAGGATGTCAGAAATATTAGCTTGTTTAATGAAATATTTTGTTATATTTTTATAAGAAAAACCACATATTTTAAAGCTAGATAAACAATTTCATTCCATTAAAGCCATTATCTTTTATATTTAAAAGTGATCTAAATCAGTGATTTTTTTTTTTTTTTTTTTTCAAAAAAATCAATTGATTTTTAAATCATTACAAACTTGTTGCAAGATTTTCAATTTATAGTGTTTGCTTATAATTTTTTTATTCATTAGCTTTACAAGGCAAAATTAGTTCTGGCCACATGGTCAGTTACTACTGAAGAATTAGCTGCTAATAAATTTGGCCACCACAGTGGCGCCTGCAGCCAGGGTTGGATTTTTGATGTCAAAAAGTGGTTTTTAACATGAAAAGGGTTTAAACTGTCAAAATCCTGCCAGAAACCTCTATCATCAAAACTCAAAATTTGTAGGTATATGAGGTAGAATTTGGCTAGAAATAGAAATTATTAATATTTGTCATATAAAGTCGACAACTAAATATTATGTTGTTTGTAAATTAACAGATCTTAAAACAATTTTTAGATGATAATTCATAAAAATTTAATTATATATACTGTGTGATTTGAGAACATTTTTATTTACAGATATGTGTTGAGATTATATGCCCTAAAAAGTTATGTTAGTTAATGTTGCATAAGAATAAAATATGTAAATTCTGGATTACCACATCATAATTTGGTTCTCTAATAACAGGGGCCTCCTCCAGTTTAAAGTAAGGGGGATAGGATTCTAGGAATACAAAAGCAACAGATGGGGGATTAAAACAAAGAATGTTGACTGGGAGCCTTCACTAACAGTGATCCTTCTAGTTCTTTGATAAGATTGTGAATGACACAAATTTGTATTTTCCCGAATAAATGTTTAATGTTTTTCTCAACTAATTTTAACATAATATATTAAACTTAATTACAAATTAATTTCTGAATGATATAAAAGTATCATTGTTATTATTATTATTATTTTTTTTAATGCACATGAAAATTAATACTTTATAATGAATTTTTAAAAGCCTAAAGTTTTGTTTTTACATTAATCAAAATGTTATAATAATGTTTCTCCAAAATCTTTAATCTGTTTACTTTTTAAAACGCACTTATAAATAATATCTTATTAAAAACAGCTAAATTTTTAAAGTATCACTAACTGATAATTTTACCATTATATCATATTAAGCATAGTTGTAAATAAATTTCATAGTTAGTAATATATGAAAGTATCACAGCTTATTGTGAATGAACATGACCATAATTCCTAATGAAATTTTCTCTGTAGCAGAAACTGAGGGCAGCATGGCAACAAGCGCTGCAGATTATTGAAAGCTCTGGGATTAATTTTACATCTCTGAAAAGAAGTGCCAGGTTTAAAAATGTAATTATAATTTACATTATCTCAATCATTGTACTTGTTGTATATTCTTAACTTATTTGTTTCGTAGGTGTAAATTTTATGTATTTTATAAACTGCTGGTCATACTTGTGAAACACCACACTGTGTCTGCCATTCCTAGCTCAAACACAAATGTTTTGCTGTGGATTGATACAGGAAATTCTGCTATTGAAGAAATTCTGAAAGCCTGGAGTTTGTTTTTCATATTTAATCAAAATGTTATAACAGTGTATTTTAAGAATATCAATTTATTTATTTTTCAAAATATCTTTATAAGCTATATTTTGTTAAACTAATTTTTCATATAACAAATTATAAATATAGGTTTTTGACATTTTTGACAAGGAGGTTTTTGACATGACTGTTTGAACCGTCAAAAACCTGCAGCAATAAAAGGAAAAAAAAAAATGGGCTAGTTTCCTACAGTTGGTTAATTTTAGCTTTAACTTTCGTATATGGAATTTTGTCTTATATTACCATGTTAAAAATTTAGAAAGAACAGGATGATAACACGACCAGTTGAGTGTTTGATACCCAAAGGTTTAGGTTCAAGTAGCATAAACTTTTATGCCAATCTGCGACAGCTATTTGGGCATTAGAAAATAATCTGTAGCTGTAGCATAATTTCAAAAAAAAAAAAAAAAAAAAACAGTTACTGGATTTAGTAAGCATATTTTTATCACAAGTTTGCATTTATCTAATGTTATTAATCTGTTAGATATGTCAAAGCATTGTAGTTATAAAATTTTGATTGCATATAGCTAGGTAAAGAGTTGACATTAGCCACATTATCCTTCATATTGTATAAAAACTACCTTTGTTTATGATTTTGTTCGTACTGACTCTAGTAAAATACTTGTAAGAGAGTCTAAATATTGAAATTAATGCAGCTTTCTAAAATTTTCTGGTTCCTGTGTAACCAGTTGGAGGGATATTAAAACATATAAACTTTCTTTTATCAACAATTACAGCTTGTTTGTCATTGCTATCTGTACATCTTAATTGCATTTTGCTCCCCATCTCAATGTCTGAGCCCCAACTTTTACAGAAATCTTCTTATACCGGAATTGAAACTGCATATTTAAATAACTTAATAAGTAAACAGGTATTTTCTTTGACAACTCACTAAAAGACTTTTCGTAAAAAACCTGTGATCCTTTCTCAAATCAGGTGAAAAATCGATATTAAATTTTTAGACCGAATACAATACTTCCATTACCTATGGTAGTTGGTAATGGAAGTGAAAAATCACCTAGGAAGGTCCCCAGTGGCAGAAACACCGCCACACGGTGACATAGTCGCGGACACAGAAAAAGGGCTTGCAGACAGTTTTTGACTGCACTAGTGAAAAAAATTAGTCTGCAACTTTCGGACACTCTTTGCCTGCAGTCATAAAAAATTGTCTGCAATTTATGGACATTTTTCACCTGCAACAATGCGCTACTGATATATGACGTCTTAGACGCTCTCTGGTAGGAACTCTAGAGCCCTCCTAAAGGTGCCTTGGTTGGAACACACAAAACAGTGCTCAACAACGGTGACCTAGGGAGCCTAGATCTCCTTTGATAGACAGCATTATGCATGTATTCTTTTCTCCTGTTACCTGTTACTGAGATTCTATGGGAACATAGAAAAGTGCTAATTTCATTTAAAACTGCTCCAAAACTTCTCCTCCACTTCAAAATCCACTTATAAAAAATTTTTGTACCAAAACTAAAACTAATACTTTTATTATTCATAATTATTTATATTGTGTTGTGTTAAACATTGCGATAAAATGTTTAATCAAATGAGTTCAACTTATTATTTTATAATTGTGTATACTATATTGTTCTGTAGTAAAATTGTATTTGTGTATTGTTGCACGAGATCCCACTGTTGTTAACCCCCCCCCCCCCCAAAAAAAAAAAAAAAGATTGCCTCTATCAGCTTTCAGGTTTTTTGAGTGTAAGTCATTTTCACCCCTGATTACATGCAAATTTCGCAGACAAATTATGAAATTTTAAAAACCTGTTGCAGACAACTACAAAACTTTCTGCTACTGGGAGAAGGTCTACAGATAAAGCTTATAAAAGAAAATTTATGATCTGTCGAGTTTAGTCTATTCAGTCAAATGTGACATAATTGGCAGGTTTTTTTATCTACAATTTGACAGTAAAAATATAAAAAGTAATTGGAAAAAATTAATTATAATAAAATTAATCCTTTAAGAGCTGTTTATTTTAGCATTATAAAGTATGTATATTAACATCTATCAATAATTGTATCACATTTTTTAAATTATAATCAGACCCAGAGAATATACACGAACACGCGAATGCCATTTGCAGAAAATTTTCGAAGTTTACAGACAGTTTTGACTTTTTTTTAAAATACATTTCTTAAAAGAAAAAAAAAAAAAAAAAAAAAAAAAAGTTATCTAGCGAAATCTCAATTCTGGAATATTATTACATGATATTGAAGTTTTAACAGATTTAAAACTCTTAGCCACAAAAATAAAATTAAAAGGAATTCCATTTAGAGCTGCTTCAGTAACAGATAAATTTGTGATTTCTGCTCAAAAATTAGTTTTTGAGTTTAAGAATGTGTCAGAAACTGAATTAAAATTTCAGTATAGAAAATTTCTGGAGAAAAGTGAAGAACTAATAAAACCATGCTTTCCAAAGACTTCATAAGGTTAAAAAGTTCCTGCATAGTAATTAAAAAAATTCTCTCCAGTAAAACAGCACTTTTCAAAGACATAGAAATAGTTTCACAGGCTGTAACTGTAGCTACTATTATGTCTGTAGAATCAGTGTGCAACTCATTAACATCAAAATACATGTATCACAGTAATAACAGACGACATATTAGTAAAGAAACAGCCCACCATGAAATGAATATTTCTGTGAATGGATCTTTACCCACATAGTGTGACTCTGTAGTAAATGCTGTGTTGAATCAATTATTTATCAAGCAGAGTGAGTGGCATTTTTTAAGGAGTGGTTTATTTCAAAAACAGTAGAGAAAATGATGAGTAAAAGTTCATCTCTTCCATTCATGGACAAATAACTTATTTTTTTTCATTACTATGTATTTAACAGATGTTGAGATGCAGAACTTTTTTCTTCCTTTCTACTCGCATATAACTTTATCTTTTTGCTGTTCGCAGTGATATGAAATTCAAAAGGTGCACAGCATTTTTTTTTTTTTTTTTTTTTTTTTTTCAGAAAATTTTTAAGGAACTTTTTGAGTTTGCAGAGACAGTTTTACGTTTTATCTAGGTCTGATTATAATGATGTTTTATTATTATTATTCACATTTAATTAAATATATTTGTCAAAAGAGGAAGAAAAAAAAAAAGTTTAAACTTTTTAAACAGATTAATGTGTTTTACAGCTAATGTAAAGTTATTATCATATTTTAATTAAAAAAAATTTTTGAAAATCAGGCTTCGAAGTGCACTAGGACATCTCAGGAAGCATCTTCGTGTTGATTCACATAACTGTCTGTGCTACCATTTTAGTGCTATGCTGTCTTGAAGAATCACACCCACACTGTCTTTTTTAGATTATGAAGATTTATTTAATTATCGAAATATCCACTGCTGATTGTAGGTGCGAAAATTGATCGGTTTCAATTAAATTATCATACAAAATTAGTTTCTTATAAATACCACAACTTGCATATTGTTATTGAATGTAATTTTTCAGTTTATGGGGAAACATAAATGTCAGGTTTTATTTATTTATTTTTTTCTTATGAAATAATAATTTTTTTTTTCTCTCTGCAGGTGCTGCAAAAACTTGCCTGTTATAGAGAAAAGGCAACATATAGAGAAATTTCAAGGCAATGTATAATCCTGATATCCTATTTATGGTGCTGTGGGGAATATGATACTTAAAATCTCCTTTAATCCACAAATTAACAAACCATTCCCAGGCACACAAGATGAATGTATTAAAAAAGTATTTGACTGACCATTTCAAAATTGTCTTCTAAAATTGACGTGCCAGTGTGATGATCTTGCAAACGACCTTTAAAAGACATGTCTGTTCGAACAGGAAAATTTAATTCAGGAAAGCAGACTCTATTTTTTATAAATTCCTGAATGCATTTGCCACATCCGAAATATCCATAATACCCTTTGAAATAAGAAACAAAAGCTTGAGCCAATGCGTCACAGATTCTGGCTTTGAGTTTCACAATATAATTTTTACCAGAAACTGTTACACCATTATTTATTAACTCTTTTAATTCACCAACAAAACTTGATAGAAATACATTTGCATCGTTGGGTTTAGTTTTCCCACAATAAAACAACCTACAGGAAAAACAAATTTCCATCGCATTAGAAATTAAACAAAGAATGGGCTAAAATTGGCTGCTAGAGCTTTTTGTAAGCCGTCAATACTAACAAATAATTCCAGTTCGGTGGGAAATGAAATTTTCAAATTTAGTATTTTTTCTGATCCTGCTGCTAAACAAAATAAAAATCAATGCCAGGAAATACAGGTTTTGTTATTGCTTGACGTAAACGTTTTTAGAAGAGTCTTTGAATCTGGGTAAATTACTAAAGCAGTTACGTTCAAGTGTTCATGAGGCATTCCGCATTCGACAGCTCATCTTTCAATTTTGTCAGTAAAAGAAATAGTTGATGGTTGTAAAAATGTTTCAAACTTGCTAATTTCAGATTCGCTGGAGAAAATTATCTGACAAATTATAATTTTTTACATAATCAGAAGTTAAATCAGGAATCGTACTATTTTCTACAATATTTTAATCATTAAAAAAATGCACATCAGGAAAAGTAGAAATATTCCAAGAATTTACATCAAAATCTGGACTTATGTGCTGTGTAGGTTATCGGAGCAGAAGAATGTAAAAAATTTTGATTAGCATTGGCAACAGTACTATTTTCACCTTCAGTCAAGGCCATTTCCATATTATTTATGTCAACATTTAGGTCTGCTGGGGACTACACAACATTAAACCACAAGTGGGCCATGCAACCATGGATTTACAAAATTTACATTAGATGTTAAATTTAAAAAGTAATGTGCAATTAGTGTCACTGTGTAAATACACCAGTTAAAGCAATTTAATGTAATTTTTAAAATAAAAATGTATAAATACATATTACTTCTTCTTGGAAATCTTTTTAAAATTTAACCTGTAATTTAATGTCCAACCAATACAGGTAGGTTGGAAGTCATTCATTCATGGTATTTTGCCAAACAGTCCACAATTTATAGTACAGCCGAACCTCATTAACGTGAATTACTTTTAACATGAACTGTTTCTACAACCCTTATCAAAAGAAGATTAGTTAAATTATATGAAGATTAGTTACTGATAGCCTGAACTACTGATAACATGAACAAATTTTTTATCCCCCTTGAGATTCACATTAACGAAGTTCGACTGTAATTAAAACAAATTCAGCCTATAGAACAAAGCCCAAATAAAATTAATCTGTGTAATAAAATGGAAAATACATATGCATAATGAAAAGCATATGTAAAAAAAAAAGGTTAAGATAAGCAAATCACTTTTGATAAAAAATAATGAATGTATGTTTTTAAGCTTTATAAGTACTTTATGATTTTTTTCGTATATTTTTATATTTTATCTAATAATTGCACAAAGTTTAATTTTAAACTTGCATAATATGTAACAATAGGCAATATAGTTGTTTAACAATTTTCAAATATTTTTAACAATATCTTATGAACTTTATCTTATAAACATTTTCGCTTTCGACATTCTTTACGTAAGTTTCTAATTTTGACGTTCACAGAAACTTGATTCTTCACTTTTTCCTTTTAGCAGCATTTAATTTATACAACCTGTCATCCAAAAATGTTGGATCATATTAATTACAGGCATTTGAATTAGTGATTACCTCTATGGTTTGATGTCACAACCACCATTATGCATCACAATGAGAAGCCATAAAGGTAATCAGGATTTTAACTGCCTGTAATCAAATATGATCAAACTTTGTGGATGCAAGGTGATATGAAATGCTGCTAAAAAGTAAAGTCTAGAGGTGGTGTTTAAAATATTTGAAAATTGTATATATAATGCACTTATTATGCTGCTATTACACTTAAAAACTTTTCACACACACCATTTGAACTGATTTTTGCTCTATGTTCTGGAGATCGAATACCAAAAGAGGGTTGCGAAAGCTCTCAAAAAAACTTCAGATCTCAGTGGATGGTGTCACATTCAGTATATGCATAGAACTGGTTTGTAGCTGCATCTATAATGAATGAGTTATGGGCATAGACCGAAAGTGGTGTGATTTACTGGGATCAGAAAAGGAGAGTGACAAAAAATCAGTTTCAACACTCAACATCACATGAAACATGCGCTCAGGAGTTTCTGATCTGGGAAGAATGATTTACATATAAGCTCTGAATTAAGCCATTAGGTTTTATCTTTAATTGTAATATAAAGTTTTCATGTTTTTTAATAATAATAAAATGTGGAATTGATGCATTTTTCTACAGGGAAATAGGTGAATAATAATATTCATTAGTTGTTAAGAAAACAGTATATTATTTATAGACATAAATATGTGATTTTCATATGGTATTAAAAGGAAATTTCATGACAATCGTTTTTTATTGTACTGTTTCAGGATAGTATATGGGTACTTCATTTCAACTTCAACCATGTTATGTGGGTTAGGTTAAAGCTTGGTGGGTTATCCATATATGCTAGATTAATTTTATATTCAAAAATCTGGAGTGACTATTTGCCTTTCTGAGTACTATTAAGTAATTACTGGTTGTATGAATAAAGTAAGAGAAGTTGTTAAATGATCAGAAGAGATAATTATAATAGAGTGTTTGAGTAATATTTTTCATATAGTGTGTTCTTTAACATTATTTCACTTAAAGTAATTTGAGCCTGTAGCTCATAATGTTAATGAATTTCTCATTGTGTCACTGTAAATTAACTAACAAGGGAAGTATGAATCAGTAAAATTGCTATTGAAACCAAACCAAGCTTCAATTAAAGAACGTGGTCGAAAACATAGGGTACAGTAGAAATTTGCTGCAACAACCTCCATGGGGTCGAGATATAACCCTCTAATAGTTTTAGTTATTTCTATAAAAGCCAACAAAACATGCATTGTAATAAGAATGAAAGGTGCTGTGGTAGCATGCTTGACTTCTGATGCGAAGGTCCTCGGATTGAGTCTGCAAGGGCGTTTTGTATTTTAATTTTTTATTTAAAATAAAATATTTTTTACATTTTTAATTAAATTAAATCATTATTTTAAGAGAATTATTAATTATATTAAGATCTTTTTTTTTTTTTTTTTTTTTTTTTTTTTTTTAAGTATTCCAGTTAATAAAGTATTGACCATGAATTTATGAAATATATATTTTTATTTTTTTTTATTTATAAAAAATAAAATAATATTTAAAACTATGAATAAAGTTTCCAATTTATAATAGTTATGAGTAGAAAAATCGTGAAACCATAAGCATTTTTCACAATTAGAACAAGAAATACAAAAAGATTGATCACATTTATTTGAATTACAATTTTGTTCACTGTCAATTATTGATCATCACAAACATTTTGTTAAATATTTGGCTTTTCGCCGAGATTACTAGATTTTTAAAATCCATATTTACCCAGAATTTGAATTTTTTGAGATGTAAACTAATTATGAATTTAAAACCATTTTGAGAAAATTTGTCATCGTGTTCAATATTATTATCAGCTCTTCCGACACCACTAAATTTGACAGTTGTTTAATGAAACATTTGAAATAAAAGTCAAATGCAACATCGAATAGTTAAGCAACAGCTGTTGTTCATTCAGGATTTTTCGTGCAAAAAATTGCATGAATAAATAATACAATTGAGAGCAGACGATAACTCTGGATACTAATGTTGTCGTTAAAAAGTAGTAATTAGAAATTTATATAAAACGTAATCATTAACAAAATTTTATTGGAATGTAATCATTAACAAAATCTTATCTAAATGAAATATAAAAGTATTTCCCGTTAAATTATTAATTTCTTTAAATTTAATAAATAAATAAATGCAATGGTTAAAAATAAAAAAAATTATTAAATTGTCCACACTGAAAAAGAAAAAAAAAAAGTTTTAATATAATTAATATTTTCTCTTAAAATAATGATTTAATTTAATTAAAAATGTAAAATCAAATATTTTAGTTGAAATAAAAAATTAAAATACAAAATGCCCTTGCGGGGACTCGATCCGAGGACCTTCTCATCAGAAGTCAAGCACGCTACCACAGCACCATTCGTTCTTGTTATAACCTGTGTTTTGTCGGCTTTTATAGAAATAACTAAAACAATTAGGGGGTTATATCTCGCCCCCATGGGGGTTATTTCAGCAAATTTATACTGTACCCAATGTTTTCGACCATGCTCTTTAATTTAAGCTTGGTTTGGTTTCAATAGCAACTTTACTGATTCATACTTCCCTTGTAAGTGCTACGGTGACCTATAGCATATATATGAACATTCAGGTCAGTTAATAAATGCATTCAGATGTTTTCGTGTTCACTTACACTATAAAAAAAGTCCTGTTTGCTGCCAGAAATTTTCCATAATGCAGAAAAATACATTCTGTAAACGTAATTTTTCTGTAACTTTTGTGTATTTTCTGTCATTACAGGAAAATTTCTGGCAGCAAACAGGACTTTTTTTTTTATGATGCACATATATATATATGCACACACATGAATATATCATCGTAAAAATAGCAAAAATGAACTCGGATATCTCAAAGTAAAATATTTGTCATAATTACAATATTTTCCTTACAAATGTATGTTTGGAAAGTATAAGTAGTATTGCTATTCCTTGTGGGAAATAAGGCTGATTATCTGTTTTGTGAATTTAAAACTGGAGGGATCCTATTTATATTTGAGTATTGGAGGGGGGGGGGGAATTTACTCCCCAACAGACAAAATTTTCTGTAATGATTTGCAGAAAAGCTAAATTTATCTGTGATCTAGAACTGCTGAACTAAGTCTAAAATCATATGAAGCTATTAGCAGTTAATAAATTAAGTAATACCTACATCTAAAAAGAAAACAAAGAATGAACCAAAGAATAGTAATCTAGTGACACAATGCAGATTTTATTACTTTCTCTTATTCGTGTGTGTAGTAGAGAAAGTATTGTTTTTGGATCAAATATCCAAAATTGAGTTTTTGTTAAATTTACACATTTTTAGGTCCCATGAATCCGAGAATCATGTTTTTAGCAGTTAATCTGTGTGTTTGTCTGTTATCAGCATATCTCAAGAACAAATAGTATCAGAAAGTCCATACTGTAACTCACAAAATATGCATCATATAGGGACGCTACACTAAACTTTTCTTTGAGATCAAGTAAGTAGTTTGTGTACGAAGGTATCCAAGATAATTAAAATACATTGTCTTTGGGAAAATTTCGAGTAACTACAGTGTAACAACAATAAGCTGACTTAAACAAAATGGAATGAACAATTTTTTTTAATGGATAAAAACATGTTTTGTGTAGATTGTGATATGTAAATCATTCATCATTTGTTTACAGGCTACCCAAAATATTTGGAGCTATACTTGAAAATTGCTGGAATTGTAATTCATCTTTTGTTAGGTGTTTTTCGATTGAGACTAAATTTAAGTACATAATATTGTTCATATTGCATTTTGTTTATAGACAATATACAGAGCTACCAAAAATTGAACTAAATGTTTTTTAATATTGAATATAATTGATGGGAGTGCAGTTAATTGACGCTTTTTTCTACGCACACAATTTGTTTCTATGCACATTATTATGTCGACGAACACTGTTCAGAAAGAAAAATTAGTTTTTCATAATCATACTATAAAAAAGTATTTTTTAAATTTCAACTTTGTTTGTTCTTATATAATATACTCTCAGGTGATTTGATTATGAAAATCCAATTTTTAGCAGTTAATGAATCTGTATGTATATCTATTATCATACTTTAAATAACCTTGTGTGTCACTCACATGACTTTCTCTTACCCTGCATTTCAGTATTATTAATGATAGATTGCACATTAAATTTTGAGATCAATAGCATGAGATAATAAAATTCAATGTACTTTTAAAACATTCTAAAATCATTTTAAAAACAGTTCTATTTTATGTGTAAGTCTGTGTGAGGGGGCAAACCCCTCAAAAAAAAAAAAAAAAAAAAAAAAATCCAAGGTATTATTAATTTGCCTTCTAACTTACCAGTCTTTATAAATGTTTTTGCCGGTAACCTAATACGAAATTCAAAATGCCAAATTTAAATTTAATGCAATTATTTATTTTAAAGTTATGTTAATAACAGATACACATACAGATCAACTGCTAAAAATTGGACTTACGTAATCAGGCCACTTCAAAACTTGATATAATACAAAAAACAAGTTGAAAACAGAACATCAAAAAATACTTTATTTACAGTATGGGTATGAAAAATTAATTGTGCAGTATTCAGCGACGTAATGAAATGTACAAAGCACTTGTATTAGATTCAATAGAAAAGACCATTTTGCTTAATTCTGTATGTATAGCCCTGTATATTGTCTATAATCAATAGGCAGTATTAAGAATACTCTGTATTAAAAAAATTAGTCATATTTTAAAAACATTCAACACAAAAGGAATTTTGATTCCTGCAAGTATACCCCATCCAAATACTTCAATTGGTCTGTAAATGAATGATTTTCATACTACAATCTACACAAAACAGGCTTTTATGAATAGGGGGGGGGGATGTTTATTTTTTTTTAAGTCAGCCTATAGATGTTATGCTGTACTTACCAGATATTTCCTCCTATACATGTATATACACTGTATTTGAATTTACTACGATGTCCCTGTACACAAACCTGCTTGATCTCAACGAAAAGTTTACTGCAGAATCCCTATATGATACGCATTTAGAACACCAAGTTTGAACTTTCTGCTGTAATTTGTTTTTGAGATATGCTGATAAGACACACACAGACTTAGACCAACTGCTAAAAACATGATTTTTTGATTCAGGGGACCTCAAAATGTGTAAATATGACAAAAACTCACTTTCAAAAATTTGACTGTAAAACAATACTTTTACCTATATAGGAAAGAGAAAGTAAAAAGAAATACATGAAATTCGAATTTGATATTTAAAAGTACGTAATAATTATCAGGGCCGGCTCGACCATATAGGCAAACTAGGCGATGGCCTAGGGCGCTCAAATCTAGAGGGCGGCACAATCCAGACAACAAGATCTATTTTATTTATTACTATCTAACGGTACTTTAGAATAGATAAAATGTAGTCTTGGAAACACAGCACTCGTGTTGTGGGAAATTTTTAAACACAATTTTTGTCTAGAAAGGACTAAAAAGTACAAGTCTGCTGCTATGACTTGGAAACATTTACTGAGTTTTTCTTGGCGTGTTTTCGATTGGACGTGTAAAAATGAAGTAAATGGGTAATCCTCGAATTGACTGTTTTGGGCATCAAAGTCAATCTAATTTATCTGATGAGAAGCGCTAGAGAAAGAGTCACAAACAACTGACTTGATTTTACCATAATAACGATCTATTTATTTCAAAAACGTACAACGTCGAATTGAGTTTTGAAAACAGTCCGTCATTAAATCTGTCCGTCTAATTGTTAACAGCCTTACACTATATCTAAAAGTCACCGAGTCATTATTTAATGGGGCTGTACTTTATTGGAACTATAAAGTTTTGACTTTCCATTCAAGCGTCTAAATTGTACATCATATTTCATCTCATGAATCATCCCTTGCACATCTTTTATGTTTCAGTCTTTCCCTTGTACATCTTTTCTTATTTTTAAATACTTTTCCCTTCTTTATTTCTAGAGGGTAGGGTAGGAAAGTGAGTTTTACGTCGCACTAGTGCTACATATGGGCAGTTGGAACCTTTAATTTCTAGAAACTTTGCTTGAATTGTCTTTTCAACTTTAATTTTTGTAAATTTTATTTTTTCCTCCAAAATTTCTCTCGCTCTTGCATTTTCTCTTGAATTACTCTAACTTTTCAATGAATCTCTTCTTACATGGCTTCTATTTTATCCTTAACTCCTCTTGTCAGGGTTTCAGCTATTTTCTCAATTCATGTTGTCTAGTTTTCATCTTCTTTTATCCATCCTTCATCTCTTCATGTCCGAATAGACGACATGACTCTCTGACGTCATCAAAGTCCTGATGATTTTCTTTTATTTAACCTGTAGGATTCTTCTTTTAACCCACAAACAGTGGCTTATCATAGCACAGCTTTTTCCCACAAACATTGAAAGCTCCGCCTCGTTCTAGTTGTCCATTCTCTATGAACACAAGCCAGATCATGTATAAAAAATGTTAATTTCCTATTAGAAAATAAGTGAAGAAAGTTTTCGTCAGTACATAGCAAAAGACGACGCGCCAATGATGAAAATGCGGCCCAAACTCCACTACTAATGCACTACTAAAAACATTTTTTTTTTCTTGGAAACTGTAAAAGTGATTTCGGATTTGATAAACAGGAGGCATTTTCCGAAGAAATTAATATTGCGATATCATTCCCATCGGAGTCACAGCCAGCCCGATTACGAAAAATGAAAAAGAAGTTTAATTATGCAGTCAGCTGATAAATGAACAAGGGATGCTAAACATAATTTTAAGATTAATTTTTATATTTCTTTTCTTGATACTGAAGGAAATTCGAATGATGAGAAGTTCAAACAGACCAAAAGGATAAATCATGTTTTCTGATGCCTTTCTAATGATTGTGAATCGTAAAAAACAAACTTTCAAAGTGTTTTTGAAATTATGTAGAAGATTAGGAGATTATCTGACTCAAAGAGACTCTAAGGATGTTGATGAAAGTACACTACTGGAAGTTTTGAATATTTTTTGTGAAAACGAACTAGTACATTGCGTATTGAATTTAGTAACAGCAATAAAATTGTTGCTGACACTTCCTCTGTCTGTGGCCAGTGGAGAACCCAGCTTCATATATAATTGAAATTAATAAAAACTTACCAGCGTTCTATAGTGACGTGAGTACGATTTGTAGGACTATCACCATTATCAACAGATCAAGATGAAGCTAAAATAATTCATTTGAAGGATATTGTTTCTACTACTGCTAAAAGTAGCAATAATATGCAATATGTAATAAAAATAAATAGTTGATTATTTATTACAGTATTTGTATGTGTATAATTGTCTGTATAATTATCTGCATGTCTTACATTTTTAAAAAATTTGTTTTAATGGGGCGCCACGAAAATGTTTCGCCTAGGGCGCCAAATTTGCTCGGGCCGGCGCTGATAATTATCCACTTAAAAATTCGACCAAGATCGGCAAGTTTGAAGTCAATAAATTTTTTTTTGTTTGTTTACTTGTTTTTGAAATAATTGTTTGCGCTATTATTGAGTGGGGCTTGAGGGGTTGATATCCCCGCCTCACACAGTTATATGTCAAATAACTATTTCTAAACCAGTTTTAGATTATTTTTATGGTACATTGAATTTCATATCTTACATCATTGATCTCAAGACTTATGCAATATGTTTTTGTAATACTAAAATACAGGGAAAGAGAAAGTTGTGTGAGTGACACACCAGATTATTTAAGTGCTTTATTGTAGCCTGGCATAACAGATTTTCATAAAATAGGTCTAGAAATTATACTTTAAAAGTACATGATATTACAAGTCAACAAAAAATAGAGTTTGTTAAGTTTTGCATACAGTCACCTATTCCCAAAACATTAATCTCAGATTTTTTCCCGAAATACTGATCTTGTACTTCTGCAAAAAAAAACAAGAATGCAAAATCATGTGGTACGCATTGATTATTAACACTTTTCAAATGTACGTGATTGTTGTATTGTGTAACTTTCGATACTCTTTACCTACGTAATCACACAATGGACAGACAGTAGTTGTGAAAAGCATACTGCTAGACTAATTGAATTCCTAATCATTCTTAAACACAGTTAGGAAGTATTAAAAATGCTTAACACTAAGCCTTTACATTCTAATTGCAGTCCAGAATGTATCTGCATATTTTAGTGTAGCCCTGTAAATCTGAAGGATAACAAAATGATATTCTGTACAAAATATTATTTAACATATTAAAACTCAATGGCAATTTCTTTATGATTTTTGCAATAGAAAGTTCTTTAAATGTCCTCAAATGCAATGTATTGGCTTTTTTTTTTTTTTTTTTTTTTTTTGTCCTTGTGCACAAACCAGTACAGGACATATAAATGTCATTTAAAATAGGGAACATTCCATAGTGAATATGAATAACATATATAATTTTGTAAAAATTCTGAAAATATTTACAGATGCTACGAGGGGGGGGGGGATGAATAGAGAGACAGAGGGATAGTCGGGCTGATAGATACATAAAATGAAGTCATATTCCCACTTAAAACATGTTATATCGCTGAATGTAAACGAAAATGCAATTGCAGCAAATTTGCAATAAAAGCCTTCAACGTAACTATATTTTTGTGTGGTCCTGTAAATCTAATGCTAATCATACTAAACTCTGTGGAAAGCATTCTTTTGTGCATATGAATTACATATTTCAACTTTATTAAGATCTGTTCGAAGTAAAGTTGTTAAAATTTAGTTTATAGAAATACCTATCTTAGAACAAATGCTTTGGAATATTTTTGGGTGACTGTACACAAGCCAGAAGTGGTATTTACTCCATTTTCTATAGCAAACATCCGATAGAGAACTTTAACTACATATTTCAATTTCATTGAAATTTGGGTAAAATAAAGGAATTAAAATATAGTTCATAAAACCACAATGCTTTGGAATATTTTGAGTGTCTCTGTATACAAGCCAAAAAATATAATCACTCCATTTTCAATAGGAAACAACCGATAGTGAGCTTGAATATCAGTTATCAGTTTAAAAAAATTCCATGAATATTTACGTGAGTTAAAGCGCAGATAGACAGACAGACAAACCGAAGTCATTAACACTTTTCAACCTAATTGGAAAGTGTTATAAACATTTAGAAAATGAAAAAAAAGATTAATATAAACGAAAATGTAATTCCAGCAAATTTTCAATAACACCCATTAATGTAACTGAATATTTTTATGTTGCCCTGTAAATCTAATGCTAATCATACTGTATTCTATGGAAAGCATTCTTTTGTGCATATGAATAATATATTTTAATTTTATTAAGATTTTTGCAAAGTACAGTCCTTCAAATTTGGTTTATAGAAATACCTCTCATATAACACAATGCTTAGGAATACTTTCGGGTGTCCCTGTATACAAACCAGTGATGATATTTACTCGATTTTTAATGAGAAGCATTCGATAGTGAACTTGAATAACATATTTCAATTTCATTAACGTTTGTGTAAAGTAACGGTATTAAAATATGGTTTATGGAAATACCTTTCATAGAACACAGTGCTTTGGAAAACTTTCGGATGTCCCTATACATAAACCAATAAAGGTGTTCACTCCATTTTCAATAGGGAACGTCTGATAGTGAACTATAATAACATATATCAGTTTCAAGAAATTCCATAAATATTTATGGGAGTTAGAGCGCAGACAGACAGACAAACCTAAGTCATAAACACTTTTCAACCTTGTTGGAAAGTGTTAAAAACTGGTGCAGAAATTTATGAAACCAACTAAAAATTTTCAAGGAATTTGAAAAAATAATTGATGCCTGAATAAAAAAGAAATATTTGCAATATATGTCTCATTTTCTAATAAGATGATATATAAATTTTTATCTGAAAAAGTTCCAGATATGATATGAAAAAAAAAAAAAAAAAAAAAAATGCTATCTTACCAAATTTTCTGCCTGGGTAAGAAATTCCATCTTCTAAGTACCCATCCAAGTTTTTATAGAAATAATGTAAAATCTCCATAACTGATGCATTTTTCTTTTCTTTTTTAAGCATTTCAATGCACTTAGCAGTGTTCTGAACTATTCTGAAAGTTTCAAATGTCTAGCTAGTCAGGAAGTTAGTTAAATAAATTTTCTGTTGAATCATATAAATGCTGCTGAAGGCAGCAGGTATCCAAAACAGTTGGCTAAAAATATTTTAAAAATGCATTGTCAACGTGTTCTGAGCTTTTCTGAAAGTTTCAAATATCTAGCTAGTCAGGAAGTCAGTTAAAAATCGATTGCAATATTTGTCCAAACAGTTTTTGAGTTATCGTTTTTGATACATTATGGCCAAAACCTTTGTATTTTTGGTCATTATGAACTTAATTTTCCTAAATATCTCCAAAACGGAAAATCATACAAGGCCAAAAAAGTAGAGGTGCACAACTGGATGTTATAACAAACCTATGTACCAATTCGCAACTTTCTACGTCCAATCGTTTTTGTGTTATGTGACATACACACACATATACGTACAGACGTCACGAAAAATCGTGTAAAGTCGCTTATATCGCTAAAAACGAGAGCTCGTGTTAAGACGACACTTGCAGGTGTACAACTAGACATCATGGCAATCACACATATAAATTGGCAACATTCAGCGATCATTCGTTTTCGAGCAATGTGAAAGACAAAATCCTTTTCTCAAAACGGGATTACTATAATTCCTTATACTTTGTATAAGGAAGTAAAAATTGGTGCAGAATTTTATGAAACCAACTAGAAATTTTCAAAGAATTAGAAAAAATAATAATTGTCACCTGTACAAAAAAAAAAAAAAAAAAAAAAAAACAGTATTTTGCAATGAGCAAAATATGTCTCATATTTCTAATAAGATGATATACAAAGTTTTATCTAAAAAAGTTCCAGGTGTGATCTGGAAAAGAAAAAAAAAAAAAAGAAGCTATCTTGCCAAATTTTCTGCCTGAGTAATGAATTCCATTAAAATCTACCAAAATTGGATGTGGAATATACATTTAGATTTCATCCAAGTTTTATAGAAGTTACATAAAATCAGCATAACTGATGCATTTTTCTTTTCTTCTTTCTTTCTCTTTTAAGCATTTTAATGCACTTATTTTAAACAGGGAAGCCAAAAGCATTGGCCTTGCTTTTAATTATGCAAATATTAATTTTAAACAAAAATATACAGGTTATTGATTTTAAGCATATATTTTTAAATCCTGATATTGAAAATCAATATCACATTTATGTTTAAAATTAATCTCTGCATTATAAAAAAACAAGGTCAATGCTTTTGGTTCCCCTGTTAAAAATAAGTGCATTAAAATTCTTAAAAGAGAAAGAAAGAAGAAAAGAAAAATGCATCAGCTATGTTGATTTTATGTAATTTCTATGAAACCTGGATGAAATCTAGATGTATATTCCATATTCAATTTTGGTTGATTTTACATGATTTAGATGAGATCTGGATGTATATTTTACATCCAAATCTAGTTGATATTACATGAAATGGCTGAAAACACAATGTTGCATTTACATCCAAATTTGGTTGATTTTACATGAATTGAACAAACTCTGGATGTCTTACATAACAAGTTGGTTGATATTACGTACCAACTAAGTCTTATTTAGGGCCATGTTACAACTTTGCTTGTGACATTTCAACCAAAGATCGACCAAAGCAGATAGCAAATTTCAACGTAATGGGACGTAATATTTGATCGCGATTACGTAATATCAACCTAATCGGGATGAATTGTGTTGTGTGGGACGTAATTCGGTATCTAATCAAACTCACGAAAAGCATGAAAGAATGTGTTATATTTGTGGTGCAAAAGGGAAAACATTTCATTTCGCTAGAGTGTGTCCTAAACGTATTTCAGAGAAAAAAGAATTCCGTGAAAATCTTCCAACGAATTCAGTAGTTCAATCCGAAACAAGTCCGATTAACCTAATTGTTAATGAGCTCGAATATGTTGATATTTTAGTGGATGATATTCCACTTAAAGGGTTAAAAGATTCTGGTTCTTCGATTCTAATTGTAAATAAAAATAGCATTCCACAGACTAAAAATGTTATTTCTTCAACCACTCTAGTTAGCTGTTTTAATGAAAAGAAAGATGCAAATCTGACTGAATTAAAAATATCTTTACCTAATCATGATTCAATAAATGTAATCGGTGCTTTTTGCAACAATTTGTCATGTGACGTAATTCTCCCTCGTAATATCTTTCATATTTTGAAACAACAAAATAAAGAGGAAGCAGATGTTTCGAGTTCCAGCGTAGGGGGGAAAGATAGTCTTCTGAGCTCGGGGGAAAGCAATTTCGATGAAGCAAATGAGTGTTCTTTTCCTGTATTCGACCGAAAGGAAAATGAAATAGATTCTTTTTTTTCAAATATGTGCAATTTTTCAGAAGAAGAAAAATTCGATGTCAGTTATATTTTAGATAAGTCGTTAAAAGAGAGATTAAGCGAATTAATAAAAAGTTATAAGCCAGTTAAAACAAAAAGTACTGATTTAAAAATGTCCATTATTTTATCTGATGATATACCAGTGTGTTCACGCTCTCGCAGATTATCATTTGTAGAGAAATCAGAGGTGGATAGACAAATTCACCAGTGCTTGAAAGATGGCATAATTAGAGAAAGCACGTCAAATTATGCTTCGCCAATAGTGGTGTGTAGGAAAAAAGATGGAGGAATAAGGTTATGCTGTGATTATCGTGCTTTAAATAAGAAAATTATTAAAGATAAATACCCGTTGCCAAATATTGAGGATTTATTTGATAGATTAGGGGAGGGTAAAGTTTTTTCGACACTAGATTTAAAGAATGCGTTTTTACAAGTTGATGTAGAGGAAAAAAGTAGGAAATATACAGCTTTTGTGACCGATAATGCCCAGTATGAGTTTCTAAAAGTTCCCTATGGATTATGTAATAGTCCCTTAGTATTTCAAAGATATGTAAATTATGTGTTTAAAGACCTATTAAAAGATGGTACTGTAATTATTTATTTAGATGATATAATTATTCCATCTAAAGATGAGAATGAAGGGTTAGATAAATTAAAACGTGTGTTAGAAACGGCATCAAAATTTGGTCTAGAGTTAAATTTAAAGAAATGTCAGTTTTTGAAACGAAAGATCGATTTCTTAGGTCACATAATTGAGAATGGCACGATTAAACCCTCAGTAGAAAAAACTCTTGCAGTACAAAATTTCCCAGAACCCCGTAATGCTAGGGAAGTGCAGAGTTTCTTAGGTTTAACGGGTTACTTTAGAAAATTTATTCGTTCATATGCCAACATAGCAAGACCACTCAGTGACTTATTACGTGCTTCCACTCCATTTAAATTCGAGCAAGAGCAGAAATTAGCTTTTTAAAAGCTGAAAGACATTTTATCAAATACGCCTGTCTTACATCTTTTTAAGCAAGGCTATAAGTTAGAAGTTCATACAGATGCATCTAAATTAGGATTCGGTGCAATCTTACTACAACAAGATGACGATGGACAGTACTATCCAATCCATTATATGAGTAAAAAGACCTCTGTACAAGAAGAAAAATACTGTAGTTATGAGTTAGAAGTGTTAGCGATAGTAGAAGCCCTTAAAAAATTTAGGAACTATTTATTAGGTAGTAAATTTAAAATTTATACTGACTGTCAAGCGTTCACTAAAACTTTAGATAAACGTGAATTGACACCTAAGGTAGCCAGGTGGTCTTTCCTGCTACAGGAATTCGACTACGAAGTAGAACACCGTCCTGGTAAACAAATGCAGCATGTTGACGCGCTTAGCAGACACCCTGTAATGACTGTAACAACAGATACCCTTACTCATCGTATTGCTACTGCTCAAGAGAGTGATGAGTTTATCAACACTATGAAATCACTTTTACAACAAAACCAAAATGACGAATATGTGTTAAAAAATAATGTTTTATATAAAGTGTTAAATGATAGGGATGTACTAATTGTCCCAGAGATCATGCAACTTGAGGTCGTAAAGAAATGTCATGCCTTAGGACATTTTTCGGCTAATAAAACTGAAGAGTTAGTAAAAAGAGATTACTATTTTTCTAATATGAAAAAATGCGTAGATAACGTTGTAAAAAGTTGTGTAGAATGTATTCTCGTAAATAAGAAACAGGGAAAAGGAGAAGGTTTTTTGAACCCTATCCCTAAAGGAGATATACCATTATCCACGTATCACATCGACTTTGTGGGTCCATTACCAACCACTAACAAAAACTACAATCACATTTTTACCGTCATCGATGGATTTAGTAAATTTTCCTGGCTATACCCAGTAAAATCAACTTCTTCAGCAGACGCCTTGCAAAAATTAAAACAGCAAGCTGCTATTTTTGGTAACCCCGCAAGAATAATATCTGATCGTGGACCTGCGTTCATATCTAAGGAATTTGCAGATTACTGTAAATCAGAGGGAATTGAACATGACACCATCACAACTGGGATCCCACGAGGGAATGGTCAAATTGAGAGACTTCATCGAACAATCATTCCTGTATTATCCAAGTTATGTATAAATGACCCTAACAAGTGGTACAAGTTTGTTGAGGCTGTTCAAAGAACTATTAATTCCACCACATCGAGAAGTACCAAAAGAACTCCTTTTGAACTACTCACTGGAGTAACAATGAGAAAGAAAGAAGATAAGAGAATACTAGAACTTCTCGAAGAGGAAAGGATAAATTCCATGCTTGATAATCTTAACACCATTCGTGAAGAAGCAAGAAAAAACATTCTTAAGATTCAAGAAGAAAATCGCCGATGTTACAACAAGAAGAGAAAGAAAGCCCATGTATATAAAATTAATGATCTAGTTGCCATCCAGCGAACTCAGTTTGGAACCGGCATGAAACTAAGACCAAAATTCTTAGGTCCTTATAAAGTTGTGCGAGTAAAGAACAAAGACAGATATGAAGTCGAGAAGATAGGCGATCACGAAGGACCTATACATACTAGTACTTCTGCAGACCATATGAAATTATGGTCCACAAACTAGACTGAACTAAATGGACTGATAAACATTACAGAAAAAGTTAACTGTGAATTTTTATGTACATAATTTTTTTTAATGTCTGTTTCTCTTTTTTGTTTTTTTTTCTTTTAATTGTATTTTGCAGATATCCTTTAGTATCCCAGGTTGGTTTACGGTGAGGTCACCGCAACATCAGAATGGCAGAGCGTTGTGGGAAGTTCCGTGCACAGCCTACAGATGGCGCTGCCTCGGATGCGTATCATTGAACGAGATGACAAACGGAGGAGTGGAGATCCGGCTGCAGTGGAGATCGGTTGGGACCGTCAGCGCGAAGGCTGACAGGCCCATTTTCTGCTAATTAGAGCTTGTTGTGCTCTGGATAAGTGTGTAGAGCCATGGAGGGCTCATTACTTCATTTTAACTATTTGATAGCACTCTGTTTTTGTGAATAAGTACAAGTAGTTGCTTAAATGTTGTCTAGTTACGTTTATACTGATGAAGAAAGCTTGTTATGTACTAAGCCTCGAAACCAGCAGTTGGTTAAGAATAGAAAGTCTGCTATTATCATTTTTTCATTGTGTATCCTGTATTGTATGTGTGTTTCGTAATAAATGTTTTCGTTATCTAAGTCGCAACTCATCAATGCCCCACCTCTAGACACCCAGCCAAGATTCTACATATATATATATATATATATATATTTAAAGGGGACTAATGTGTAAGTTGTACCTGACGGGACTAAAGTGAAAGTTGTACCTCAAGGGACTAATGTGAAAGTTGTACCTCACGGGACCAATATGCAAGTTGCACCGAACGAACAAACTATTTCTTTTAACGAAAATGCCTACTAACCCTGGACGATAGGTCTAATATATCGTATCATATTATATATCGTATTCATCGTAATGTAACTCAATACTTATTTCGCTTCCTTCTTTGACTCGTTTTAATACGCATTTTTTACATGCATGAGCAGCCCCCGAAAAACAAAAACATTAAATTCATTTTTTTACTTATTTTTATTTCATATTATTTCACGCGCACTTTTTATTTCCTAATTGAAAATTATTTAAAAAAAAACTTTTTCGATATCGCTTGTAACGATACTGATTATTATTAATTTTCTTTTCTTTCAATAATAATAAAAATAAAATAAAAATAAAAAAGATTTTGATGAAATTCTGGCAAAAGCAGAATTTAGTTTAGGACGGAGGACTATTAGTTTTTTTTTTCTTTCTTTTTTCAAATTATAACATCGCTTTCAAATTATTCAATTATATTTTCTATAAATTTTAGATTTCGACAAATGTCCAACAATCGAAATCGACAACGCAAAAATCCCAGATTGAGACTAATAGGCCCTTAGTCCTAAAAAAAGGAAAGAAAGAAAAATATTCTAAGTGCTAAATTCGGGGAAAGCAGAAGTAAAAAGTTTATTATGAACTAGTCAAGTATAGAGAATCAAGTAAAAGTTATATTTTAGATCGACACAATTTAAAATATAATTTTAAAAAGATAGAAATCAATGTTGCGTTCTCGCAACGCAAATCAACGCCTAAATGGGTTAAGAAGGCATGTATGTTCTATCACTTTTATAGCCCAACGAACTTCATACGAAGTCGAGTACTTGACAGCGCAGAAGAGTTTACCGAGAGGCAGATACAGCAACCCATGAAATTCTAGATAACATTAATTAATATTTATGGTTACTCAAGTGATTAAACAGATGTAGATACAGTTCCCGCCGCTTATTAAAATCACATTCGTTCTGAGCCAAAGTGATTTTATTAAGCGGCTGATTTTTATATCCGGCGAACGTTCCTGCCCTTATGGAAAATGTATTACTTCCCTGAATTTCGAAAGAAACTTCAAAAGGTAACGAATAATATAATTAGTAAACAATATTAATTAATGTTTGGTAGATAATTAACTAATTGTTTCTTCGATATAAGTAAATTAAACGCATTGTTAGTTCTCGTGCATTTTCGTTAGAGGAAATTCATCATTACTTTACTCAAAGTTCACGCTGTTCTTATAAATTTAAAATCTTTCCGTTTAAACCTCATGAATTATAGCAATTTCAAAATAAGAACCAGAAATTGCCTTCTAATAATTTGGAAAAAAAAAAAAATTCATTTCAAATCAAATTTGCATTTTATTACTGCGCTTTGAAAAATACGTTCCTTGAAATTGTTACGGAGATAAGTTGCGGGGCGTGTTTAATTTGTAACTGCGATGCAAGTATAAAATCTTGAACAATGAGCGATAACGGAGGGTTTGTTGTGCTTTAATTTATTTTTCTATTAAAAAAAAAAAAAAATCACAATGCAAATAAAATTTTTTTTAGTGTGCATAAATGATATTTTTGGCTGCTGAGAAGATATTTTTGAGTTTATTAACCGGCGATGCTGGTTTTATTAAGCGGCGGCTTTAAAAGTAGTTTGTATTGATTTGATTCCGGTCCTGGCGATTTGATCAGATTAAGCGGCGGTTACTGTATTCACATATTTCTTTGGATAACCCAATGAACTCCAACGAGGTCGAGCATTAGAAAATGCAATTACTAATTCCATACAATTCTAGAGTAGATTTTTATAAAATTTTTGGTAACTTATTCATAAACTTATAAATGTGTATATATACTGTCAGATACATATGTGCTTCCATATTTCTGTTTTCATTTATTTATTTTCGTGTTAATTTCAATTAATCAAATATTATGATTTTAATTTTTTTTTATCGTCTGCAAACTAATGTCAACGCACATGCCAAGTAAATTTATCACAATATAAATATAACGCGATGTAATGTAATGTATATTGTAACCACGTTTCCTACGACTGGCAGTGAGGACGAGTCTAAACACTTGGAGGGGTGCCAAAGTGACCGACTGATTGGGATTTTGTAAACATCCAGTCATTCGGTGTTCCCTGATCGCTCATTTTCTCTTAACAAGCGTTATCACCCCTATTTTAACGCTGGACTCGTTCAGTCCCCATTCGCGCTGAAATGTGGTTAAAGAATAAATGTAAATCTGAAAGTTACCTTGCATTATTTTAAATCATTGCAATATTGAGGTTGAGTTGCGATTGTGTAGGTTCTACGTAGCACTCGAGCTGGGCAGTTGGCAATTTGGTGAGGGTCTGAAGCTCACCCTAGGGATAATTTGGAGACATGCCACCACAATGTTAATCCTCTGTGGAGGGGATAGCTTCCTCGCTTCAATAACCCCCGGAATTCCTAAGATATTAATTTAGGAACATGAAAGATATTGTGACCATGGATTTAAACGCACCAGCCACCATCAATGTACAGTCGTTAACAAAAGTGTCCGAACACTAGTAAAAATTCCTATGTAAAAAAAAAAAAAAAAAAAAAAAAAACACTTAATATGGTTTTGTTAAATAAATCCTTATTGAATCATGTTCTTATACTGACTAAGAACAGGATTCGACAACGATTTATTTAACAAAACCGTATGAAGTGTACTTTTTTCTGCATAAGAATTTTTGCTAGTGTTCGGACATTTTTGTTACCGACTGTACACATCGTTCTTCAGCTGGTTCGAGTATCGAACCTGCAATCTTACAATTATGAGATCTACCAATCAAGTTACCACAGCCTTTTTTGCTATACTAAATTACAGTCGGTAACAAAAGTTTCCGAACACTAGCAAAAATTCCTATGTAAAAAAGGTACACTTAATACAGTTTTGTTAAATAAATCCTTGTCGAATCCTGTTCTTAGTCAGTCTAAAAACAGGATTCGGAAAGAATTTATTTAACAAAACTGTATTAAGTGTACTTTTTTTACATAGGAATTTTCGCTAGAGTTCTGAGAATTTTGTTACCGACTGTACATAAAATAAAATAATAAATATAGCTTAAAAACATGGAACCTGCGGTAGCCTGGGCGGTAGAGCACTGAGCTCGTATTGGAAGAATCCAGATTCGATACCAAAGCCGGCCGAAGACCGTGTATTTTAATGGTGGCCTTTGCACGTAAAATGGCTGCGATGTCCTCCGAGTTCCGAAATTGATACCTCTAGTGGTTACCGTGATGGGGAGCTTTCCCTGAGCAGAGGATCAAAATTGGGATGAGATGTCTCCGGACCACCCCTAGGGATGAATCCTAGATCATCGCCAATTGCCCACAGCGTACAATCGACAGTAAAATTATTGTAGCACTAGCAATAATTCGTATTTAAAAGATGTGCACCCAATACTGTTTTGTTAAATAAATATTTGTCGTCAAGATCTTAGTCTTTTACGCTTTTTATAAAAATGTAAGTTGGTGATGAAAATTAGCGATCAAACTTAAAAAAGAAAAAAAAAAGAAAAAAAGAAAAATGGGGATGTGTGCTTCAATAATTTTGCTGACGACAGTAGCTATATTGAAAGTTTAAACCCCCAGTCGCTTACTCATAAAAACATGACGTCAATTTTGTTGAACGCGAATTTCTAGATTTAAAAAATTGCTAGACTGCTATATAAGGAAAGCGCAGGTGACGTCACGTATAAACAAACTTGTTTTACCCAGGGCACTGCTCATCTACTCAGGGCAAAACCTTGGTATTTCCACCAATACAAGTTGTTCTTTTGCCAATCGTGAGTGGCACAGATTGATTGACGAAGCGTTTGTTTGTAAACACGGCCTTTCCTAATGCATGTTTCTTGGAGCGATTTCGATATACGAGTCGGCCGAAGATCGTCGTACACACTTACAAGCGGCTGGTGCATGTAAAATCTGTCGAGGCGCAATATCCTCCATGTTCCGAAATTTTGTTAACCGCTAAAGATTACGAAAAGGGAAGCCATCCCTTCAAAAAAAAGATAAACATTTTTATGACATGTCTTCGGACCATCTCTGAGGGTTTAATCCCAGACCGTCCACAATTGCCAACAGCGTACTATAGCGGGACATTAAATACACTCATAACACCTCATCTCTTAAGTTTCTTGACATTAATGAACGGGGACAGTTGTAATTTAAGTATATCATTTTCGTATTTGGTGTCCAAAAAGTAAAATTTAACAGCTTTTTGATTCTTTGCTATTGTGATTCAGTTTCAGAAGCTAACGCTTTTAGTGTGAATTAAGTAAAATATAAATTATTTCCTCTAATTTTTCAAGAAAATCGGCGAATAGCACTTGGAAGAGATGCCTTGTGAGTGAGTAAGAAGATTTTGCATCGCACTAGTGCTATGATAGGCAATTGTTGACTGTCTGGGAAGAGACCACCCCTAAAGGTGTTTCGGGTTTTCTCGTAAGTGCTGAAGAAAAAGTTTTATTTATTTATTTATTTTTTCTGCAATTTGTTAAAGGCCTTCTTTCTTTTTTATCCATTTGAGAGAGGCTTTTAGAAAAGTTAAAACTGTGAGTAGTCAGGAAATCGTTGGTGTAGAAAAGCTATTAATATTTTGAATAATAGATGAAATATTTTGTGACTGTAAATGAGAAAATCAAAGTTAATTGTAGAGCATGAAATTTACATTTAGTAAGGATTAAAAGTTAAATTATGTTTCTGAAAAACTTGTTATAGATTTTGTAATGCATGCATTGTTTTTGAAAACTATTGCTACAAATTCTGAAGTCACAAATGTAAGCTGATATTCCTGAAAGGTTAATTTTTTTTAAAGTGAGTCTGCAAAGGCAGAAAAATGAACTGCATAAGTTTTTATGTCCTGTGGCTGGCTGGTTGGTTGGGTTTTACGTCGCACTAGTGCTGCACAATGGACAATTTAAGGCATGTGGCCTGCGTTTATATTTATAAAGCACCAAAAGGACACTGAAAGCATATTATGTTGATTTCTTTAGAAATCGACCTATTGCAAACCCTTCGTTTATCTTATATATATCGCTGTCTATACATATATACATAAAATATAAATTTTGTTATCACGATGACTCCAGAATTAATACTCCAAATCGAACCAAATTTGGACAGCGAACTTATAAATATCTTGGAAGAGTTCATTAACCAAGTTGCTCTGCCATTTGTTTTCAAGTGGCGACCACTTGAAAATTTCAAATCCACCATTATAAAAAGCGTATTTAAAACCGGATTTTCTTGAATTTTGATGTATACATAGACCATATAAGGGTCTCAAACAAGTTTATAAATGAACTTTATCCGCCATTTTTAACAAAGTGGCGGATATCTGAAATAATGGGGACCATTTGAAATCAGTCTACCACTTGAAAATTTATCACCCCCAATAACTTTTGAAATGCTGAATCAATTCGAACCAAAGTTGGGTAGTAAATTTATCATACGAATATTTTGGATAAGCAAATTTTTCAGAAATTTTGTTTCCAAGTTGCGGCCACTTGAAATAAGGCTGCCACTTGAAAATGTGCCACCACGATAACTTTTGAAATACTAAACTCTTCCAAACCAAAGTTGGATAGTGAACTTATCATACAAATATCTTGGATGGTTTCGCTGGGCAAGTTGCTCCGCCATTTTATTTCAAAGTGGCAGCCACTTGAGAATTTGTCATGATATTTTTTTTAATACTGAATCAATTTTAATAAAATTTGCGCAATGAACTTATCAGTCAAATATCTTGGAAAATTTCGTTCGGCATTTAACTCCACCTTTTTGTTTCCAAGTGGTGGCAACTTGAAATAACAGTGCCACTTGAAAATTTCTTATCACGATAACTTTTGAAATATTGAATTAATTCTAACCAAAGTTAGACAGTGAACTTATACAAATATCTTTGGTGATTTCGCTGGGCAAGTTGCTCCCCCATTTTGTTTCCAAGCTGCGACCACTTAAAATCAGGCTGTCATTTGAAAAATTTTCGAAATACCGAATTAATTCAAACCAAAGTTGGAGAGTGAACTTATGCTTCATGTACCTTGCATAAATTCGCTAGGCAACTTGCTCCGCCGTATTGTTTTTAAGTGGCGGCCACTTGAAAATTTGTTATCACGGTCATTTTTGAAATACTCAACAATTCGAACCAAAGTTGGGCAGTGAACTTAACATTGATATTCAAATATCTTAAATGATTTCGTGGGCAAGTATAATGGCTTACCGTTTGAATTGAATGATTGTTTTCATATGTTGTATGTTATAGTTCTTTTCCTTAGAATAGTCGGGTGAAGGCCATGGAAAGCAGAGAGAGAGAGAGAGAGACCACATGATTGTCAGGTTCTTTTTTTTTAAATACTTCAGTTGGGGAATGCGCGGAGATAGGAAGCGTTTTGGGCCCACTGCTTTTCTATTCTTCGTTTGACATGGAGATAGGAGATAATTAATTATGTTATTTGATTATCGACTTTTTTTCCCCCCCTTCTCTCATTTGCCCTTTTTTTTCTTTTTTATTAACGTTTTATTATAGCTAGACCAAATATTTGAAAAACAGTCTTAGAGTGTTATTTAAAATGAGTACAATTATTTTAAACAACTTGTTGCTAATAAAGCAGATGCAATAATAAAAGGGGGATTTCTGAAAACACTTTTAAAATGATGAGCATGACCTGAATTCGAACTCAGCACCTTTCGTCTACCAAATCTGTGAGGAGGACCTCAGAGCTCATAGACGGTGTTGGGTTCAAACTTAGGTCTGAATCGTTGCCATAACCATTCAGAAATTCCCGTGGTTTTCTACGAAACTTGCATAAGCACTGGTTAAGATTTTCGTTCCCCTGTAAACGAATCATTACTGTTAATCATACCAAATTCCATAGAAAACATACTTTATTGTATCCTTTATTGTTAGAAACTTACAACATAACTAAAAATACACTTCGATCAGTTTTTACTTTATTAGAATATTTTGTATAACCCTGTAAAATTAAAATTATTCTAACCACCTTATCATATTCTACAAAAAAAACATGCTCTTGTGCATCTGTATAATGTATGTTAAATTAAGCAATTTTTCTTCTTAAATTTTTATTGGTCCCCACTTTTTTTTTTTTTTTTTTTTTTTTTTTGGGGGGGGGGGGGGGGGGAAGCCGGGGGTTGACTTTTGCTGAAATATATGAGGTACAACATGTTCTTTACATGCCTAAAGTTTAAGGATAATTTATCCACAGTGAAATTATCCTTTTATGCATTTTTTTTATATACATAATGAAGACTTTTAAAACAAAAATAAAAATTTGTGTTTAATTAAAGTGATTTTAAGTGTATGTATATAATGGGACTCTAAAAATTTATTTCTGTAATAGCAACACTTTTATCAGTTAAACCGACAACATAACAATATAATATATGTATGTAAATAATTATAATAAATGTATATGTCTTTTTATAAAGCAATACCTTTTAATTTCTTTGTAAACAAAATATTACAGTATTTCGTCACGAAATTAACAATTTTATGATTATTTTTATCCTTCGAAAAAGTCGCGGGAAAAAATAGTGATAGAGATTTGTTTCTTCCGTAATCTAGCAACGAACAGGAAAGTGAGGTCATAGCTCATCCGTGCTTGACCTTGATACGCCAGGATTGGGAAAAAAGAGTATAATAATATAAGGACAGAATATCCAGTTTTTGTTTTTGATATGCCAGTGTCAGGCATGAATGGTTCATACATTGTACTATTGTATCATTTACACGTAACTCGCGTTGAAGCCTGCTGTACAAAGGAACTGTCCCCTACGAAATTCAGCCGTGTCTAAAAAGTTAAAAATTGTTTGCATTTCTTTCGATAGGATTTCTACGTTTCGTTGGGGGTGAACGTATTGATAGATAGACAGACATTTTTTAATATTATGTATTTTTCTTCACAACAGAACGAAAAGTCAATAAAATAAAGTATCTTTTTACCTTTTCCTACAGATAAAAAACACTTTGATATAAAAAACCACAACAACTGAAAGAAAACTTTTTTTTCCCTTTTATTGCTAATTAACTTATGTTATTATTCCATACTACAGTTAGGAGAATTCAATTCTTTAAAAAAAAAAAAAGAAGAAGAAGAAGAAGAAAGGGAACGCTATTCGCTTTTTCAAATCATGTTGCCAGTTGAACACAGACTGCCTGTTGCACAGACATATTTGTAGTATTCTGCGGCCTTTTGCTGCCACCCAATCTTCACTTGTGTAATTTGAAAATTTACCTAAGAAAAATAAACTCGCCAAGTCACATTCTTCCAGTTTCTCATTATCATGACGTCATTAACAACCTCTGTCTCTTGTTTATGGCAACCTGCAAGAATATTTTCAAAAGAAAATCGGAAGTAAATAAATAGCCGTTTTAAAAAATAAGAATAAACGTTTTCCATTTGATAAATGTTAGAAATGGTTATTGCTGTAATTAAATTAAATTTCTAATGTATTTATTTTTGTCGTGCCAGCAGTCAGCCCAATTAATATTATAAATACTTCAAGTTGTTACTAAAATTATTATACACTGTAAAAAATAGATTCTTAAAAACAAGTATATATTGTCTCAAAATAGCCCCGAAACAATATATATTTAAATTTGAAAACCCATGTACTCATTTTTGAGTATATTGACATGCTCAAAAATGGGGTTGACCAATAAGAATCCCAGTATTCCCATGTTTGACATGTCAATGTGCTCAAAAATGAGTACATGGGTTTTCAAATTTAAGTATATATTGTTTCAGGGCGATTTTGAGACAATATATACTTATTTTTGCGAACCTATTTTTTACAAATACGTTTTCACAACTAGACATCACGACAGTTTCAAATATGAATTTGCAACATAGTATGACTTTTAGTTTTTGAACTTCCCGAGACAAAAAAATCCCTTTCGTAAATCGGTTTCACAAATCTTTCTTATACTTTTTTATATAAGGAAGTAATAAATGATTAAAACGTTCTGTTTTAGGCTATTCATTAATCATTCGTGTCGTGACACAATGAAATTTAAAAACAAAATGATTTTTATATAAACACGCTTAAAGGAAAATCTTAATATGCTAAGATTTAAAATGTTACTTTTAATTTTAAAGACAAATGAAAAAAATTACCCTTATTATATACTTCAGGATATAGGCTTCTTTTTTCACGTTGTTTAACTCTAACGACGCATTGCACAGCATTTCAGCTTTCTTGAAATTCTTTTTTCTATATTGCCTTGGAAAAATGAAAAGGGGAAAATAAAAAATAATCAAACATTCAATATTACAAAGAAATTGGTTAATTAAGGATATTTTTTAAGTAAATTCTTACTGTTGAAGTATAAATTTATCAAACTTTAAATATGTTACATTTTAAACCATTTTCAACTTCACTAATTTTCCCTATAAAATATTTAAAGGAACGGTGGGAATTGTGGAATAGTCGAGTAAAATGGAATATGGAATACTGTTACATCTCATTTGTACGATGCTGTAACCTATCGGAAGCGCGTCAAACGCCTTTCATTGGGCCTGAAATATGAACAGTACTGTAGTTCACCTGGTGTTGAAGAGAAGAACAGTTTTTGCATCATACAACTTCTTTGGTTCATCAAGATTTAGACTATTTTGGAGGTAAGTATTACGAATTCTGTAATCTATTTAAGAAGCAGTAGAATGAGTGAAAACCTAGCGTCATTTCCGATAAAGGAGTTGCGTTAGTCAGTAGTCTGATTCCTACAAACTTATTTCTAACAACACGGGACTGAGGTTGATTTATTCGCCAAGATGGCGAGTCGAGTAATACGGAATACAAACTATTCCATATTGAGGCTTTTTTAAAACTGAAATGTGATAAAACGTAAGAGTTATTGAAGTATTAAAATGTAAACATAATCACGAATAACATAGTGTCTAGTAATACTGAAAATGGTAATGGTAATTCTAAAGTTAAATTATAAATTACATAAATTTAATACAAAGCGTTTTGATTCTCAGTTGTTTGCCATTCTGGCCACAGTTTAGAAAGGTACATGAAGATTAAGAGCTAGATGAATGAGACAAGTTTCAGTATTTGTTACAATCTGTAGAAACTAGAACACTGACTAAAGACTTTTTAGAGGATCATTTCAGGAAATTATTCTAATATACTTTGCGAGCGTTCCAACAACTTTATGAGGACAAAGATATTCTTATTTAAGTACATGATAGGGATTTTTTTTAAATTGATCACAACGAATATTCAAGATAGAGTTAAAGACAAATTTTCATTATGTGACTTTTTTACTTTCTCTTACCCATAAGGTAGAGAAAGTATTGTTTTTGGGTCAAATTTTCGAATGCGAGATTTTGTTATATTTACACGTTTTGAGGTCCCCTGAATACGAAAATCATGTTTTTACCAAATGGTCTGTGTGTGTGTGTGTGTCTGTTATCAGCATATCTCAAAAACAAATTATCGCAGAAAGTTCAAACTTGGTATTCTAAATGTGTATCATATAGGGATGCTACAGTAAGCTTTTCGTTAAGATCAAGCAAATGGTTCGTGTACAGGGAAAATCAAGAGAATTCTAATACATTACGTCTATGGGGGAAATTGCAGGTAAGTAGAGTTTAACGTCTATAGATTGCACTAAACCAAATGAAACGAATATATATTTTTTGTAATAGAGATAGTTAACTGGGGAAAAAATTTTGTGTATGTAGGAGCCTCGCCTCCCCCCCTGGGGGGGGGAGTCCCCCCTCGAGGGGAGTAAATTTTCATGATGGGTATCTTTCAAAAGAGCTCGCCAATACCTTTAAAACGAATGGTTGAACCATCGATATGCGATAATTTAAAACAAAGTTATTGATTTTTTTTTACTTTTAACGAAAAAAAAACTTAGAAAAAAAAATCGCATTTTTTTTTTTTTTTTTTATATTGAGAATAAAATGGGCTTTTTTTAGATATTTGGTGTTATACTACTTCTCTAATATGGAAATCGTCTGCATTATCATAAAAGATATTTTTTTTTTTTAAATTATAATATTAATAAATTATTTTTTAAAAACAGAATTATTTTTTAATAACCTAATTAAATCTATATATATAAAAGAGCAGAGTCTGTGTGTGTGTGTGTCTGTCTGTGTGTGTGTCCGCTATAGAATCCTAGGCCGTTTCACCGAGCGGGACCAAATTTGGCACGGTTAATGTTTACGACCCGAGAAAGGCAACGCCGCAAGCTATTTTACAAACTTCGCCCCCCAAGGGGGGGAGGGGGGGCAAAACGTAATTTCACAAAATCCTTCATATCTCAAACAAAAAAAAACAGATATCCGTAAAATTTTTGCTTTTAAATATAGCTAATATAAATGTCTAAAAATCGGTTTCTGGAATTTTTGAAATTCGGTCCCCAAGGGGGGCGGGGGGGGGGGGCAAAACGTGATTTCACATGCGTAAAACGTGATTTCGCATAATCCTATATATCTCAAACAAAAAAAATAGATATACGTGAAATTTTTGCTCTAAAATATAGCTAATGCAACTATCTAAAAACCAATTTCTGGAATTTTAGAAATTCATCCCCCAGGTGGGGCAGCAGGGGGGGAGGGGGCTAAGGGGCAAAAACAAATAGAAATACAGTTAGGGCGTTCAAAATTGGTACAGATAGGTTTTAAAGGCCTGCAAGTCGAATGGGGATATTTTCAATTGTGTAAAGTTATTAGGAGGGGCAAGAAGAGGGTAGGGGAGGGGGGGGGGCAAAAAAATAAAAATAGTGTCAGATCGTTCAAAATTGGTACGTAGAGGTTTTTGATACTTACAAATCGATTGCGGATATTTTTGAATTTGTAAAATTATTAGGAGGGGCGGGTAGGGGGGTGGATCTGTAAGGGGGGGGCTATGGGGAAAAAACAAATAGAAATACAGTTAGGCCGTTCAAAATTGGTACAGATAGGTTTAAGAGGCCTGCAAGTCGAATGGGGATATTTTCGATTGTGTAAAGTTATTAGGAGGGGCAAGAAGGGGGGAGGGGAGGAGGGGGGCAAAAAAATAAAAGTAGTGTCAGATCGTTTAAAATTGGTACGTAGAGGTTTTCGATACTTGCAAATCGATTGCGGATATTTTTGAATTTGTAAAATTATTAGGGGGGGCTATGGGGCAAAAACAAATAGAAATACAGTTAGGCCGTTCAAAATTGGTACAGATAGGTTTAAGAGGCCTGCAAGTCGAATGGGGATATTTTCGATTGTGTAAAGCTATTAGGAGGGGCAAGAAGGAGGGAGGGGAGGGGGGGCAAAAAAATAAAAATAGTGTCAGATCGTTCAAAATTGGTACGTTTTCGATACTTGCAAATCGATTACGGATGATTTTGAATTTGTAAAATTATTAGGAGGGGCGGGTAGGGGGGTGGGGCGGTAAGGGGGGCTATGGGACAAAAACAAATAGAAATACAGTTAGGCCGTTCAAAATTGGTACAGATAGGTTTAAGAGGCCTGCAAGTCGAATGGGGATATTTTCGATTGTGTATAGTTATTAGGAGGGGCAAGAAGGGGGAGAGGAGGGGGCACAAAAAAATAAAAATAGTGTCAGATCGTTCAAAATTGGTACGTAGAGGTTTTCGATACTTGCAAATCGATTGCGGATATTTTTGAATTTGTAAAATTATTAGGAGTGGTGGGAAGGGGGTGGGGCGGTAAGGGGGGCTATGGGCAAAAACAAATAGAAATACAGTTAGGCCGTTCAACATTGATACTAACAGGTCTTAAAGGCCTGCAACTGGAATGGGGAAATTTTCGAAAGTGTAAAGTTATTAGGAGGGGCGAGAAGAGGGGGGGGGGACAAAAAAATAAGAACACAGTTAGATCGTTCAAAATTGGTATATAGAGGTTTTCGATACTTACAAATCGATTGCGGATATTTTCGAATTTGTAAAATTATTAGGAGGGGCGGTAAGGGGGGGGGGCTATGGGCAAAAACAAATAGAAATACAGTTAGGCCGTTCAAAATTGGTACAGATAGGTTTTAGAGGCCTGCAAATCGAATGGGGATATTTTCGAAAGTGTAAAGTTATTAGAAGGGACGGGAAGGGGGGGGGCAGAGGGGCAAAAAAAATAGATCATTCAAAATTGGTACATCGAGGTTTTCAATACCTACAAATCGATTGCGGATATTTTTGAATTTTTAAAATTATTGGGAGGGGTGGGAAGGGGGAGGAAGCGGTAGGGCAAAAAAATTAAGATAGAGATAGATCGTTCAAAACTGGTGCATAGAGGTTTTTGATACTTACAAATCGATTGCGGATATTTTCGAATTTGTAAAATTATTAGGGCGCTCATATATATGCATTCGCGCGTGCGCATCATGCACGGGTCTACGCTGCCGAAGGCAGTGGGGACCCGGTGCAACATTTTTCCCGATCAGAGTTTTTTTTTTTTTTTCTTTTTCACATGATAAAAATTAATGCAATTTTGAGAATTCACTAATTATAATGATTCATTTAAAAATAGTGACCAGCGAAGCGGGCATAGCCTGCTAGTTCTATATAAATGTAGGTGCATTAATGAAACGGGGGGTTGACCCCCCTCACACAGAATTAATTATCATATAAAACTCTTCAGAAGCCTAATATGAATTGTTTAACGCAGGTTTACATAACAGTACTCGTTATCTTACTTTTTAATCTGCAACCTGTATTTATAGTATTAAATTTCAGGGTAAGAGAAAGTCGTGTGGGTGACACACCAGATTATTTTTTTTATTTTTATTAAGCGCATGGCAAAGATGCGTGTGTGTGTGGGGGGGAGGGGGCAGATAAAATGCTTATGGTTTAGATAGTAAAGAAACTGTCCCGAAGTAAAATTTAATTAACACGTAAAGTGCCATGTCAGCCATCGGTGGCTGACACTGAACTTTCCGTTTAAGCCGGTCAACCACCAGTGGCTGACAGTGCAAAATATGATATAAAGTCGCGTCAACCGCCAATGGCTGACAGTGTAAAATATGATATGAAACTAAAAAAATTACCTATTTTTAAGTAATTACTGACAATTTATTTAAAATTTACTTAATTTTTATTTGTTACAGGATATCATTAAGGCATTTTAATGGATTTTATTGAAACTCGGTAAACATATCCTTATGAATTCGCGTGGTGCTCAACGTGTTAATGAATTTTTTTAAAAGAGAAGTAACGGGTCAAGAAACGTTACAATAAGCCAGAAAAGGTTTACAATGTGTTCTATCGAGGGAAAAGTTTAGAGATAATTTCCATAAGAGATAGCAAGTGCTCTATCGCAGCTAATTTGTTCGCTGCTGAAGAATTATCTTGCTTATTTTGCGAGAAACCGTATGAAATTAAAGACTGCGTAACAATAAGGTCGCTCTTCCTTGAAAAAATAAGGTGAGAGAAAAGAATTCGTGTTTGAAATGCCTACGTTTCGGTCATCGTGCAAAAACGTGTAAGATTTTTGTTCGTTTTATACCTGTTCAAAAAGCCAAACAAAGTTGTTCTGTCCAGAAATAGGCAAAAGGAAAAAACTAATAAAATGAATAAAACTCCAAAACTTGTACAGACCACGTACGCAAATTAACAATGTTCACAAAAAGTAGCTCTTATGACATTAAAAATAATAATTAAGGGAAATAAAAAAGGATAAAACAGTTCGAGCTTTAGTGGACAGTGGTTCTCAAAAGAGCTACATATTGTTGAGTATTACAGCGAAAGAACTTGATCTTAAATCTCTCGTTACTGAAACTATTGCTCACACAGTACTTTGTGGTGCATAAACTAAAGCAACTCATAGTAAATTTAAAGTAAGCGCACCGAGTAATCGACTCAGTTTAGTTCATGTGTTGAAATTTCTTGACAAAAAAAAAAAAAAAAAAAAAAAAAAAAAAGAATGTGGTGAAATTTTTTGCATTACAAAGGGGACACTGTGCAAAGAACTTAAGAAAAACAGGCAGTGGGTATCAGATATTGGCCTTGGGAACACAAAAATAGAAATTTCAATTGGCAGAAATTTTTATGGCCAACTCCTAACGGATCGTGTCAAGCAATTAGACAATGGTCACACAGCAATTAAAACAAACCTGGGTGGACAATTCGTAAGCAATCAGGGTTTACTATACAAGGTTGTTTGAATAATGGAACAGCGGTATTAATGACTAATTTGTACATAAAGGATTGGAATCTTCCAGACCTGTGGCGATTGGAAACTATCAGAATCAGATTACGGAACGGGCACAAAGGACACTGACCCAGGACCTTCAATCTTGGGACGCTTCGCCTTCAAAAGCTGCTTAGTACAATTTTGCCAATGATCTCCCAAAGTAAGATAAAATTTATGTATGTCGTCTGATCAAAGTGCTTTAGTTTTTTCGGTTGTCTAGGTCTAGAGAATAAAACTAATAATTTTGTTATAAATTGATTTTAAAAAAAAATGAGGAAACAGATGGTATAACTGAAGAATTTAGAAAATACACTGCACAACATGAATTGCTTAAAATGGATAAAGCAATTTTTTTTTTTTTATTTATTTATTTATTTATTTTTTTTTTTTGAATGGACCCATTGTTGACGCATGCGCGCCACCCCGTCGCGGATCACCGGGCAGAAGGCTATGAGAAGCCAAGCACAATGGACGTGGGAAACAGAACTTTAAATTTATTGACGCCCACAATTATTATTTTATGTGCTACCTATTATTTCTTCGTTGTATATAGTGTAAATACTTGATGTATGTGATCGTACAAATTAAAAATATTAAAACAACGAAGATGGTCCGTCGAAAATTAATTATTTGTAGTTAAGTTTCTACAAAAAAGTGGCTCCGTCGAGAAAGGAGCTTGTAATCAGCGACTTATGGATAAAAATAATAAATTGAAATCTTCCTTGAAAGGGAAGATAACTAGAATTGAAAACTATGTAGAAGGCACGAATGCCGAAAATTACGAGATAGATGTAGTAGAAATTAAAGTGAAATTAAAGAACGTCGAACTACTACAAACAAAAATCGATGAATTACGACAAAAATACTACGAAATTCAAGACTTGAAAGATGCTGAACAAGCAACCATAGATGACGATCTTGACTCATGTGAAGAACGTCTGGAAAAATTAGAGGTAAGAATTAATACTCTTATTAATTCTTATAAGAAATTTGATTCTCATAAAAAAATAAATGCGACTGAAAATGCATCTCAAGATGCCGTTGAAATAAAAACTCAAATTCCTCCTTTAGTATTACCTGAATTTTCAGGAAAATATGAGGAATTCAGTTCTTTTAAAGAACAATTTGATGATTTTGTTGGTGAGAAATAAACTCAAAATGACATTCTTTCAATAATTACAAAAACTTTCATTTTCATATTATTCTAAAAACATTTCATTTGACTCTTTTATTTCTTCATGCATATATACATCTACATTGGGACGACGCTATGACACATTTGTTTTCTGATTGGCCGTCTGTGTTTCTATGTACATGTAATAATGTATTTTTCGTTTTTTTCTTTTCTCCTTCTTCGATGTTCAGTTTTTATAATAAAAGATGTGATTAAAAGGATAATACGTGGGTTCATTTTTATTCCCACAAAATAATGCAACATAAAATAATATATAATTTCCTAATACACAAACCAAGCTAAATGAGGCTGGTTTAATTAAATTGAAACATCATTATTTATATATTTGAAATTATCTTTTGAATAGCTTAGCAGAAAAGATATTTATAAAAGAAAATAGAAATTGGTTCTTCTTTTCATACATGGAATAAATACATCTGTTTTTGCAAGCCTCATAGGATACTCATATACAAGGTGAGTGCATTTTACTTACCTTATAAATCTTGAATTTAAATATTTGATAAAAGTTTCTTCTGTGAATTCTATCAGATTATGCTACTGACGCGCTAAATCGAAACTTTGAATTTATTCTTGACAGTTTTTTTTCTTTGCATATTTGAAGAAACATTTGCTACATTTAAAATAATATTATTTTGCTACATTTAAAATAATAATAATGATAAAAAAAATGTAAGCGAAAATAAATAAATATGTTTTTTGTTGTTTCTTGAAAACGAAAGTATAGAAATCTGTATAAACATTAAAAACGAAAGAATTAAAAGAATGTTTAAAATAAACATATGAATGATTAAATATAAAATTGTAGTTATTATAAACTAGAAAGAAAACAAAATTGAAATATTAAAATGAGTATCCTCAAGGACACTATAATTGAAAAACTTAACGCACAAAATTATGATGTGTGGAAGTTTAAATTAGAAATGTTTCTCCAAAAGGAAGATTTATATTCCGTGGTTCTTAACGATGCTCCGAATCCCATTACGGACACATGGAATAACAAAAATAGGAAAGCACGCGCCATTATAAACCTCTTAATAGAGGACAATCAAATAATCCATGTCAAAAATCTTGAGACCGCTAAAGAATGCTGGAACGCCTTAAAAGCTGTACATGAGCGTTCAACCCTCAGCAGTAAACTATTTTTGCTTAGAAAGCTTTACTCTACGAAATTAACTGAAGGTGGCGATATGATAGACCACTTAACTAACATCTATCAATTGCGAGATAAGTTAGCATCGCTCGGAGAAGAAATAAATGACAGGCACCTTTCAGCCCTAATGCTCTGTTCCTTACCTCCAAGTTATGATGTATTAATCACCGCTTTAGAATCGCGTGATGAAAAGGATCTTGTACCAGAGTTTATACGCTCGAAATTGATTGATGAATTTTCTAAAAGAAAAGAAAACAAATCTGAAAATAATTCAGTGTTAAAGGTTAAATTTAAACCGAAACCAGAAAATTCAAAGTTCTGCCGTTATTGTAAAAAAAAATCGCATACAATTGAAGAATGCTGGCATCTTAAAAATAAAAATAAAGAAAAGACTCTGAAACAAACAAAAGCCAGCAATGCCAGATCAACTTTCAAATCTGGTATGTACTCTCAAGACAGACATAACGCGGATAGGGCTCTTATTACTGAGAGTGAAAATAAAAAACCTAACGATAAAATATTCACTCTATTTATCGGTGAGAAATCTAACAATTGGTATGTAGACTCAGGTTGTTCAACGCATGTATGCAATGATAGGAATAAATTTCATGAATTTAATCATAATAATTCACGCGTAACAATCGCGAATGGACAGGAGATAGAATCCCTGGGTCATGGGTCTGTGAAATTAAACACCATAAATTCCAATAACACACATAATACTATAATATTGAAAAATGTTTTATATGTACCAGAGATAGAGACAAACCTCATATCTGTAAAAGAAGCTACTGAAAATGGTTGTGTAGCAATATTTGAAAACAAATCATGCAAAATAATGCATGAAGGAGAAACATGCATTGAAGGTTACATTAACAACAATTTATACGAATGCAAAGTTAAGTATGATACAACACACACTATAAACATGGTAAAAATATGTGAAAATACAAATTGCATTGATAAATGGCACATTAAATTAGGCCATAGAAACATTAGTCATATAAAACGATTGGTAAACAACAACATGGCAGTTGGGATAAAACTAGACAACTGCAAACATGATAATGCATGTGAAACTTGCATATTAACTAAATTAACGGACAATCCTTATCCCAAAAAGGCTCAGTTTAGGGCAACTAAAGCACTAGAGTTGGTACACACTGACTTGTGTGGACCAATGACAACCCCCACGGTCGGTGGAAAATACTATTTTTTAACCTTCATTGACGATTTTAGTAGATTTACAGTTATATACCTACTGAGAAAAAAGGATGAAGTTTTCACAAAATTGAGGGAATACATCGCGATGACATCAAACAAGTTCGGACGAACTTTGCATGCAATCCGCTCCGACAACGGAGGGGAGTATACCGGGACAGAATTAAACGATTACTTAACAAAATTAGGTATAGACCACCAATTCACTGTTCCCTATTCAGCTTCTCAAAACGGAACTGCTGAACGTAAAAATCGTACTTTAGTTGAAATGGCACGTTGTTTATTAAAGGATGGCAATTTACCAAATTCTTTCTGGGGGGAGGCAATAAATACCGCAGTTTACTTGCAAAATAGACTCCCAACATCTTCGTGTGAATTGACACCTTATGAATTATGGACAGGTCGAAAACCTGATCTATCGATGTTAAAACCATTTGGTTGTCGTGCCTATGCATACGTACAAAAGGTACACAGGGGAAAATTAGATAATACGGCACAGGAAGGTATATTCGTAGGGTACGACAATAGAAGTAAAGGATATAGGATCTGTACAAATAGCAAAAACATAATTATTAGTCGAACCGTAAAATTTGTAGAAAATGAAAAACAAGCGATACTTAAATATGACACATCACAAAACAATGATGAGAAAAGTGATAATAAAAATCCATCACCAAATTTGCAAATAATAGACTCAGAGATAGATGAAACTAATGATAGTGTTGTGTCAGATAATTCTCAAAATACTCCACGTAGATCACAAAGATCTAATAAAGTTGTACCACCAGATAGATTCGCATTCACATTACACAATGAAAGAATAAGTGAACCAAAATGCTGGGATGATATAATAAGTATGGAAAACCCTGTAGAAAAGGAAAATTGGATCAATGCTACATTAGATGAAATAAATTCACTCAAGCAGAATGACACCTGGGATTTAGTTGAGGTTTCACCAGGGATGAAAATAGTAGGGTGCAAATGGGCATTCAAAGCAAAATATAACAGTCAGGGCCGTGTTGAAAAATACAAAGCTAGGCTGGTTGCGAAGGGCTTTTCACAGAAATATGGAATAGACTACGATGAGACTTTCGCCCCAGTGGCGTCTCACACAACTTTGAGAAGTTTTTTGGCAATGAGTCTTTATAAGAATTTAAGTCTTAGACATATTGATATCAAGACTGCATTTTTACACGGTAAATTGAGTGAAGATGTTTATATGCATCAGCCAGAAGGATACGTGGTATCCGGGGAAGAACATAAGGTGTGTAAATTAAAAAAGGCAATATACGGGCTAAAGCAGGCCGCGAGAGCATGGAATTTAAAATTGAATGAGTCATTACTTAACCTAGGCTTTATTCAAAGTCAATTCGACAAGTGTCTTTATAAACGTAAACAAAACGATGTAACTACTTATGTACTTGTGTATGTCGATGATTTGTTAATAGCGGGGAATGATCAACAAATAAATGAAATTGTAAACAAACTAAAACAAGAATACCCGTTAACAGACTTGGGAGAAGCAAAACAATATCTTGGGATAAATATTAATCGTCCTAATGAAAATACAATGACTCTTGATCAAACACACAAAATACAAGAACTTATAGTCAAATACGGTTTAGAAAATTCAAAACCTACAGACACTCCTATGGACACAGGTTACATAAAATTAAATGACGAAGAAAACCTTTTACCAGAAAATACACAATATAGACAGGCTGTAGGCGCATTGTTATATATTTCAACCGTGTCACGTCCGGATATTAGCGCCGCGGTAAATATTTTGAGTAGAAGAAATGAGCGCCCAAGAGCAAAAGATTGGGAAGCGGTAAAAAGATTAATCAGATATTTAAAAAGTACAATTAATCTTAAATTGACATATAATAATATTGAAGAGCCTGTCTTGAGGGTATATGCAGATTCCGACTGGGCAAACGATCCCAGTGATCGTAAGTCTACAACAGGAAATTTGTTCTGCATAGGAGCAAATACTGTATACTGGACAAGCAAAAAACAAAAATCTGTATCAATGTCATCAGCGGAAGCGGAATATATTTCTGCAGCAAGTGCCGCGCAAGAAGTAAAATGGCTTATAAACCTTTTTGAAGAAATTGATATGCAACAAAATTGTCCTATTACACTCTATGAAGACAATCTTTCTTGCATCAAATTGGCCGAAAATGATAAGTTTCGACAGAAAACTAAACACATCGAGTTAAGATACCATCTGATTCGAGACCTTGTTGAGCAGGGCACAATAAAGATTGAGTATGTAAGCACGGAAAATATGATCGCCGATGTGCTCACGAAGCCTCTGCCGAGACATTCTTTTCGAAAATTGCGAATTTCCTTGTTGAACTGTGATTAAATGTCATCGAGTTTACGCAGGGGTGTTGGTGAGAAATAAACTCAAAATGACATTCTTTCAATAATTACAAAAACTTTCATTTTCATATTATTCTAAAAACATTTCATTTGACTCTTTTATTTCTTCATGCATATATACATCTACATTGGGACGACGCTATGACGCATTTGTTTTCTGATTGGCCGTCTGTGTTTCTATGTACATGTAATAATGTATTTTTCGTTTTTTTCTTTTCTCCTTCTTCGATGTTCAGTTTTTATAATAAAAGATGTGATTAAAAGGATAATACGTGGGTTCATTTTTATTCCCACAAAATAATGCAACATAAAATAATATATAATTTCCTAATACACAAACCAAGCTAAATGAGGCTGGTTTAATTAAATTGAAACATCATTATTTATATATTTGAAATTATCTTTTGAATAGCTTAGCAGAAAAGATATTTATAAAAGAAAATAGAAATTGGTTCTTCTTTTCATACATGGAATAAATACATCTGTTTTTGCAAGCCTCATAGGATACTCATATACAAGGTGAGTGCATTTTACTTACCTTATAAATCTTGAATTTAAATATTTGATAAAAGTTTCTTCTGTGAATTCTATCAGATTTAATAACCAATAATGTTCACATTAATCAGTCGCAGAAATTATATTATCTTAGATCTTGTCTCAAATATGATGCTAAAAATCTAGTTAGTAATTTTGATACATTTGAATCATTATATAATGCATTAGAAAATCGCTGTGATAACGAGCGATTAATTGTTGATATTCATGTACAAAATATTCTGAATTTTGAGAAAATTCAAACTGAAAATCCCAAAGAGATAAGAAACATGATTGATTGTATTCAGAAAAATCTGCGTGCCTTGAAAGTTCTTAAATATGTACAGAATAAATTATCAGATGTTTTCATTATAAATATTCTCGTAGCAAAGTTAGACAGAGAATCTAGGAAGAATTTTGAGTTGTCCCATAAATCCAAAAATGTTCCCACCTTTGAAGAATTTATCAAATTTTTGGAACAACGAGAATCAGTTTTATTATCTATTAATAGAACGAATATGACTAGCGGAAATAAAAATACTAACAAAAACTTTCCGGCTATTAACAAATCTAAAACTCTTTTAATGCATGAAAATAAAAACAAAAATTGTGTCGTTTGTAAAAATACTTATCACCCTATTTATAAATGTGATGCATTTTTGAAATTAAACATTAACGAAAGATTAAGTATAATACGCCTTCACAAGCTTTGTGAGGTTTGTTTTAGGCAAAACCATAAGAAAAATGATTGCTTATCGAAATTCAAATGCACCTGCGGAATGAAGCACAACAGATTAATATGTTTTTCTTCTGGCGCCAAAACCCCGGTTCCAGACTCAGATGAAATAAATTCATCCAAATTACCAGATATAGACAAACGGGTTGCGCAATTAAATGCTTCCGTTTTGAGTAATAATAGCAGATATTTAAAAGAAAATAGAAAAAGTATTCTGTTTTCCACAGCTTATATTTATGTTCAATGCGAAAACAAAAAAAGAATAAAAATAAGATGCGTTCTGGATTCCGCTTCAAATGTGTGCGTATTAACTGAAAAGATGAGTGAATGTTTAGGAATTAAAAGAGAAAAAATAAAAACTCCAGTTTCAGGTTTGAATGGATTGACCCAAAATATTAAGTGGAAATTAGATACCTTTATTTCAAATGAAGATTGTTCTTTTAGTGAACCAGTAGAATTTTTGATTGTAGATAAAATAACTGGGCTTACACCATGCAATAAATTAAACATTTCAGACATAAAAATTCCAGAATTTTTGAAATTGAGTGACGAGACATTTTTTGAACCGAATGAAATAGAAGCGTTAATCAGTGCAGATATATTATTCAAAGTTTTAAAGGATAATACTTATAAAATAAATGACGATTTGTTTTTTAAGGAAACCGAATTTGGATGGCTAGCGTGTGGAAAGGTTGAAGAAACAGAACTGAATAATTCGAAACAGTGTTTCGTTTTGTCAGACGATTCCCTTAGTAGCACTCTTAAACTCTTTTTCGATCTAGAGAGCATTGGAATAAGAGACGATCCAATTCAAAAAGAAAGTGATAAAGCAATAGAAATTTTTAATGAAACGAATCAGTTTAAAAACAAACGCTACGTTGTACACTTGCCCTTTAGAAGACCCTATCATGAACTTTCCGATAATTACACGTTAGCGAAACAACGATTTTTAAGTTTATGGAGACGTTTTAAATATGATAGAGAATTATATGAACAGTATAGAGAGATTATTCGTGATTACGTAAATCAAAAAATAATAGAAATAGTTGAACCCAGTACAGCAGAAAATAATTTAAACAAACCTATTTATTATTTGCCACGTCAGGCAGTAAGAAAGGAAGGTCGCTTAACATCCAAAACAAGAATCGTATTTGATGCAGGGAGTCATCAAAATAATCAGCTGTCACTGAATGATTGCCTATGGCAGGGGATAAATTTAAATCCGAATCTTTTGGATGTTTTAATTAATTTTAGATTAAACAAAATAGCATTTTGTTCTGATATTAAACAAGCCTTTCTACAAATCTGTCTCGCTGATGAACATAAAGACGCTGTTCGTTTTTTCTGGAGTGATGAAGAACCGCATGCGCATAAAAAACCCAAATTACAGATTTATCGTTTCAATCGAGTTAATTTTGGGGTGTGTTCAAGTCCATTCTTACTCGCTGCTACTATTAGACATCACATTGAGAAGTATAGAGAAGAATTTCCCGCTACTGTTCGACTTTTAGATAAATGTTTTTACGTAGACGACTTAATTTCTGGAGGTAATGATTTTAACGAAGCACTTGAATTATCACGAAGTGCAAAATATATTATGGAAGCCGCAGGAATGTCCCTTAGAAAATGGATAAGTAACGATACCGAATTAACAGAGCAGTGGAAAAGCGAAAAATTTGATACATACCCTGTAGAATCTACCATCAGCTTAGGTATAAATCAGACAAAGATCTTGGGACTATCTTGGGATACTAATAAAGATAATTTGATTGTAGATATCAAGAGTTTGTTGAACTTTATATCCATAAATAAAATTACAAAACGTACCATTCTTCAAGCCGTAGGGAGAATTTTCGACCCCTTAGGGTTAATTTCTCCATTCACTGTCAGGGCAAAAATTATCATTCAAGATATCTGGACAACTAAAACCAAATGGGATGAATCATTATCACCAAATATCGAAAAAGAGTGGATGAAATGGTGTTCGGAATTACCCTTGTTAAAAGAGCTTGAAGTCCCTAGATTCGTCCTTGATGCCACTTCCCCAGAAGATGTAGTTGAATTACATAGTTTTTGCGATGCTAGCAAAAAAGCATATGGCGCTGCCATTTATGTACGAACAAAATCAAAAAATGTTATTTCAGTAAAACTTTTGACTTCCAAGAGCCGTGTAGCTCCCCTCAGCGGTGTTACACTACCTCGCCTTGAATTATTGGGTGCCCTGGTCGCAGCTCGTCTGATCACCAAAGTGAAAAATACTGTAAACCTTAAAAGACCTTCTGTTGAATATCACTGGACTGATTCGCAGATAGTGCTTTTCTGGATAAAGGGTACTAAAACCCGATGGAAGCAGTTTGTCGCCAACCGTGTTCAAGAAATTGCCAGCCTGACAAACCCTAACTCTTGGTTCCATTGTGCAAGTAAAGAAAATCCTGCTGACCTGTTGTCTCGAGGGATGACTGCTGAAAGCCTAACAACCAGCGCCACATGGTGGACAGGTGCTGAATTTCTGAAAGATCCTGAATTTCCGAAAAACAAACAATCTTTTATTGACTTTTCAGAACTAAATGAGGAAGACTACACTCCTGAATTAAAATCTGAAAATGCAGTGACTCTAAATTTGAAAAAGGACTTTACCATTTTGAACTATCTGATTAATCGTAGTAATAGATTTTTAAAAATATTACGTATATGTAGTTTTCTTTTCAGGTTTCTTCACAATCTAAGAAATCCTTTAGAAAAGAAGAAAGGACCGCTGATGCCTGAAGAGCTGACAAAGGCAGAAGACTTCCTACTGAAACAGCTGCAGGAGGAAGAATTTCCTACTGAAATAGCTGCCTTGAAAAGTGGCGGTAATGTATCGCATAAGAGTAAAATTTTTAATTTATCCCCATTTTTGGATGACAATGGTTTAATAAGGGTAGGGGGGAGACTGCAAAATTAGCAGTTATCTTATTCGATTAAGCATCCTTATGTACTTCCTTCAAAAAATAAATTAACGGAATTAATTGTAAAATATTATCATGAAAAATATTTTCATATTGGTCCCCAACATCTTCTGTTTCAGGTTAGGCAAAAATATTGGCCCATTCATGGGAGAAATCTTTGTAAAAAAATTGTGCACAGATGTTTAGTCTGTTTTAAAGCAAATCCGAAAGTATGTGTACAAAAAATGGGAAACTTGCCAAAACAAAGAATAACGCCAGATAAAACATTTAATTCAACTGGAGTAGATTTGTCTGGACCCTTTTTAATCAAAAATAAATATGGAAGGAAGGGTCCAGAAATCAAAATTTATGTTTGTATTTTCATTTGTCTAGTAACAAAGGCTATACATCTTGAACTTATTAGTGATTTAACTTCACAAGCTCTGATAGCTGCGTTAAAAAGATTTATTTCGAGAAGGGGCAAGTGTCATAAAATATTTTCGGATAATGGGACCAATATGGTAGGCGCCAACAGGGAACTAAATGCCTTGTATAAACTGGTAAGAGATAAGGAAGAATCCTTATTCAAATTTTTTGCAGAGGAAAAAATAGAATGGGTTTTTATTCCTCCAAGGAGTCCAAATTGGGGTGGTCTATGGGAAGCAAATATCAAAGCGTTTAAATACCATTTTAAACGCATAGCGGGTAATTCAAAATTTACATTTGAAGAAATGCTTACACTTGTTACTCAAGTGGAAGCGATCTTGAACTCGAGACCACTGACTCCGCTAACTTCAAGTATTGAAGATTTAGAGGTTTTAACTCCAGCCCATTTTCTTATTGGAAGGCCAATAACGGCTGTTGTTGAACCTTCTTTAACTAATGTTGAGAAAAATCGCCTAAGTGCTTGGCAAAATATTACGAAGTCAGTTCAGGCAATCTGGAAAAGATGGAGTCTTTCTTACTTGAATAACTTACAACAGCGCAGAAAATGGATAATTGATAAAGAAAATTTAAAAATCGGAGACATGGTTTTAGTCAGGGAAGAAAATCTTCCACCATGCAAGTGGTTTTTAGGGCGTGTAATAAAGCTATATCCTGGTCAGGATAATAAAGTTAGATTGGTAGATATAAAAACTACCAAAGGGATTTACAAAAGATCCATCTCCAGATTGTGTGTGCTGCCTATCGAGGAGTAAAAATGAATATGAACATTTATTATATTAATTTACTGTATTATATATATTACTCTAAATTTGTTAGTTAATTATGAAAATTTCTGTTTATTATAATCAGTTAATCTTTTTTCTAATTCTATGTGTTGTGCGAAATATTGATATTATGTTACATTTATTTATTTGTTATTATTTTATCTATTTATGTTATGTGAAATTGTAAATTTAAAGTTTTGCAAAAAAAAAAAAAAATATTGTAAGTTCTTGCATGACAACATAGCAAGGCCGGGCGGGATGTTGACGCAAGCGCGCCACCCCGTCGCGGATCACCGGGCAGAAGGCTATGAGAAGCCAAGCACAATGGACGTGGGCAACAGAACTTTAAATTTATTGACGCCCACAATTATTATTTTATGTGCTACCTATTATTTCTTCGTTGTATATAGTGTAAATACTTGATGTATGTGATCGTACAAATTAAAAATATTAAAACAACGAAGATGGTCCGTCGAAAATTAATTATTTGTAGTTAAGTTTCTACACCCATTTTGACGAGCTCTGTAGAACAAGGGAAAGACCTCCAAATAACAACAATGTCCTGGGTCATCAAAGAGCATAGTAGGGTCTTAAAAACTGTAGGTATAAATGACCCTACCTGCACAAAACTTGTCTAAACGGGAAGAACAAGCCCATGACATGTTCCTTATTAACTCACCTGAAATGAGGATGGACGTTATCGTGTAATCATTTATAGAAAAGTAATTCAAACATCGCCTGAAAGAGGAACGAAGCAGAAAGACTATTTATCACTATCCGAAGGTTAAAGAAATTGAATTAGTTTGTAGATTATGACCTGGAATTCCAAAGAAAGAAAAAAAATGTCATACAGGAAGTTAAGAGGCCACTGCATATGCCGCTATCCAGTTCTTAAGCCTGATAGTACCACTACTTCCATTAGACCAATCTTTGATGTATCATGCAAAATTGGAAGAGCACATCACTAAATGACTGTCTCTTCAAAGGACCTAACTCATAAGAAGAAATTCCAGCAATACTGAGATTACAGGTTAAGGGCACTACTATTGTGTCCGATATCAGCCATTGTCATATCGTAAATATGACATTTTTCAATATACCCCGTCGAAATAATTCAATAATTAAATTGTCCGTTTAGAGTTTAAATTTATTTAAAAATTATACTTTCCCCCTTTTTAAACTAACGGTCATATCCCCTAAATAAATAAATAAAGTATTATTTCATTACGTTTCTAGTTATTTAAACTTTAAATTAAATAGCTCCGATTTTATAATTAACTTATAGCAATATTAATATTTATATAAATATACTCTTAATAACGGAATAGTCTTTTTACCTCAGCGATCGGTAAACATAGTTATGATCGCCGATAATTTAATAAACAAAATATTAAATATTTCAAATTACAATATCTAACCTTTAAACCTTTACTAAAAGATACAAAATTTAATTTAATAAAGTTCGACGTATGTACCGACCTCTAACGTTAAATATTACGCAAGTTATCTAAATTTATAATTCTCATTATTTTCTCCTTTTAAAAATAAAGATTTCAGCCGGCGTCCATGTTTTTGACGACCATAGGATAAGTTTGAATTCAAAATAGAACACCTTTTGAAAGGAGCGCCGTGATTGGCCAGAAGTCCGCAGGATGGTGGAAAAAGCGAATGAGCGTCGGATTCCTATACCGAAGCTACCAGCGACAACAGTCGCAAGAGAAACATCGCTCAAGCGATATATATATATTTTGGCCCTCGCCTTTTCGATTTCCCAAACCTTCCCTTTAACTAAATAAATAAAACTACTAATTATTTCTTATATTCAAGCGGCTTCTACTCTCTAAATGAGATTTTCCTTTCTATTTTCTTAAAAGAAAATTAAAATGTTTGTTAGCATTCATTACGTTGCAATAGTGACTCACTTAGCCACAAAGCATTTTTCCAGGATAAGTATCAAGATTATGGAGGTAACTACGAATACACCAACTACACACAACTCAAGGAAAAACTGTAAGTAGATAAAATTTATTATTTATTATTTTCGGCCATTCCATCTGCTATCAGGTAGCGAGTGTATTTAGCCAACAGCCTTATGAAAAATACAAGTTTGAAATATAACGAAGATAATTATTTTAATTATGTTTCTCCCATACTTTTGTCACGAACAATGTGACAGCCATTCTTCAAATCAAATAAAAAAGAAAAATGGCCTTTTTTTAAAGGTTCCTATAGTGGGAGAAGACAAATGAAATTAAGATTGTCAGCATAATACAGTGATATTTGGTGTTACAAGCTCATTTTTACTCAGTAATAGTCATTAGGTACTATTTGAATATGTGCCCACAATAGTTTAAAGCGATATCTCTGAAACTCCAGAAGTCCTTTGTTAACAATTGCGTGACTTCCATAGATAGTACATCTGAATTTGAAGAATTTATCTCTAAGTTAAAAGAAAAATTATGGCTGGAACTAAAATGGACATGAGATTGTGGAAATTTGGTCCTGTAGAATAAACAGAAAAGCCGTCATTTTAGAATAAAAACGAAGACCTTACGATTCCAGTTCTAGTTTTCGGAATCACATGGGACAGAAAAGATGACTCTGATTCGCAATAAATTTGACAGAAATATAAAATCATTCAAAACGGCAAATTCTGTCTATAACTCAAGGCATCTGACTTCCATCGGTTTCCTCACTCCAGCATTGCTGTTAGCCAAGATATAATTCAAAACGCTTAGTCCACTAAAGTAGGATGGGATACTTCGCTTCCAGAGAAAATTTAAAAAGATCGTCTAGAAAAGGTATAATGAACTGAACTATTTCTTCAAATCAAAAATGATGAGAAGAATAGGTTATGGAAGTAAAGAAGGCTGGTTTCTATACACTTTCTGTACTCAAAGTGTCTGTGCAGCACTTTTTTTTCTACGCTGCGAAGAAGAGAATTAGTTTCAGTCCCATTTCTAGCAGCAAAATCACGACTTGCTCCAAAATGAACTTTGACAATTCCATGTCTTCAACTTCCGGCTTGTATTTTAGGACATAGACTAGCAAACTACGTTATTGAAGCTCCGAACATCCCTTCCCTACAGTACCAACTTATTACTGAACAGATTCTTCGATAGTTTTAGCCTGGATCAGTGAGGAACCTTACCTTTGTAGGTAACAACAACAACAAAAAAAAAAAAAAACGCAAACTCACGGACCCTCACTAATGGTATCTGGTGCATGGTAATCAAAATCCGGTAGACCTGCCCTCTCGTATGGTTGGAATCCTAAGTAGCTTATTGAGTCGGGATGGTGGGAAGGGTAGAAGATTTAAAGGGGCCCCAACCAAAAAGTGCCCCTATTGAAGATTTAATTATGTCGGTAAGAAGGAAAATTGTAGTGTCGTTATTTACATACACAAAGGTAGAACCATTTATGAAATAGGAAAGAATTTCGAAATGTTATACATTTGTAAACATTATTTGTTGATATAAAGATTTGTATCAAAATGCAGAAATTGAAATCATTCCATCCCAACTGAACTTTCTGTCGAAGAAAAGGAAGAAGCAGATACATTTATTTGGTTTTATATACAGTTAATGTTTCGGTGATGTCAAGGAAACTATCAAACGACTCGTTATGAAAGATCAAAACATTATATTAAGAGTCAAAACGAAGTTATTAGATCGAGAAGACAATTTTTCTTTCAAGTATCCTGTATTGTTACTAATACAATGTATGTGGTAAAGTGCCTGATTAGAGTAACTGCCAGTTAAAAAACTGCCATGCTAGTCTTTTGAGTGTTGGTTCGATCTTACGAGAAAATTATCCGCCTTCGTCGGCTAGTTGGTTCACGATCCTTGAAAAATCTAAGCCTATTAAATTCCCGTTCGGTGGCGACTGGGACGCCTTCTTTCCGTTTCAGAATCTACAACAGCTTGTTCGATCATAGTGCAAATTTGGAAATTCTAACTATAGCAAATGCCCGCTGTGCCCTCTGCGGTCCCTTAATCTACCATCTTTGATAATCAAATAAATTAATTAACCTTATGTATTTTACATTTTAAGGGGGGGGGGGGGGGTAATAATTTGCAATAGCTTAAGCTTTGTGTGTATAAAATAATGGCGCTGTTATGCTATAAATTTCCTTGGTTTTCTATATATATATATGTATGTATTTTTAAGCCATATTTTAAAATCTACACAACTACACCAACTGTTCACAACTACATCATTTTTTAATTTGTATGCATATTGAGCGAAAGGTTGTTATAAATCAAGTTAAAATAAATAAATAAATAAAAATTCCTCAGCGTAAAAAAAAAAAAAAAAAAAAAAATCATTTCAAAATTTAAACTAGTTTGTTGTGGCCACCACAAGACATTCTTCTTGTGCTGGCTACCACAAGAGATGCTTCCTTGCTGCGTAAATTAAATTCACGCAGTACAATTCATTAAATTACTATTTATTGAAATTATTTTCCATGATGAATGCAGACGATTTTTATCTCAGTATTAATATTAAATGCCGAAAGAAAGTCAATTTTGTGCCGACATCTAAAGAATTTTTTTCTTCTTCTTCCGTTAAAAAGTGGAAAAAAGAAAAAAAATCTATAATTTTGATTTACATTGATAGTTTTTGAGATAGTCCTCAAAGGTTCGTTCGCGCAAAACATTTAATACTAAAACTCATTTTCATTTGGCTAATACTGGTATCATTTTTCGGAAACAAAATATAATTCATGAGAATTCTATTGTGCTCTGCTGCCCTTCGAAATAATCTATTTACGTATATAAACGCGAAATGCCCCTCATTGATTCATTTATCAATGACAATGCTGAATCCAATCTAAATCACTGTAGCTAAAAGTATGGCATTACGTTCCTTTCATGACGTAAAAGTTCACTAAGAACGGATTTAACAAAATTTAACTCGTAAAAGATTAAAGGGAGTGCCGAAGGTTTTTTTTTTTTTTAATATATATATATATCCTTGTTACCGTATCTCTGCAGTGATTTTCAGAAGCTTGAAACATAGAAAAATATCTCCCCTTAGGTTCTAGTAATCAAGGTAAAAAATTTAAAAAACTTTTGAAATTCACTTCCTAAAGGGTGTAAAAGGAGTACTTCTGTGTCTTTTTCTACTCCCCCCCCCCCCAATAGATTTGAATAAAGATTGTTCTTTATCCGAACACAGAATGAACAACACATTAATAACAATTATTCTTTTTATTTATTTATTTATTTATTCCGCGAGCGAAGAACGGATAGATTCTGCCAGTATAACATATATATACAAGAACTATAGTATAAATAGAAACATCGATAGCTAAAAAATGTAGTTTTAATCACTAGTGCCGAAATAGTATGTCAAAAGTTTAAGAATAATATGTAACTGTCAGACTTACTTGTTTGCAGCCAAGTATAATATTTTACTCATGTTTTCCCGTGCCTCCACATTTGTTTGATCTATCATCCACGCCCTTTCAAAATCCAGAAACGCACTAAAGCTGCATCTGGATATGTTCATTTGGGAAACTCTAAAGGGAAAAAAAAAAAAAAAAAAAAATCCACTTTTCCATTTCAGAAAGAACAAAAAATTAAACCATTGAATCAAAGTATTTTACATGAAAGTTAAAAAACAGAATATTTATTTAAACTTGTTCTAAAGAAGAATATGCATTTATATGCGACTAGCATAAATCGCAAGTTAAAAATGTACTAAAATAAACTCTAATACAACACTCATACTATTTTTTCTTACCCTGAATTTTAATATCAAGACAAATTATTACATATTAAAGTAGAAAAGATAATAGAAATATATTTGATCATTTCAGACACATTATAAAAATTGTTTAAAATAAATTTTAAAGCAGGTTTATTCTACATACAATTTTGTGTTAGGGGAAGCTCAAATCCCCTTTTCAATATTTTGGCTTTAATAAAACATTTATGGGTGTTATTTAAAAAAAAAAAAACATCAAATTGTGTCATTTATTTAGAATGCTACATTTAGATTTCCTAATAATAAATCTGTTTTTGAATATTGTAAAATAATTAAAAAATTTTAAATATAATAACAAAGAACGAAGTACAAACTAATTAATTAAAATAAATACAAAAAACCCTTTACTGACTTCGTGTTGTGTCATTAAATTTTTTTAATCGCGTATGGCGCCACTTTATGATGACAGAAGGTACATCACTTCAGTCAAGCTCAAGTCCCACACAGAGGATATCATCTGAGGAGAGCCGGGTACTCGGCAGAAAAATTTAATGATACAACACGAAGTCAGTAAAAAGTATTTCGTATTTATTTTAATTAAAAAATGTTCTCCTGCAGCCTCCAATTAAAAAAAAAAAGAAAAGAAAAAGAAAAAAAAGAAAAAAAAATCAGTTAGTCAAAATTTTTATGCGGCGTTCTTATATGGCATACATTCAAAATACTACATTTGAGCTTTCAGCAATATATTTAAGCTGTGCATACACTGATAACAGACAGGAACATACACCAACAGTTAAATTTTGATTTTCCGATTCAACTGACATTAAAATGAATAATAATAGCAAAAACTCACTTTTTACTATTATATTATTACTCGTAAAAGTCTAAAAAGTTAATTTTTTACCAATCTCTAAATGATAAAACTCCTTGCCATCTGCTTTCACCATCAATGTGTTCAGAGAAAATGTTCAGTCTTGACTGAGGTTCAATAGTCAGCACAATATATATTAGCCACCGCCCCTTCTCCTAATCACAGTAAGTTTTCTGGCAGAATGCAATTTTTACTTTCCAAACATACTATATAAGGAAAGTATTGTAATCATGACAAAAATTTGACATGAGATTTTGGTATACCATACCTACATGTTTTGAAGCCCGGGTTCATTTTTGCTATTTTTACGATTGTGTGTGTGTGAACACGATAGCATCTAAACGCTTTGTTCGAATGAGCTGAAAGTTGGTAAGTATGTTACAGGTCACCATAGCACGAACCCTATTGATTTTGATGAATCTAGCATCTATAGTTTCTTTACAGTGACACAAAGAAAAATTTAAATGGCGATTCCCAGAGCCCTCCGAAGTGGGGCCTGTAAGGAGGCATAAAATGCCAATGAATTTGTTTATTTGCAATATAATCTTGAATAGATTTGTCTCTCTAAAGAATTATAAGTTGCTTTAAATAGGCGTGGGCACCAACAAAGTTGTGGCCGTTATCTGAGTAAATGTCTGAAGGATAACCGCGGCGAGTAATAAATCTTTCTTTGTAGAGAGTGCAAAAAAAATTTAGTGCATAAACTAGAAACTAGTTCAAGATGAATCGCCTTGGTGCTCATGCAAACAAATAGACAGATATAAGTTTTAAATGTAGAACTTTTACGTTTGTGTTCACATTTGGTTTGAATAGTTCTCGCGTAATCCATGCCTGCATGCTGAAAAGGTCGACAAGGGTTGACTCTTGCACCGGGCAAATCGCCCATATTTGTTGGATTGGGGTTGGATATGTGTCTTTGCACAGGTGATGCACAACTTTAGTTCCTTTCTAACTGTAGATCGACCGTCAGGAATAAAATAGGACTGTCGAATTAAATTTAAAACTAAATCTATACCACCATATGAAGACTGTAAAGGTGAAAGTATCTGATGATATTTGAGGTAAGAGTTCCCCATAATAGGTAATCGTGAAATTTTTCAACCTCGGTTTTTTTTACTTTTTTACACGTTTTCAGGTGTGAGGAATCCGAAAATGACAAAATTTGTATGGGTGTCCGTCTGTAGGATGTCTGTAAGTTTGTTAGTCCGTTAGACAGTTTGTTAGTCTGTGCACATGATATCTCAAGAACAAATAGCCGAAGAGAAGTCAGATCAGTTTTAAAAATTTACTTTCGTAAGTATTATTATACTTTACTTTCGTAAGTTATTATAAATTTACAATTTTCTTAACATGGGAGAATAGGGCAAAATTTAACTTAAACGTCCATTAAGAAAAAAAATTTTACTGTAAAGATGTCGGGAAATTTTTAAAATATCAGTTTTGAATTCGGAATGAACAATGCTACTTTGAAAGTTCCGCAAGTTATATGGAATTTACGAATTTCTTAACATGGCAGAATAGAGCAATATTTCACATAAACGTCAATTTTTAGGAAATTTTTCATCTTATAGATGTCAGACCACTTCTGAAATATTATTTAAGACACTGGCATGAATATTAATGACTATGAATTTTCCAAAATAAAAATTTCGTAAGTTATTGGAAATTTACGAATTTCTTAACACGGCAGAATAGAGCAAAATTTCACATAAAAGTCAATTTTGAGGGATATTTTCATCGTAAAGATGTCAAACCACTTTTGAAATATTATTTAGGATACTGGCATGAATATCATAGACTATGATTTTTCCCAATTTAAAAAATTCGTAAGTTATTTGGAATTTACGATTTACTTAACATGGCAGAATAGGGCAAAATTGAGCCTAAACGTCCATTTTCAGGATCATAAATATATCAGACAAATTCAAAATAACATTTATGATACTTGTTTGAACATGATTGACTACAAATATTCTAATAGGAAAATTTCGTAAGTTTATTCGTAATTTAAAATTTTATCAACATAGCGAAATTGAAAATTTTTCACATAAATAAGAATTTTGAGGATTATTGCATTGGAAATAGTAACATGAAAACTAAACAACGGAATTGACCATGATAAAATAAGCTAATAGATTAGAATAAGATAAATATATCGAAGTGAACGGTGGATAGCCTATTAGGCGGGGATTTCATTCTGTCACTGTGTCAATCTTTGGTCAGATTAATTTCTCTTAACATGATTATAATATGTCTCGCACTAGAAATTTGTGCGAACATAAATATGATGCAGAACTGAGCAGAGTCCACCTATGCCAACTAGTTTATTTTGGAATTTTTAACGTTAAGATAAATTTACATTTTACGTCAAGTTTTTACAATATATAATAATGCTCTATATTTCTAAGCATAACTATTCAAATGACACCAAAAGCGTTTGTATTTCTATACTTACATATTTGCCCTTCTTACATATACTTTCGATGAAAATGCATCCTTTTTATTACAAAGTTTTACAGTTTTATTTATGTATCTTAAAGCTGATTCGCATCGTCCTGCATTTAGCTCCGACTCTGATTTCATGTAACTAAAATAGAAAAAATAAAATAAATAAAAAACTGAAATATTGATATGTATATCCGAAAGTTATAATCAAACTTTTGACTTATAAAGATAAATAGAAGGTTACAGAAGAGTTTGAAATATAAAAATTCATTTTTTTTTTTTTAGAATGGTTAAAATTGCGTTATTTGTTAAAATTAACGAAGCAGGGACAACTTTGTCTAAAGTGACTTGTGCAGTGACTCCATTTGACTTATATTTAGTAGTTATCAAACATTAAAAAATAAATAAATAATTGAATGTTTCAGTAAACAAACAAGTTAAAATTATAATAGAACGGACGAGTATTCCTCGAATATTTATACAATGTATCGTAATGTATCCAAATTCTTTCGTGCGTCACTGCACACACATAATTTCTAGCAAGCACAGAATTTCCATTAATAAACATTCTGAAGAAAAATTATGTATAAAAAATCGGATGTATACACCGTAACATATCGCAAAAGCGCCCTCTCTCGACAAAACGCCCCCCCCCCCTTCTTTTCAGATGAATTTTTGTTTCAAACATTCCGAACAGACGCTTCTCTTACGCTAAGTGACAGACTATCTGAATAGGGGGCAGTTTTTTCCCCCCATTTAATATTCGCTTTTGTAAATATAAACATTTATTTGTTTTAGAAAAATCGGACACTGATTATTTGAAAATGAAAATCGTAAGTTACCTAAAATATCAGCAAATATTTTAAAACAATTTATTGGGAGTGAAAAAAAAAAATAAATAAATAAAGATTTGAAAAAGAATTTTCCAAGCTTTCAATGTTAGTTAAATGCCGGCTAACCAAGAGTTTACTGTATTTATTTATTTACTTTAATCATTGCAACTTAAAAAACACACATACATTTTGTTTTAAAACCATTTTTAAGCCATTTAATTTTAGCAGGAAAAGACATGTCAGTATATATTTGCATATTTTTATCGCTTTTCCGCCCCCTCACTAAATATATCCCGATTTTTCCTGGAGATTGAAAGGGTGCTTGAACGGTTTCTTTTCTTTTTTCTTTTTAATAATTTAATACATTTCAGATAATTAGTTTCCATACGGTGTGATATGCATAAATTCTTTTGTTTTCCTCTAAAGGAGAATTTAAAGTAATACGCGCACCATTTTCCATAATTATAATACTTTACTGAAGCAACATAACACGCACCAGATTTTTCCGTTTTAAAGCATCTGAAGATTGCTAAAACATGCCGATGGTCAACCCGCACCCTCCCGCGAGGCACATGCGTCCCCGTGAATAAGTTTTGTAGCCCATGACGGAATTCACGAAATTTATAATTCGACATCTTTGGCAAAAATATAAAAAATTAATCCATTCATTCCTACTCTTTGTAGTGATAACAGGGACTAAGGTGGTTTGAGAAACAAATATAGCTTTGATTATTATCAAAAAATTGTTATTGATTATTGATACTTATTGTTATTAACAATCAACCAGGGCCCGACTTAGACTACCTGCAGCCCCGGGGCAAGCCTATTCTGGGGGGCCCCCTTGCAGTGGCATAAGAGGTCTTTAGGTTGCAGAATTTCTGTATTCGCCTGTAGGGGGGTCCCTTCCAGAAGGGGGGCCCAGGGCACTTGCCCCGTATGCCCTGCCGTAAGTCGGGGCCTGCAATCAACGTATCTATATATTAATAGGCAAGCATAAAATTTGTTGTCCCTTTTTAACATATTAATTATGGGAGTAGAGGGTTGAAAATGGTATCATTCGAAAGGTATGGTTAGCCGGAAGGTGCGAATACAAATATTATTTTCTTACGATGCCAAGAAGGTATATAAAAATACATTTATTTTTTATGCATTTTCCCCCCATTTTTCCCTTTTATACACGTATAGAGCATTTCCTCGTGACGTCTGGTGGTTGGCAAAAAAGCGCGCTCGACTTTCCCGCGCCCCGCCCACCATTGATTTTCCGTTGGTAATCCGCCATCGCTATGCTTTTCCCAAGCCTTTTTGCCAACCACTCATAAAAGTTGAGATGTTTGTTTACAAACAAGGAACTGCCCTATTCCTTCACATTAAAAAATACCTAAAAGTAGAAAGTTGTTAAATCTGGCAATTTCATAAAGCTCAAATAAAACCATAGACACAGTAATTTGTATAATGTAGCATCACTATACGCAAGCGAAGTGATGACGTCACTGTCTGTCCATGGAGTCATGAAAAAGATTTTCTATGTTAATCATCCATTGGATTTTTTGTAAAAAATTATTAAAAAATAACGGAAAATATCTGCCGATTTTAATTCCGATATTTGGGTATGGGGCAGTTCCTTGTTTGTAAACAAACATCTCAATTTTTATGAGTGGTTGGCAAAAAGGCTTGGGAAAAGCATAGCGATGGCGGATCACCAATATAGTATCAATGGTGGGCGGGGCGCGGGAAAGTCGAACGCGCTTTTTTGCCAACCACCAGACGTCACGAGGAAATGCTCTATAGTTATATATAAGTTACTGTCTACAACTACATGTGTTTGATTGAATTATTTTTTCTGTAAAATTGATAAAATTTTAACTTAAAATCACAAAACTCCCGAAAAAAAAAAAAAAAAAAAAAAAAAAAGGCAAACTTCCAGTTTCGAATGTAAACGTAAACATTTCATTTCAAAGGGTGATATTTAAACAATAAATATTGAACTAATATACTAAATAAAAGGAAAATGGATTTGTTACTAACTGCTGCATGTATAAGTAGACGATACGGAAAAAATTTCGATTTCCGTTTTTTGCTGAATTTACATGTTTTGAGCTTTCTTTACGTTTCAATTAACTGAAATTGGCTACTTATTTTTTATAAAAGTGTCTTTATTGCTAGCTTTTGTGGGTAGAAGAAGCAAGTAGAAGATTCATAAAAACTTTTGATTTCCGGTTTTCGATGAATTTACGCGTTTTGAGATTTCCTTGCATTTTAATTAAGTAAAATTAGTGAAATTGACTACTTATTTTTATTTTTTTAAAAGCGGATTTATTATTCTTTCCTCTGCATATATAAGTAGAAAATATAAGATTCAGAAATGTTTTAGATTTTCGGTTTTCGATAAAGTTACACGTTTTGAAATTTCCCGAACTCAATTCGACCATTTTTAAAAAATATCTTTTTTTTTTTTTTTTTTTTTTTTTGTTCAAACACTGTACTTTATGAACCAATCGAATTAATTTAACAGAATTTGATACTTGGTTGGACCTTGGTCTGACATGGTACCTATTAGCGTCTGGGCTGTATCACACAACAAGGGGCGTTTTCACGTTGCGATTTTCTCTCATTTCAGGAAAGGCTAACATCTACAGAGAGAAATAGTTATATTAAGTAAAACTCTGCTGATTCAGTTAGAGTGAATATTGGCAAACAATTGCCGCAGCTGTGTTGCAATTGCATTCCGTTTAGGACAAGGCAATAACTTTGCTTTGCCTCGCTTTGCAAAAAAAATGGTCGAGTTTTGACCACTGGGCGATACTAGTAGTCATAAAACTCCGACTATTTTATTGTAATTTTATGAATACAAATAAACTTAATGATTCTGTTCCAAAACTTCATCCACCACCTTTCCCTTCCATATAAATATAAACGTCCGTCTTAATAAAATAAATTTTCAGTGTGGTCCACCAAATGTTTTGGGTTAGACAGGTCTGCACGAATTTCAAATAGCTTCAATTCACAGACCGCAATATATAAGAAGTCTACTTTGAAATCGCATAAAGGAACTATGTGTCTTACGCTCATGAAAGTCTACATTATTCTTGCATGAAGATCTGAATTTATACTTTTCAAATTTGAGCACAATCGAATAAATTGTTTAACTCTACCGTATTCACTCATACATACAGAGCGTTTGAAAAACATACCAAACAAAATAAAACAATAAAATAAACGAACTACAATCGGCCCTCGAAGTATTAAATAGGCAAAAAAAATAATTGATCATTTAATGGTATAGGGTTTTCAAGTAAATAAATAAAAAAAAAAAAATAAAAATAAAAAAAAAAAATACTTACTATCGATACATGTCTGCATCATATGTGGATCTGAAATAAGAGAAAATTAATATTGAGCTAAAATTTAGATTGATTTTCAAAAAGTGTTTACTTTCTCTTTATATATTACATATAAATAATATCTAGATAAACAACTACGACAGTCATCAATATAATCGTTTTATGAACTATTGAGAAGAGGGGGGGGGGGTTGAATCTTTTCATCAAGTGAAAAATTGTCATAGCAATCGACAGGACCCGACATAACCTATAACTATGGTCATGGTCTAAGGTGGCATTTTTTCAGTACACCCTTACACTTTTGATTCTGGATACTGGGGCAGTTGCTCGCTTCCTCTGTATCAGTCAGAATGCATATCTATTTCTTATCTTTTAATTCAACAAATTTGGAAATTAAGTACATGAAATTTGGATAAACCTGGGAATTTTTTAGAAATTTGGGTGGACGCCTTGAAATTAGTTCTGATATAAAATTCTTTAGATTTATTGATGATCTTATATGTTTAATTGTGTAGTAATTTTTTAAAGGTGTCTACTGTCTACTGATATTTATCCTAAGGACTTAATTTTAAAACACTGTTAATGAAGCTTTAATATCTTACTTGAATTTGAAAATTAAGTCAGTTAAGAAATCTTGGAATATTAGTCTTATTGTTAGTCTATGCTAAAAAGTCAAATTTCGATTTTATTTAAGGTTAGTAGTTTAACTAATTGGTTATCAAGGCACTATATATGTTGCCCTTAACTTTATTCTTATAATAGCATAGTAGTGACACCTGAATATTTGCGATTGATGAGATACCCAGTAATATTTTTCGTAAAAGATTAGTTTTCAAACTCAAAATTTTAATAGATAGAGGCCATAAAAATTCATCTTTTCGCGATCACTTGTTGATATCTGCACTTTCTGACAAAACACGATGTTTTCGTTTTTGAGGCCGATTGCCGAAATGTGGAACCAGTTCACCATTCTAAAAAAAAAAAAAAAAATGCTCACAGCTGATTTCTTAAATATGCGATTGTCTCGCAGATAATTATCATTATTGGCGATTATGTTATCACCAATAAAGAAAATTCGCGCTTCCCCCCCCCCCTTCATTGGCTATTCCCAAAATAATTATTTTGCCACAAATTAACAAAATTTCTACTTTTTAGATGCCAATTTTAAGAAATACGTTGTATTTTTGCAGGATATTTCCAAAATGCGGTATCATTTCGCTGCAGTATGACTAAATAGACTTAACATTTCAGTGCAGAAATTCGCATTTTTTTAAATGGCTAATTAATGGTATTTATTTTCATGATTGTCACGGGTGTGAAAAAAGAAAAAAAAAACTGGCGAGTTGTTTAGTTTTAGGTCTATGGACAAGCTTTCCTGCACTAATGGCTGGGTTGTTACGATCCTAACACGGTCGAATTCTGATAAGTCTGAAACATTTACAACCTCAAACAACCAAGTTTAAATAAAATTTATATTAATCCTCATCATAAATTAACAAGTGAGCTTTAAAAGCGTTTGTAGAAAAATAAATTCTCGATAATCTCCACAAGATATGAAGTAAAACAATTAGAATATTTGGTGTCTTTATCGATTCACTCGACTGCAATAGGTTAGTTGCTTATATCTCACAAAATTCGATATTATAACTAATGGGCACCCTGTCACAATAGAGCTAGACTAGGAGCAGCAGCGAACAGATCCAGAAAAAGGCTCATTTACGAACCGTAATTTTGAGTTAAGGAGCACAAACATAAAATAACTTTATATTTACTTTATTTATATTTTTCTTCTCTAATTCTATGAGAACATAAAATAATTCGAATGCATTACCATAACAAAATTTTCCCCTTCACTAATGAATGATTCAAAAAAGAAATATATTAAAAACATTAGAATTTAAGGAAGATACTGAAGATAAACTAAAAAAAAAAAAAAAAAAAAAAAAAAAAAAAAACTATACAATTCAAAAAGATCACTCAACTTATAGTTAACAAATATAATTTAAAAATAATTATAAGGTAAAAAAAAAAAAAAAACCTTTTTATATACCATGTTTTAAATTTTCTGATGAATCATAGAACGTGCATAAATTTTTAAAAGTAATGCGTCAACTTTTGTGAGATGCGTAATTTAACTTTTTATACGTTCACGTTTAATTAAATGTATTCATTTTTATGTCGAAAAAAATGAACTCGTAAATTTTTTTGGCAGCAATTAAATTAAATTATTTAATGGCCGTTAGTTTGTTAGTCTGTGTACACGATATCTCACGAACAAATTGTCGCAGAGAGGTCAGATCAGTTTTAAAATATTACTTTCGACACTGGCAAGGACCCTATTCATTTGCAACATTCGAATTAAAAAACTTTGTAAGTTATTAGAAATTTACTATTTTCTTAACATGGGAGAATAGGACAAAAATTCACTTAAACGTGCATTAAATGGAAACTTTTTACTATAAAAATGTCAGAGCAGTTTTAAAATATCAGTTTTGATGCCGGAATGAACATCGGTAACTATAAATATGCTACTTTGAAAATTTCGCAAGTTACTGGAAATTTACGAATTTCTTAACATGGCAGTATAGGGCAAAATTTCACATAAACGTCAATTTTGAGAGAGATTTTCATCGTAAAGATGTCAGACTACTTTTGAAATATTATTTAGGACACTGGCATGAATATTAATGACTATGAATTTTCCAATATAAAAATTTTGTAAGTTATTGGAAATTTACGAATTTCTTAACATGGCAGAATAGAGCAAAATTTCACATAAACGTCTATCTTGAGGGATGTTTTCACCGTAAAGATGTCAAACCACTTTCTAAATATTATTTAGGATACTGGCATGAATATCATAGACTATGATTTTTTTCAATTAAAAAAATTCGTAAGTTATTTGGAATTTACGATTTACTTAACATGTCAGAATAAGGCAAAATTGAGCATAAACTTCCATTTTGAGGATCATAAATACATGAGACAACTTCAAAATTACATTTATGATATTCGTATTTGTTTGAACATGATTGAATACAAATATTCTAATAGGAAAATTTCGTAAATTATTCGTAATTTACGATTTTACCAACATAGCGAAATTGTAAATTTTTCATATAAATATGAATTTTGAGGATTATTGCATTGGAAATAGTAGCATGAAAACTAAACAACGGAATTGACCCTGATAAAATAAATTAATTGGTTAGAATAAGATAAATATATCGAAGTGAACGGTGGATAGCCTATTAGGCGGGGATTTCATTCTGTCACTGTATCAAGCTTTGGTCAAATTCATTTCTTTTAACATGATTAAAATATGTCTCGCACTAGATATTTACGAGAACATAAATATGATGGGGAACTGAGCAGAGTCCACCTATGCCAACTTGTTTCCTTCATGCGATAATTCTTTCAATTTTGTCACTTGTATTAGAGCAAAAAACAACCCGATACTCCTAACAAACACAAAAATCATTTGCGTACGCAACTGCTTACGTTGTTCTGTAAAATTTGTGCTTAAACTTTTTAAACGGCAAATTTTGTAAGTCCTGCAATCTATTATTTAAAACAGATTTTTGTTCATTATGGTTCCAGGTATTAATCCAGCTTTTTAAAAATGGTACCCCATTTGTGAATTTATAAAATAATTTGTGAAAACATCAAGTAAGTTTGTGAAAATTAATGATACTTCAGAACAATTAACCGAAATACGCAAAGCAGTTTTTTAAATTTTAAAATACATTTAAAAAATAAAATGAAACAGTTGTAAAATAAATATATATATATATGGGCGAGTTAAGTTATTTCTTATATGTGTACGATAAAAAGGTGTTTACTTAGATAGTTATCATTGTCTCTAGTAAATATTCAAATTGAGGGTATTTTTACGTGTTCGATGCAGTGAAGCTTAATTTTTAGTGTGCAGTGCAGCTATATTGATGAGAAGTGGCTTTGAGAAGGTGCGTCTTTTCTGAAAGTTGAATTTGTGAAGATACCTCATTTTTAAAAATTGACTTCAATGCAGCACTAAATTTGTTCTGGATTAACTTCTGGGTTCAGAGAGAAATTAAGGTATAAATAATATATTTTAAAATAGAGTGAATATTTAAACTTTGATTGCTTAAACTTTTAACAAATACTGTACTTACTTGATGCGAAATGATAATCACTTTCCAGTAATATACTTTTCTCGGTGTTTCTACACCAGATATTTAGCTAAAGATAATGCGAAAAAAAATTTAACTCTCTGAGGTTCAAGTAAACATGGTTCACACGTATAATTAAATAAACAATTTAAAATGTCATTTGTTTTAAAGGAAAGATGGCATAGGAAATAATCAGTATGAAAGGATTTGGACTTAGGACAAGTTTTTGTTTAAAGTATGCAACCAATTGGGTTGATTTTTTTTTTCCCTGGTGATAAAAGATACTTATGAAGAAAACTAGTTGGCATAGGTGGACTCTGCTCAGTTCCCCATCATATTTATGTTCTCAGAAATTTCTAGTGCGAGACATATTACTAGTGGATCTGCAGATCAGGAGCCTCAACGTCCTATTTGCATCACACATTATTCAATAGGTCATTTTTATTTATTCCTTATTATATAATAGTATATATTGATTCGATCGACTTATTACCAAAATCAAATACATTCCTGGGGGGGGGGCGGCAGCCCCCCTCAACCCCCCGTTGTCTCTCTCTTTGTATACCTATTTGTATATGATATAAAGTGTTACGAAATTGTAAATAATTGCATTTATTTTTGTATAAATTCTTTCAAAGAGGATTAGTAAGTTGATAAAATGCTAATTTTGTGCCTTTATAGTCGTTTTAGCGTTAAAATAGCCAAATTTTCCTTTAAAAACGCATTAAAAAGCTCCTATAAGGGAAGAAATAAATTTGGCGCCAAATTTGGCGACTATTTCCCTCCTTGGCGATTTTTTTGGCGATTTTGGCGAGAAAATTCTTATTAGGGATATACCAAATATGGAAGCTCTAATCTCATTGGCTGATGTGATACGAGAATTTTCCAGAACAGTCTGTTTTCGATAGAAAAGTATAAAAGGAGCATTATTTTCGCCAAGGCGGTCAGTCTCAGATCTATATCAGTTTCGTCAAATGCTTGCTCAATGGGCTCATGAATATGTGTACCAAATTGCAAGTCAATAGCGTTATTTTGGGGGCCGCTATCGCGGTACATACAAATTCTTCCCATAGGCCATAATGGTAAAAAAAAACTTTGGCGTGTCCCTGTACACGAACTTACAAATGGAATGCACACCGAAAACTATACAGCTAATTTCGTGGGCATCATGAACATGTGTAACATGTGAACATCGAGACGAGCTGCTCCGAAATCGGACGAATACATAAGCAGCTGTTTGTGAGAAAGTATATAGGTGTATAGGTATCTATCATCTATGTACAACAGTGAATAGCTGTACGCGTAAAATTTGTGTATAAAGTAGATCAGATATAAAACTTGAATATCTCCATTCGACTTGGAGGCCTTTAAAACCTATTAAATACCTTTTCTCTATTAAAATTTGTTTTCTTATCATTATTGTTATCTTATCATTATTGTTATCTTATTCATTAATATCAAAGAAAAACCTTGAATATCCCCATTCGACTTGCAGGCCTTTAAAACCTATTAAATTCCTTTTCTCTATTAAAATTTGTTTTCTTATCGGTCACCACGCTCAAAAAGTGTAACTTGAATTAATATCAAAGAAAAAATTTGAATATCCCCATTCGACTTGCAGGCCTTTAACACCTATTAAATACCTTTTCTCTATTAAAATTTGTTTTCTTATCGGTCACCACGCTCAAAAAGTGTAACTTGAATTAATATCAAAGAAAAAACTTGAATATCCCCATTCGACTTGCAGGCCTTTAAAACCTATTAAAATACCTTTTCTCTAATAAAATTTCTTTTCTTATCATTATTGTTATCTTCTTCATTAATATCAAAGAAAAAACTTGAATATCCCCATTCGACTTGCAGGCCTTTAAAACCTTTTAAATACCTTTTCTCTATTAAAATTTGTTTTCTTATCGGTCACCACGCTCAAAAAGTGTAACTTGAATTAATATCAAAGAAAAAAACTTGAATATCCCCATTCGACTTGCAGGCCTTTAAAACCTATTAAATACCTTTTCTCTATTAAAATTCGTTTTCTTATCGGTCACCACGCTCAAAAAGTGTAACTTGAATTAAAATCAAAGAAAAAATTTGAATATCCCCATTCGACTTGCAGGCCTTTAACACCTATTAAATACCTTTTCTCTATTAAAATTTGTTTTCTTATCGGTCACCACGCTCAAAAAGTGTAACTTGAATTAATATCAAAGAAAAAACTTGAATATCCCCATTCGACTTGCAGGCCTTTAAAACCTATTAAAATACCTTTTCTCTAATAAAATTTCTTTTCTTATCATTATTGTTATCTTATCATTATTGTTATCTTCTTCATTAATATCAAAGAAAAAACTTGAATATCCCCATTCGACTTGCAGGCCTTTAAAACCTATTAAATACCTTTTCTCTATTAAAATTTGTTTTCTTATCGGTCACCACGCTCAAAAAGTGTAACTTGAATTAATATCAAAGAAAAAAACTTGAATATCCCCATTCGACTTGCAGGCCTTTAAAACCTATTAAATACCTTTTCTCTATTAAAATTCGTTTTCTTATCGGTCACCACGCTCAAAAAGTGTAACTTGAATTAAAATCAAAGAAAAAACTTGAATATCCCCATTCGACTTGCAGGCCTTTAAAACCTATTAAAATACCTTTTCTCTATTAAAATTTGTTTTCTTATCATTATTGTTATCTTATTCATTAATATCAAAGAAAAAACTTGAATATCCCCATTCGACTTGCAGGCCTTTAAAACCTATTAAATACGTTTTCTCTATTAAAATTTGTTTTCTTATCGGTCACCACGCTCAAAAAGTGTAACTTGAATTAATATCAAAGAAAAAAATTGAATATTCCCATTCGACTTGCAGGCCTTTAAAACCTATTAAAATACCTTTTTTCTATTAAAATTTGTTTTCTTATCATTATTGTTATCTTATCATTATTGTTATCTTATTCATTAATATCAAAGAAAAACCTTGAACATCCCCATTCGACTTGCAGGCCTTTAAAACCTATTAAATTCCTTTTCTCTATTAAAATTTGTTTTATATCGGTCACCACGCTCAAAAAGTGTAACTTGAATTAATATCAAAGAAAAAATTTGAATATCCCCATTCGACTTGCAGGCCTTTAACACCTATTAAATACCTTTTCTCTAATAAAATTTCTTTTCTTATCATTATTGTTATCTTATCATTATTGTTATCTTATTCATTAATATCAAAGAAAAAACTTGAATATCCCCATTCGACTTGCAGGCCTTTAAAACCTATTAAATACCTTTTCTCTATTAAAATTTGTTTTCTTATCGGTCACCACGCTCAAAAAGTGTAACTTGAATTAATATCAAAGAAAAAAACTTGAATATCCCCATTCGACTTGCAGGCCTTTAAAACCTATTAAATACCTTTTCTCTATTAAAATTCGTTTTCTTATCGGTCACCACGCTCAAAAAGTGTAACTTGAATTAAAATCAAAGAAAAAACTTGAATATCCCCATTCGACTTGCAGGCCTTTAAAACCTATTAAAATACCTTTTCTCTATTAAAATTTGTTTTCTTATCATTATTGTTATCTTATCATTATTGTTATTTTATTCATTAATATCAAAGAAAAAACTTGAATGGCCCCATTCGACTTGCAGGCCTTTAAAACCTATTAAATACCTTTTCTCTATTATAATTTGTTTTCTTATCGGTCACCACACTCAAAAAGTGTAACTTGAATTCATATCAAAGAAAAAAAATGAATATCCCCATTCGACTTGCAGGCCTTTAAAACCTATTAAAATACCTTTTTTCTATTAAAATTTGTTTTCTTATCATTATTGTTATCTTATTCATTAATATCAAAGAAAAAACTTGAATGGCCCCATTCGACTTGCAGGCCTTTAAAACCTATTAAATACCTTTTCTCTGTTAAAATTTGTTTTATATCGGTCACCACGCTCAAAATGTGTAACTTGAATTAATATCAAAGAAAAAACTTGAATATCCCCATTCGACTTGCAGGCCTTTAAAACCTATTAAAATACCTTTTCTCTATTAAAATTTGTTTTCTTATCATTATTGTTATCTTATCATTATTGTTATCTTATTCATTAATATCAAAGAAAAAACTTGAATGTTCCCATTCGACTTGCAGGCCTTTAAACCTATTAAATACCTTTTCTCTATTAAAATTTGCTTTCTTATCGGTCACCACGCTCAAAAAGTGTAACTTGAATTAATATCAAAGAAAATACTTGAATATCCCCATTCGACTTGCAGGCCTTTAAAACCTATTAAATACATTTTCTCTATTAAAATTTGTTTTCTTATTATTGTTATCTTATTCATTAATATCAAAGAAAAAACTTGAATATCCCCATTCGACTTGCAGGCCTTTAAAAACCTATTAAAATACCTTTTTTCAAAAAATAGAGTTAGATCATTGAAATTTGGTACATCGAGGTTTTCGATACCTACAAATCGATTGCAGATATTTTTGATATATTCTCATTGCGGATATATTCTCATTTATTTAATAAAAGAAAAAAAAAATTCTTATCGGTCACCACGCTCAAAAAGTGTAACTTGAATTAATATCAAAGAAAAAACTTGAATTAATATCAAAGAAAAAAAATACTGCATAAATAAAATAAATAAATAATTATAATTGCATAAGTTGATAAAAATTGCTATGCAATAGCTTTACCGCGGCAGTCCTCGAGTGCCACACGTTTTTTTTTTTTTTTAAATTATGTCATTCTTACGTTTATTGTATGTAATTATTGTGAGTTTCAACAGGGGACGGCCATGGGAAGCTGAGTTATAAATTAAAAAACAACCCTCTATGATTATTTTCGAACTAAAATTGTATATAAAATATTACATGATTTCATTTGAGTGGACCAAATCAGTATATATGAAATTTTTCTAAAAGGAAAATAGTTAATATAATGTTTTTGTAACCAATAATTACATGATTGAAAAAAAAAAATTGAATGATGATAGCTTGCAATTTTGGAATATTAATCTACTGGTTAAGCATTCCCTTTACATGTGCTGCTAAACGCAACAATTTAAGGCTTAAACAGTAGAGAGAGATGAGCTAATATTAATGAATGTGTGTGTGTGTGTGTGTGTGTGTGTGTGTGTGTGTGCAGGAGGGGGGGGGGGGGAGTACCTCTGACTTTTAATAAATAAAAAATGTAAATAACTTACAACCATATTAAAATTCGATTTTAAAAACGATTAAGATATAATAATAATAAAACATTCCTTTTCTCATTTTGTCATTTAATTAATTAATTAATTTAAAAAAAAAAACATTTACTTTAGTACACATATATCTACAAAGATTTGGAGCATTTTGCAGTGGTGAATAATCTTTACAGTAAATTTAAAAGATGCCCGAGCATTGAACATTTTATTCAGGAGACCGAATAAACTTTTCCAGTGGCAATTACAGGGATTACAAGCCAATGAAATTTATGCAATTGTACGAATTTAATTTGATTCTTTTTTTTCTTTACTCAGTTCCTACAAATTGCACTATATAAGCATCAATGTAACATTTTCATGTATACGAAAAACACAGACAAAATATGTGTTCCACATGTTTAACAGCCAAAATGCAGTTTTTTGGTTTTAGTTCTGCAAACGTAAAAAATCCAATTTTAATGTCTGGATACTCATCCTTAAAAGCCTCCTTTAAATAACATAATACTAACCTTTTTACTTTCTTCTATATTCAATAGAAGAAAGTATTGGATTCGTAAAAATTTTCGACCTCGGGTTTTTGATGGATTTACACGTTTTGAGAGCTGTAGAATACGATTTGACCATTTTTAGAAAATGTCTGTCTGTCTGTCTGTGTGTGTGTGTGACAAAATTTTGTGGCAACTGTATCTCAGGAACTACTGCACAGAATTCCATACAAATTGGTATGGACACCTTGACATAAATTAGTGTCTATCAACTTTTGGTAAAAATTGTCTTGCAGGTTGCGTTGCCATCCCGCTTTTTCTAAATTTTTAACATGGTGGTATAGGACAAATTTTTGCATAAATGTGCATAAAGAGAATTTTTTTTTTTTTTAGTAATCATTATGAAATTTACAAGAATTATTTATAATAGAGATAGTCAACTGGGGGAAAAAATTTTGTATGTGTAGGAGCCTCGCCCCCCCCCCCCCTGGGGGGGAAGTCCCCCCTCGAGGGGAGTAAATTTTCAAGATTGGTATCTTTCGAAAGGTCTCGTCAATACTTTTAAAACGAATGGTTGAACTATAAATCTGTGATAATTTAAAACAAAGTTATCGATTTTTTTTTACTTTTAACAAAAAAAAAAAAAAAAAAAAAAAAAAAAAAATCGTAACTTTTTCTTTTAACGAAATTTAACCAACCTTGGTATTTAGTTGGCCCCTGACATAAACTGGTGCAGATTAGATTTGGGGATCAGTCGCTCAACAGGTGGCGCTGTGATTGTATTTTTTCTAAATATTTAACATGGCAGTATAGGACAAAATTTCGTATAAATTTACATAAAGAGAGTTATTCTTAACCTGTGATTGTAAAATTAATATGAATTATTGATAATAGTAGTAGTTAATTAGGAAAAAATTTTTGTGCATGTGGGTGCATCGCTTCCCCCCCCCCCCCTGGTGTGTGTGTGGGGGGGGGGGTAAATTTTCAAGATGGGTATCTTTCGAAAGGTCTCGTCATTACTTTTAAAACGAATAGTTGAACTATAAATATGTGATAATTTAAAACAAAGTTACCGATTTTTTTTACTTTTAACGAAAAAAAACTTGGAAAAATAAATAGTATTTTTTTTTTTTTTTTTAATATTGTTACTGAGTGAATTTTTATAGGAAAATATAGAAGAAAGTCTTGTGGTGGCCACAACATACTAGTTTGTACGTGTCTTCACTGCATTAACTTTTAGTGATGCATAATATTAAACATAATAATAAAAACAATATAATAGTAATAATAAAAACCTACAAAAAAAAAAAAAAATTAAATTATTAAATTATTTAATACATAAAAATAATTTAATATTTGTACCCTATCTATCAGAGATTTGTGATAATTTGGACCTAAGTGCTCTTTAGTTCCCCGGAAAATAAAAATAATTTAATAATTAAAAATAATTATACTGGGCGAGTCGTATTAATCCTGGACGATAGGACCCATGCCCCAACCCGCCCAGTTCCCGCTGTTCAATGTATTTTTATAGTCAACTTTGTCCCCTTATTATTTCCGGTGTGAAACTTGTTTTTTTTTTTTTTTTTTTTTGTTTTTTTTAACACACTTGACATTGTGAGTTTTTTTGCTTTCCTTCCCATGCTATTCCTATGGGGTTTTTAGCCTTTTTTCCCCTCTTTTCCTACATTCTAAAGTGGCGGTGGTTCCCGCCCACCCACCCCCACCACCGCCAAGAGTTATACTAGGCGAGTCGTAGTAATCCTGGACGATAGGACCCATGCCCCAGCCCCCCCCGGTTCCCGCTGTTCAATGTATTTTCCTACTCAACTTTGTCCCCTTATTACTTCCGGTGTGAATTTTTTTTTTTTTTTTTTAACACACTTGACATTGTGAGTTTTTTTGCTTTTCTTCCCATGCTATTCATATGGGGTTTTTAGCCTTTTTTCCCCTCTTTTTCTACATTCTAAAGTGGCGGTATAATTATAAGTCCAGTATAATTATTTTTAATTATTAAATTATTTTTATTTTCCGGGGAACTAAAGAGCACTTAGGTCCAAATTATCACAAATCTCTGATAGATAGGGTACAAATATTGAATACGAACAATTGAAAGTTGCAATCAAGTTTCACTTACATTGTGCATTTTATTATATTTGCAAAAAAAAAAAAAAAAAATTGTAAAACTTACGTTATGTTAGTAGGAAAATACTGAGGAAGGGTTGCATTTTAATTTATAACAACATACCGTGGCCACCCCATGTTGAAACTCACAATAATTATAAACAATAAATGAAAGAAAAATGAAAGAATTACATATTAATTTTTAAAAGAAAATTAAATATGCACTTTTTGAGATGTCAATGGTCAATTTGACACTAAAATAAAAATTTAAAATCATATATGCATGTAATATATCATTGGAAAGCCTGTATTATAAGCTTTCTAATGATACCAATTTTATATACCTAAGTTAATTAGGGAACAAAATATGGGTGCATTTGTAGTAGACGAATTTGGAAAATCTACATTTTTTACCCATTTGTGCAGCCCTGTATATCTAAAACTAAAAGAGATAGGGACTTATATACTAATTTCTCTATAGAAGAAATGAGTGAGCCCAATTTCATAAAAATCTCAGGAGGTCAGGTTAAAAATGCAGCCTTTTTGTGTTGATTTGACATTTAATGAGACGAAAATGCTGTGTTCCTCTCTTTAACGTTTACTTCTCTCTTTCACTTTAATTCAAAGATATTTAAAATGTTTTGTACTAACCTGGAGTCACATGGAGACTTTTCCACCCAAATAAGTGATTGGTCTTCAGATCGATCTTCAGATAATCGTCTTTTTTTAATCTAACATTTCAAAAAAAAAAAAGAAGAAGAAAGAAAGAAGAAATAGTTAAAACTTTATTCAGAGACCATACCCTTGTAAAAAATGGTAAAAAACAACTGTAGATTGATAAATTAAAATTCAAAAATTCCTATAAGATACATAAAAAAAGTCTTTATATAAGAGCAAAATTATTATTATTATTATTTACTCAGTGGTATTATTAAGAAAGTATTGGATTCGTAAACATTTTCGACTTCCGGTTTTCGGTGGATTTACACATTTTGAGTTGTTGTCTAGAACACGATTTGACCATTTTTAGAAAATGTCTGTCTGCGTGTGTGTGTGACAAAAATTTTGTGACAACTGTATCTACAGAACTACAGCTCAGAATTATATATAAATTTATATGTAGATGCACCCTGACCTAAATTAGTGCTTATCAACTTTTGGTATCAACCGCTCAACAGGTGGCGCTGCTATATAGCTATTTCCGCAATTTAAGGAGAAGCTATATCTCAGGTTCTACTGCATATAATGAAACAAAACTTGTTATGTGAGAAGGTCATCATGAGACATTATGCTGATTCAATTTGAATGCTTATCGGCCAACAAGTGGCGCTGCTATACAGCGATTTTCACAGTTTAAGGGGAGGCTATATCTCAGGAACTACGGCATAGAATAGCATATAAATTTATATTTAGATGCAACTTGACATAAATTAATGCCTGTCAACTTCTGGTGTCAACCGCTCAACAGGTGGGGCTCCTACACAGCGATATCCGCAATTCAAGGGAAGGCTATATCTCGGGTTCCATTGCGTATCATCAAACAAAACTTGATATGTGAGAAGACTTATAAGATATTATGCTGATTCAATTTGGATGCTTATCGGCCAATAGGTGGCGCTGCTATAATGCAATTTTCCTTGATAATGGGAAGGCTATATATATATCTCTTCTTCCATGGCATATAACTGTACAAAGCCTGGCATATGAGATAACCATTATAAAAACGCTTTTTTTTTTTTTTTTTTTTTTAAGATGCTATTTATAAACAATAAAACTGTTTTTCTTGGGATATTTACTATTATTGTTTTCTCCAAGATGAAAATCGTTTGCATTCATCCTGTTAGATAATTTTAATAAATTGTTTGCACTTAGTGAATTAATAAAGGAAAATATAGAAGAAGGTCTTGTGGTGGTCACAACATACTACTTTTTTTTTTTTTTTTTTTTTTTTTTTAAGGGGACTCAATACCCTTCATTTGGCGAAAAATAATAACAAAATACCTATTTTCTGTATTTTTGCTTAAAATATACCTTGACATCTCTAGAATATCCTGACAATTTTTCGTGCTTTTTCGAAAATTTTATGTATATGTTAAAAAGGTTTTTGACTGACACACTGTTCTCTTAAAATACCTTATAATGCTTTTTCTCGTTTTTTTTTTTTTTTTTTTTTTTTTCAGCGAATGAATATGCTCAAAATGCTATAATTTAAAATATATGTTTTTCTATTGACTTCACTCCCCCCCCCCCTCCCTGGTTGTTCATTATAATGCATTTTATAAAACTATAGATCAAATTAAAAAAAAAAAAAAAAAAAAAAAAAAAACAAGACTTTATATATATTATATATAAAAATTTACAGATGAAAAGAACAGGATCGTTCAGTGATCTTTTTCAGTGATTGACAATAATTAAGATGCCTATAACAAACTGTGTAAAAACTATAGTGTTTGCGGTCATCTTCATACTTGCCAACCAATTTTAATAAAAAAAAGGGAAGATTTTTGTTGAAAAACCAGAAGATTTCATGAAAAAGGGAAGATTTTTTTTTCTTTGATGCATTAAACAATACAGTTATACAATTTTAATAATTTTGAAGCAATCTATAAAAATGTTTTACTATAGATTGATTATACTCAGGGGTGGTGCCAGCAGACATCAGAAATATTGAGCACTTCCATTGCTTTATTGTTTCTAGAATTGATCATTGATCACAATCCAGGGGAAGAGGGGGGGGGGAGATACAAAAATAATTACAGAGTAAGAAATATTAAACTCTTTCAACTCTACTTCTAGAATCTAATGAAAGAAGTTTAAAATTAATATTTATTATCATTTATGTTGCAGATAGATAAAGATTAGGAAACAAAAGACTTCTGCTGAACATTTGATTGCTGATCACTAGTTGGAGATATATAAAGGGGTTGGGGGGGGGGGGGGGGCAAAAAATAATTACATCAGCAAGAAATATTTAACAATTCTATTTCTTTACTTTACATGTTCTAGAATCTCATAAAGCAAGTTTGAAATGAATATTGACATTCATGTTATGGATGGAGAAAGACTGGGGATCGGGAGTTTTCGTAGAACATTTGGGGTTTCTTTTTAAAACGAACGATATCCGCGACTTTTTTAAAAAACGGAAGATTTTATCATTTGTCCGGAAGACACGCTAAAAAACCGGAAGTCTTCCGTGAAAACCGGAAAAGTTGGCAAGTATGCATCTTGTATGACTAAGAGTGTGAAATGGTTTGTAAATGTAGCATATGTTAAGGTTAATATAGACTACATATAATTTTTTTACGCTTTTGTGTAAGAATAGTATGCCAAATTGCAAAGTTATAAGCACTCTTTAGGAACGTCAAAAAAAATTTCAGCATATTTTAACAGTTTCCAACAAAGTTGAAACGAGTTTATAACTTCAGTTTATATGTCTGTGGATGGTTACAAATAACCATAGAATTCCTTTAAATTCATGTTTCGGGCAAAGAAGAGATTAATTCAGTTTTTAAGGCAAAGTAGAGATTAAGGCAATTTCTCTAACCTCTACATCATTTTCTGATTTTTTTTTTTTTTTTTTAATGGTACAGGGCTAATCTATTGGTTTGAATTTACTTTCGGCTTACTACGTGGCGACTTCTGCATTCTCACATCATCATCATTCAATTTCTTAATTATGACGTAAGGATATTCCCAATTTTGTTGTAACTTTGGCACTTGACTTTTTGTTGACTTTTTTGCACTTTGGGTTGTAAAACCACACACGGTCGCTTTCCTTCAGATGGCTCTCAGTTGCTTTGTGTCGTAACGTGTCATCATTCGATCGCTGACCAGGTTAGTCCTTTCTCGAACGAACTCATACACGCTTTCCAAACATGCTTCTAAAGCTCGTAGGTAGCCGTTAGGCAAGGAACGCATATCACACGGTCGCCTAAAGCCTGACTAAGGCAGGGGCATACGGGGCAGTTGCCCCGGGCCCTCACATCAGAGGGGGGGCTCCCCAAAATGAATAGAAAGTTTATTTTACGTTTCCTTCTTTAATGAACTTTTTTTAAACAAAATATCAGTATAGAGTAAAATCCGGCTTAATTGAGCCATCGTAATTGCGAAAATTTAGCTGAATTCCGCCCTAATATCAGCAAGGATATGAATTTTTCGCAGCTAGATTACAAAGTTAACAATCAGAAATAAAATGGATAGAACGATATTTCGTGTGACCATTGGAAGGGGGGGGGACTTTATAGCTATTTTAGGTTCTAGTCAATTTTCTTGTTATATATCTATAATGAGGTGAAAAACTTAAATACCTCCATAAAGTTCGGTTCTTCATTGTTGAAGTAGTGAAGCAGAGGGGGCCCCCAAATAAGTTTTTGCCCCGGGCCCCAGTTAGGCTAAGTCGGGCCCTGCGGTCGCCCGAACAGAACAGGATATCACATGGCAAGCGAAGTGCTTATTTAAATATAATATTTCAGACAGCGTCCATCTTTCTGGTTTTGTGCAGAGCACTTCTGTAGGTAAGAAGAAAAATCGGAAGGGATATAAGTCCTAGTGAGTCTGATTCTTGGGCAGATGATTTAGAAGAGTTTGATTAAATCTCTCGATAATGCCATCGGACTCAAGATGCAAGGATGGTACGAGTCTTCTTGTATTTCAATATACTGGAAAGTTCAGTTAAAAGCGCCGAATTTAAATTAGTACTTTGATCTGAAGGATGCGGAATCATAGCAACTCTATAACGTGACATCTAATCTTGCACAAGGATAGCCGCAACAATCGACGCTTGTTGATCTGGTTTGGGCATAACTTATGGCAATTTTGTAAAAGAGTCCGCATCGCTTCCCTCCTGGGGGGGGGGGGGGGGGGTAAATTCTGATTATGGGTATCTTTCGAAAGATCTCGTCAATACCGTTAAAATGAATGGTTGAACTATAAATCTGTGATAATTTGAAACAAAGTTATCGATTTTTTTTACTTTTAACAAAAAAAAAAAAAAAAAAAAGAAAAAAAAAACTTAGAAAAAAAATTGTAATTTTTTTTTTTAATATTGTTACTGATTGAATATGTATTGCTTTTAACAAAAAAAAATATTCGAAAAAAATCGTACTTTTTTTTTTAAATATTGTTACTGATTGAATATGTATAGGAAAATATAGAAGAAAGTCTTGTGGTGGCCACAACATACTAGTTCTACATCACTTTGATGTTCAATCCAGAAGAAGCTATTTTAGACTTACTCAGGGTTTTCAAAACTCCTAAGTGTCCTTCACTTTCGATGACATGAACCTCTTTCAGGACGGTATTAAATTTTCAATTCGGGAGGATTAACTGCCTTTGGAATGTTTTACAACAGTCACTCTCCTACTTGCGATATAGTACTCCATCTCTAAGATGCAAAGAGTTCCACAATGACTAATAAAACGTTGTTGTGGGGCTCTAAAGAACTATTTTTTGCCAAGATGGTCGTTTATCAAAATTTAATTTCCCACTCTAGGATAGGTTTGATGTCTGGATCATGTAATTGCGCTTTCTGAAGCTCGTCAGGAGACCCAGAGTTATCGCTGATACAACTGCGTTGACAGAAATTTCAGTCTCCATGGCATATTTCGACTTAACATGTACACAATGTGCACATTTCTAAGAACACAGTCTTCGAGAAAGCACATTTGTGTTTTTGTCTTTCGAAATTTTTTGATAGAATATCTTGAAATCACATTTCTGAAATCTCTGTATCTAATGTGCCACTTGGCCCTCACGCACCATGAAGCTTAACAACCATGGTCAATCCCAAGTATAAATTTCCGGCCGTAGAGATAATGATGAAAATAGTGGATAGAATTTAGTACGACCAAATAAATCTTGTATTGTAACACAGTAGCTCCTTTCCTATTTTGAATTTTTTTCGCTGAAATAAGCTGTTACTCATTCCTCATTCCCGAACTTCTGAGAAAGTACTGCTCCAATTCCAATTCCTTCTTTACAGGCATTCATTTATCTAGTTTAAACTGTTTGTCATTCTGAGAGTATGCCAAAATTGGTGCAGATGTCAAAGTCTGTTTTAAATAGTTGAATGATTTCTTACGCTCATCAGTCTAGTTGAACACACATTTGACTTCTGTTAGTTGGTGAACGACGGGCTGATAAATTTTTTGGCTGTCCTCCTAAATTTTGACTCAAATTTGATAGCCTCGTATTTCAAATGGTAGGGTAGCGCGTCTTTCAGGTCTCAGAGGACAAAATTTTCCGGAATACCACAGGACACAAAAGGAAGTCTTTTATGGCTCATAAGTGGACCCTGTCACATCCTTTGAGAATCATTCACAACACAACAGTTTTCCACTCAATGGCACTTTCGTATTAACAGCATGCAAGTGGTTAATCGCCATTATGAATAAAGTAAAGTGACTAATGAATTTGTTTGAACACATTTTTTTTTAGAACCACATTTCAGCGTATCAACCTATGTAAACATACGGCGATCTTTGTTAACCTAAATTCATGGTCATGTATGTGGTTAATACGAAAGTACCCACCTAACTCTTTATATATTAGTCGTAAGGCTTTGGAACTAAGAAATTTTTTAACAGTAGTAACTTTTCACTAAAAAAAAGTCGCCAAGACTTAGTAGTAACTTTTCACTAAAAAAAAGTCGCCAAGACTTAGTAGTAACTTTTCACTAAAAAAAAGTCGCCAAGACTTTTAAAAATCCTCGGAGATGATGTGGTTCCAATGGTTTTCAATATAATGAATTCAACCTGTAACTATCGCTTTTTGATAATAAAAATATTCATGGGAAAAGTTAAGAACTTTTCCGTTTTGCCCCAGTCGAATTCATACGAAATAATAAAATTACAAACCCATAATTTTGCTTTCTTACCATTACATTATTACATCTATGCATGAAATATGTACATTACATCTAATTTTAAGCTTAAAAATAATTTATGCACTGAGTAAAACTAACAGGAAGCTTATTCTTGTCACTTAGCCACTTACCTCAGATTCGAAGCCCTCATCTTCGTCATCTCTTCTTGAGGCGGATGATCGCTTTGTTTCAGTTCGTCTCATTTTCTGCAATTAAAAGAAAGTGAATGCACAAATAAATAATCGTTACATACCAAATGTGATTTTCATTATCTTATACTATTAAGTGAGCAATATTTGTATATATGTATATTTCACTGTTCTCGAAAACGGTAGTTCGGGCAGTCACGAGATTTAACACAAAGGTGCCCCCAGAAGGATCATTGTGCACACCGAAGTCAGAATTTCGAATTTTTGTTTAGTTTTCTTTTAATTAATAAAAATATGAAAAGAATAAGCTAATAATAGCAAAAAATTAGCCATTTAAATTTTATCCATAATTTAATTGTTGCCAATATATATATATATATATATATATATATATATATATATATATATACGAATTTATTAATTTTTTTTTCAACAGGAAAATAAATACATTTATCTAAACGTGAACATTAAAAAATTATTTAAAAAAAATTATGCATCTCACAAAAATTGACGTCATTTTTAATTTAAAATTTCTTTTACACATTGATAAAGTGCTAATACGCAAGCGAAGTGATGACGTCACTGGCCGTTCGTGGATGCAAGAAAAAGACTTCCTATGTTAAACGTCCATTGGATTTTATGTAAAAAATTATTAAAAATCGAGGAAAATTATTTCCCGATTTTAATCCCCATATTTAGGTATAGGTATGTATTATTTATCATGTCCATGCGTTAGATTAAGTTATTTTTGTTGTAAAATTGACAAAATTTGAATTTTTAATTTCAAAACTCTAGAAAAAAAAAGGCAAATTTTCATATTCGATTGAAAACACAAACATTTCATTTCAAAAGATGATATTTACACAATAAATATCCAACTAATATACTAATTAAAAGGAAAATGATAAATATTCTATCATAATTTGAATTTGTTTTCAAATGTCTAAATAAAGTATCTGATATAAGATACTAATATGTTCCAGCGGAATAGATTTCATATCGGTCATCCTTGGCAGGAAAAAAAATATATCGCCAAATTATTTGGCGAACATAATTTAATTCCTTTGAAAAGTCATGGTTATTTTAACAACTTATATTAAGAGAGTAATGAATAATATAAATCAATATTTCGTACAATGCATATTCCGAAAATATACATCTGGCATGTAATATTTTCGTATTACGTTTTTGATCACCAAATACAATAAGCGCCAAGAACGACAGAGTTTTTAAATTTAAAATTAAAATTTTGTCAATTTGACAGCAAAATAACTCGACTAACTCATGCACATGATAACTAATCTATACTAATATTATAAATGCGAAAGTTTGGATGGATGTTTGTTACTCAATCACGCCACAACGGCTAAACGGATCTGGATGAAATTTTGAACAGAGATAGATAATAGTCTGGAATAAGACATAGGCTACTATTTATACCGGAAAAATGTAAATTTTTAAATAATCTTCTATATAATATAGATATTTCTTCTATAATAAAACTATAAAATAATTTATTTTAATTTTTAATTGTTGCCAAAGACGTTTACGAGTTAATTTATTTTTCGACATCTAATAAAATATATTTTCACGCGAATAATAATAATATTAAATATTAAATTTGCTTAGGCACATGACAACATGACGTCATTATCAAAATTAAATAATAAGAAAATGAAAGCTAATTCAGATCTGTATTAAAAGAGCTTTATTTGTTGATAATCCTGGGTATATTTTTAATTTTAATACTGAAGAGTAAGTAGATAAAACAATTTTTGGCCAAGGACTATTTTTGTGACAGCAACCTTAAGCCAAATAGCCCATAAAAAATATAAACAAATCTGTACATATAAAAGAGTAAACTCACTGATTCACTGACTCAACACTGCCATGACGATTCTGTGGGAAAGAGGGTCACAAATTTTAGTGAACAGGTTGTTTTTCAGAGCCTGACCCCCCCCCCCCCAACTAAGACGAAATTTTACAAAATACCCTCCCTGTCCCCCTTGGGGGGCAATAACTCGGCTCCAAATTACTTAACGGTGAAGAAATTGCAGATGGAAAGACCAGACTTGAGTACAAAAAAATTATTTTCTGCGATTTTGGAATGTTGGATTTTTAAGGGGGGGGGGGGGAGGGAAAAGGTTTTCGAAGAATGGTACTCAACACACGAGGAAATCGAACTGAACACACATTACAAAGGGATTTTGTGAAATTCCACCCTACCGTCCTTTGAAGAATGGGGGGGGGGGCAAAAACACGTATTCATGCGTAACGCAGCACTAAATTATCTTACGTTGGAAATTTTTTATATATCTAACCCACAGTATGAAGAGATTTTGCGAAATTCCCTCCTCCTTCCCTCCTTTAAGAGCGGGGGGAGAGATAAAAAAAAAGTTTTAAAGCATAGCTCAGCTTTAAATAATTTCAGGATCTCAATTTTTTTATGTGTCGGTTAGGTATGGAAATTTAACCCCCCCCCCTTTCCCCTTGGGGGCGGACGGGGCAAAAACCACATTTTGAAGCTTAAATCCGTCCAAATTACCTAAGAATGGCGAATTTTGGTGTGTGGGTGTTAATTAAGTGTGCGAAATATGCACTTTGATGAGATTTTGTAAAACTTTAAACTTTAACCGCGAGGGAGGGGGAGTAAAAAGCAGGTAAGGGACTGCCGAAGGCATTGGGGCTCTAGACTCGACTGTGACGAGCGGGAATTCCGCTACAGAAAGTAGCAGGAACTTAAACTTAGATTTTGACGGATTTCAATGATTTTTTTTTTTTTTTTTTAAGATATTTTATTATTGTTAATGATATGCTGTTTTGGGGATTCATTTCAATATAATGACCAGCGAAGCGGGCAAAGCCTGCTAGTATTTATAAAGAGACAAGATTATCAATGGAATAGAAAAAAGAAGCAATATTAATATGCAGTTGATTTTAATTATTTTATGTACCGGGTGCGCCAAAAGTTCGTGAAAACTTTAAAAATTCATTTAAAAACAACAAAAAATAATGATAAAAAAGTGCGGTTTGCATGAATGGCATCAGAAAGAGAGCGGATTTTTTTTTAAGAACAAAAAAAACTTAGTTCAAAAAATTACCGTTAGGTGGCGCTGATGTTGAATACGATAAGCAAATTAATACAGATGAGTCATATATTAAAATATAATGAGCAGAAACACAATACAATTCTACATTTGCAAAGATTTATTTAAGCTGAAGTTGTTCAAAATAACCTCCACCACATTGTATGGAGATGGACCAAGGCGAGTCACAACCCATGTGACAGCTGAGTACAGCAAGCCTGGATGAATCCCAGAAGAGTCCATGTCCATTCACGTGTTTTATTGACAACCTAATTTACATAAATGAGCTTCGTGTATGCACCGCAGCGCCACCTATCGGTCATTTTTTGAAAGATTTTTATTTATTTATTTATTTATTTTTATTTATTTTTTATTTTTTTGTTCTTAAAAAAAAAAAATCCGCTCTCTTTTTGGTGCCATTCGTGCAAATCGCATTTTTTTTAATCATCATTTGTTCTTTTTTAATGAATTTTTAAAGTTTTCTCGAACTTTTGGCGCACCCGGTATTATGAGTTAGCAAAGGCTTATAAGCTATCTGAATTATTCTGTCTGACAACGTAACACTTACAGATGGGAATGGTCCGAAAAAAACCGGAAATTTTGGGGGAAAAACCAGTTCTTTTCGTTTTTTTTCCCGAAGGGGTTTATTTCTGCCCGGAAAAATTGAAAATTTTGAAATTTCTAGAATAAAATAACGTGTTTAAAAATTTATAATATTTACATTCCGATGATTTTTTTGTGAAATATTTTTTCATGTTCAGTATCTTACATGAAAACACTGACTCTGATAATGTTCATATTTCAAAAATAAAGTTTTAAACATGTAATCAAATAGTAATCCTGAAATATTTAAGCATTACAATGACTTCCCTACCATCACATTCATTTGAAATTACTTATTCTTTTCAAGTTACTTTATACTTTCATCTTTTTTCTTTTTTTTTAAACATATATCCTTAGACTTGTCTATTATTTTAATGTGTGTGGATATATATTACACACACACATACAAATAAATGCATGTAACAGTAAAAAAAAAAAACCTAAGCAACTACTTTCTATCAAAAAAATTATTTCACAATTTATAAAAAAATACATGTGCAAAAACCTACTTGATTTATGTCCTTTACATCTTAGTTAATAAGTTTTATATTACATAAAATAATAATAAAATGTTGTTTTAAATTTCTGAAGTTCAATTAACTTTAAATTAAACTTTAAATTTTATCTTGTGGTTAATTTCATTTTAAGTGAAAATCTGTATTAACAGTCCAGCATCAGGTCCAGTGTCCAGTAAATCGGTAAGCCTGACAGGTAATCAGGTTTAGGTGTGTTGTTTATTGGTCTAATCTAAACCTGTAGATGGCGCTGCGCGCCGATATTAATGTTCTGTTTCTTCTTTTCTCTTTAGTGTGTGTTCTTCGTGTTCGTTTTGTAGTATGTAATAAATGTGTGTAGCCGTAATTGATCTCCTATTATTTTGGATTTATGTCTTGAATTCAACTCCAATGAATAGACAGGAACCTACAGAGGCCGGCAGTCCCCACGAATCTGGACCGATAAGGTAAGATATTTACCTTATTTAAATTTAATATTCTGAAATGTTTATTAATAATTATATATGAAAAGATATATCTGAAATGAGTCGCCAAAGTAGCGACATGTGTTTGAATAATGATTTTTATAAAGTCGTTAAGAATTTTAGCGACACAAGTATTGGCGCCCGAACAGGGACTGCCAGGCCCTTAAATATGATTTAAAGCTGTTACTTATACTATAGTCCAAATTTGTAAATTAAATCAATATGGCTACCGAACTTGAAAAATTGAAGAGAAAAAGATCTACCCTAAAAGGATTATGTACGAAATTGATTAATACGATAAATATAAAATTAAATGAACCCGACGAAGGGTTAAATGTTTTTGAATTAGAATCACAGTTAGAAAAACTGCAAGTAAAGAATAACGAAATTATAGAAGTTGAAGATCAAATTGAGGCCAAAATCACGGATCTCAACGAGCTACAAACGGAAATAGAAACGAGACAAGAGTACAGAGATTCAATTATTGATGTAAAAGCTCAAATTATCAATAAGATAGAGAAAATTAAAAATTTAAACGTTACTCCGATCTTATCGCAGCCAAGAAATGAGCAAACACCCAATCTGCATTTAGAAAGAATTAATGCTAGTTCTGTGAGACTACCCAAGTTATCAATTCCTGTTTATGACGGTTCTCCAGAAAACTGGATTGAATTTTGGAGCCAGTATGAAATTACAATACATACATAATAACAACAACATTTCTAATGTGCAGAAATTTGTGTATTTACGCAGCTTTTTAAAAGCCCAAGCTTTAACAGCTATTCAGGGTTTAGCACTTTCAGATCAAAATTACAATACTGCAATTGATTTATTAAAATCTAGATTCGGAAAAAAAGATATTATAATAAGATATAAAATTGACGCGTTATTAAATTTGAACCCTGTTAAATCTCCAAATCAAATTAAAGAATTACGCTTACTGCACGACGCCCTTGATATTAATATTAAATCTCTCGAAAATTTAGGTGTGGATTTAAAATCTTACGGAAATTTGTTATTTCCAATTGTTACAAAATTAATACCCACCAGTATTATGATAGACTATAATAAAATGAAAACAGAATCCGAGGAATGGGATGTACAAGATTTGTTAAAACATTTAAAATTAGAAGTTCAGACTAGGGAAAAAACCTTTTTATTTTTAAAACGCGAAGTAGAAACTCACAATAGCGGATATAAAAACTCAAATTCCAGATTTGATTCAAAATCATCGGAAAATAATAATAATAATAATGCTTACTACCGGAAATCTGGTTCGGGATATAAAAATTCTAACACAATGCAAAAGGCATCAGCCTTTAAATTAACTGTTAGTAAATGTATATTTTGTGTTGATGTAAATAACGATCATGACAGTAAAATGTGTAAATTAAATTTAGAGGATAAAAAATTGTCTTTACGCAAACAGGGAATCTGTTATTTATGTTTCAAAAGAGGTAAACATACCGCAAAATTCTGTTTATCGGGTCTCAAATGTGACATATGTTCAGGAAAACACAATACATTAATTTGCTATAAGCAAAAATCGGAAACTCCAACGGCTCATATGAAAGATAAAAATCACATCGAACATACCCAAACAAATAATTCTGAGAACAGTGTTTGCGAAAATGATAATTCTGTATTGTCCTATAAGTGTCCTGTACAAAATCCGCTTGAGAATAATGAAATATATTTACAAACTTGCTTCGCAAGAATAACAAATAGTTCTAATTTAAACTCTCTAAAGTGTGCCGTATTATTCGATAATGCATCCCAAAGAAATTTCATAAACATATCACTCGCCCGTGAATTAAAATTGCCGGTGATTAGAAAAGAAACTGTCATAATATATCCGTTTTCGTGTAAACAACCCCAATCGAACGAATATTCAGTCGTAAATTTCGAATTGTCTCATTTAAAAAACCACAAACAGAAATGTTATGTAGAGGCATTGGTCGTAAATCAAATCTCTTTTACGAAGTTACAGATTCTGGATGACGCATCATTTCGAAAACTTTTGGTTTCGAGAGAGGGGGAACGAAATAAAATTCCGCAATTGAATTCGAAGGCTCCAGACATTCTAATTGGCGGCGGGTTATTTTGGAAACTGCAAAAAAATAAAAAGAAAATTAATCGTTCGTTGTTTGCTGTAAATATATTATTCGGATGGACATTGTCAGGGAACAATAATTCAGGAAACGATTCAGACAACTTAATTACTGGCGCTAGCGTGTTAAAGATTGAATGTGGTAACTCTTTTTGTTTACATGAAAACCATCCATGCATGAAAAAGGATGAATCATCCGATTGTACGGGTAATGATTTGCAAAGGTTATGGTCTTTGGATTTTTTGGGAATAAATGATGATAAATTGATTTCTGCTTCCGATCAGGAAATAATAAATAAATTTGATAAACAGTTAGAATATAAACAGGGTCATTATGTTACTCATTTATTATGGAATGATCATGGTATTGACAAATTTGAGAATAATTTTGAAAACGCTAAACGTCAATTCAATTATTTGAGAAAAAGATTAAAAGCGGATAAATGGATTTTCGAGCAATATAGGCAGATAATCACAGAACAAAAACAACTAGGTATCGTTGAAGATTGCGGTCGTTCAAAAAAAGAGTATTTCGCTCCACATAGAGAAATTGTAAGACGGGAAAAACAAACATCAAAGGTACGAATTGTTTTTAATTGTTCCAGTAGAGTATCGGGGTGTAAATCTTTAAATGATTGTCTCGTAAAAGGGCCATGTCTTACACCACCAATTTTGGATGTAATTAATAGATTTCGAATGTTTAAGATTGCGTTTTGCGCAGATATTGAAAAGGCGTTTTTAATGATAGAAATCGCGGAACCCGATAGAAATTTTCTAAAGTTTTTATGGTTTGACGAGGATACCGAGAATTATAAAATAATGCGAATGACCAGAGCTACATTTGGTTGTACAACTTCTCCTTTCTTTTTAACGGCAACAATTAAGAAACACATTAAGGAATATAAGGAAATTTATCCGGATAGTTATGAAATGTTAAATTCAGCTCTGTTTGTGGACGATTTGCTTTATGGCTCAGATACCGTAAACGGTGCCTATGAATTAACTTCTACTGCGGTAAATATTTTAGCAAAGGCTGGAATGAAATTAAGAAAGTTTAGTACGAATTCACAGAAATTAAAGAACATGTGGGATAAAAATGATTGTTTTTCGGAGGTAAATAATGAAAATGTAATAAATATTCTTGGATTGGTGTGGGATAAAGATAGTGATAAATTAGGATTAGCTTTGAAATCTATAGTTGAAAATTTGGATATATCGGTATGTACGAAGAGATATGTATTACATACAGCTGCAAAATTTTTTGATCCTATTGGGATTATATCTCCCTTTTTAATTAGGATAAAGTGTTTTCTTCAAAGAATGTGGGAAAGAGGTATCGATTGGGATCACGAATTGCCGGATGATCTTAGGGAATTTGGATAAAGTGGTGTAACGAAATTAAGGATTTATTAGAAATTCGAATAGATAGATGCTATTTCACGTATGTTGATTTGAAAAATTCGCGTGTAGAACTACACATTTTTTCAGATGCTTCACCACTTGCATATGGTTGTGTTGCATATTTTCGAGTTATCAGTAATGATAAAAAATATTATGTAAGTATGATTATGTCAAAGGCTAGAGTTGCGCCGCTAAAGAAACTAACATTACCAAGATTGGAGTTAATGGGAGCGGTGATAGCAGCTAGAGTAGCGAAATATATTTGTGATATATTTAAGGAAATTAACATCGAGAAATTTTATTGGACAGATTCTACTATTGTTTTACACTGGGTGAAGGGATCGGCGAAACAATGGAAACCCTTTGTTAAAAATAGAGTAGTTGAAATTCAGGAATTGACAGTACCCGAAAATTGGTCATACTGTAATACAAAGGATAATCCCGCAGATTTAGTTACTCGTGGTATTAGCGCAAATGCGTTAGTTAATAATGATTTTTGGTTTAAAGGTCCAAAATGGTTATCTGAGCTAAATGGTAAAGGTAATGATATTGGGGAAAAGGTAGACACGCAATATATTACCGAAGAAAAAAGGAAAACACCTGAAAAAATAATTCAGTTTAAAATCTCTATAGAAACAGTTGAACCAATATTGGATCTTGAAAAATATAGTAACATTTTAAGAGTTCTCAGAATTACGGCATGGATAAAGAGATTTCTTAACAACGCGAATCCTAAAAACGAGAAAGTTAGCGGTCCATTATCGGCAGAAGAAATTGGTAGTGCGCAAACAATGTGGGTTAAATATACACAGAAATTTAGTTTTCCGAATGAATTAAACTGTTTGGTAAATGGGGAACCTATTTCTAAAAATTCAAATTTAATTGAGTTTTCACCATTTTTGGATTCCGAAGGAATAATGCGCATCGGAGGAAGGCTTCAGAAATCAAATTATTCCTTTAACGAAAAACACCCGATCCTGTTGCCTTCAAAGGGTAAATTAATTGATTTGTTAATAAAAAATGCGCATGAAAAAGTTTTCCATTTTGGCATTAATGATACATTAGTACAATTACGGGAGGAATTTTGGGTAATCAAGGGCAGACAGGCAGTAAAAAGCGTATTAAGAAGATGCAGAATTTGCATAAAATTTAATTCTAGAGCTGGAGCCCAGATATCAGCTCCGTTACCTGCAGATCGTATCAATGAACAAAAGCCATTTGCAGTGATAGGCCTTGATTTTGCAGGCCCTTTATACATCCGAAATACGGATAGCAAAATATATATATTATTGTGCACATGCGCAATCACAAGAGCAGTGCACCTAGAATTGGTAGAGAACCTATCTTCAGAAACATTTTTATTGGCCTTCAGAAGAATAGTAGCAAGGCGGGGTCTTTGCCATACGGTTTACTCCGACAACGCTCGAACCTTTCATCGAGCTGATATTGAGTTAAGGCACATCTGGAAAATAATCACCCATCCCGACGTTAAAGATTACTATAGTAGTAATAAAATAAAATGGAAGTTTATCATGGAAATGTCGCCATGGTGGGGAGGCTTTTATGAGAGACTAGTGCGATCTGTAAAATCTGCCTTAAGAAAGGTGGTTGGCAAAACCACTTTAACACACACACAACTACATACAGTTATATGTGAAATTGAAGGGTCAATAAATTCCCGACCCATTACATACACATATGCAGACTCAGGAGAACCTTCCCCAATTACGCCAGCACACTTCTTGGTAGGTCAGCGACTTACTACCCTACCTATCGTGCATATGAAACCACATGTGCTTCCTGGAACTTCAGCAACATATATCAAACGTTTTAATCAAAAGGAAAGAATATTGGACCAGTTCTGGTCAAGATGGAAGAAGGAATACCTTCTTCAGCTCAAGAGCGCCATGACAAGTCGACACTCCAGTGTTCGTGAATATACTCCAAATGATGTTGTTTTAATCCACGATTCCAAATTGCCACGGCACTTGTGGAAATTGGGAGTAATAACACAAGTGTTTCCCGGTAGAGATGGAAAGGTTCGATCTTGTGAGATAAAAACCTCTACAGGTACATTGAGACGTCCTTTCCAGTTGATTTATCCAGTTGAAATTTTTGAAAAGGACTAAATAAACTTTAAAAACTTTCATTTATAAACTATGACATTTGTGTGGACTTACAATTTGAAATATATTAGATATAGAAATGTCAGATATAATTACAATGGGAAAATGAACATAAAGTTAATGTTCATCCGGGGGCCAATGTGTTGTTTATTGGTCTAATCTAAACCTGTAGATGGCGCTGCGCGCCGATATTAATGTTCTGTTTCTTCTTTTCTCTTTAGTGTGTGTTCTTCGTGTTCGTTTTGTAGTATGTAATAAATGTGTGTAGCCGTAATTGATCTCCTATTATTTTGGATTTATGTCTTGAATTCAACTCCAATGAATAGACAGGAACCTACAGAGGCCGGCAGTCCCCACGAATCTGGACCGATAAGGTAAGATATTTACCTTATTTAAATTTAATATTCTGAAATGTTTATTAATAATTATATATGAAAAGATATATCTGAAATGAGTCGCCAAAGTAGCGACATGTGTTTGAATAATGATTTTTATAAAGTCGTTAAGAATTTTAGCGACAAGGTGTAGTTGACTAAATTTTTTCTCTTGCATATTAAGTTCGGTTCAGGTTAACTGATTTATTTTTCTTATGGGTCAGATTGACTGAATTTTATTCCTGGGGGCTGGGTTGTCCAATTTATTTTTCTTGTGGGTAAGGTTCGGATTAGGCTGACTGAATTTTTTTCCTGCGGGTTAGATTTAAGTTTCCTTTTTTTTTTTTTTTTTTTTTTTTAAATAAACGTTCCGGAGGAGGGGCTAAATATAGCTAGAATCGCTCGACACCACTCCTGGAGTGGTGAGCGGCTCCTCCTCCCTGTTAATGAGTCGGGTCAACTTAAGGACATATTTCAAAAAAATTTATCATAATAAACAGAAATTTGTTTGATATAATTATAAACATGCTACATATTCCTATGATTAAATATACATGCACACAAATTATTGCATACATATTGCAGAAAGGCAATAAACAAAGAAAAATCATATATATATATATATATATATATATATATATATATATAAATATGTATACTAAACTTAACGCATATTTTTGTACTCTTGAAGTACATAACACACATAAATGGTTAAAAATTATTAATCTATTTATTAAGTTTTTAAATTTATAACTTAGTGTATCAGTTCCATTAAAAAAATAATAATAATAAATGATTTACTAACTCTGTAACAATGAAAATTAAATTTATTTTATAACTTTAAAAAGTTTTGCATGATTTTCAGACGAATCATTAAATTTAATTTAGTTTTCGGGTTTCAGATATGAAAAAATCAGGTTCGGGTCAGATAAAATTTTGTTGTTGTTGTTGTTAGTTTGATTCTAATCTAAATTCATTTTATCAATGCTGCTGGAAGATGAACATTCTATAGGAATGCACACCCTATGCAAAATTAATGGTTGAAAGAGAATTTGACTAGTTTTTGGTGTTTTGTACAAGGAAAGGTACTGGCAGTTATGAAACAGAAAGGCTCATTTTTTAATAGTAAAAGCTTTCTGTATGTTTCTGTTAAGAAAAAACAATATGGATTGCATGCAATTTTAAATATTTAACACTTCATATTTTCTAAAATATTATAACTATTAAGAAAACCTATTTTAATCTTTAAAAATTCAATTTTTCCCATTTTTTCCAATTTTTCCAGAAAAAAAAAATTGAAAAAAACTGTTTTTTTTTTTTTCCACTGCCTCAAAATTTCCGGAAACTTTACATCTCTGGTAACACTACACAACAAAAACCTATTTGAAAGATTTCTAATTTCATACATCAAAGCGGATTTCTATACGAGATAATACTACAATAATTCCAATCTTTCTCTATATAAATGGCTAAGAGATTTTTGAGTCTGTGTGTTGACGCAAGTTGCCACCAGTTTTTCATACTTTAATTAATTTTAAGAAATGTAATTATCCGATCGATAAGTTAATTAAACCGACGGATTCAGAAAAAATGCCCCTTTCATTTGGTACTTTATTTGTAACAAAATTTTGATTAGATTTTTTTTAAAATTAATTAAAATGTGAAAATAATAACCTGGTAAAAGCTTTAAAAATGGGCATTTAAATTTTTAATTGTTGAAAAAAAAAAAAAAAAAAAAACTTTTTTTTTTTTTTTTTTGTTGCTAACATAAAATGAAATATACTTTCACTCAAAAAAAAAAATTAAATTTGCTCCTACACATGAAAAAATAAAAATAAAATACTATACTTCAATTTTAGATCCCCCTCCCCCCTTTTGTTTAAATATTATGTTTTTGGCACTGATGAATCGCGCTTGGCATGAAAGCTAATTCAGTATTCATTAAAGAGCTCTATTTATTGATAATCTTGGGTAATTTTTAAAATTTTGATGCTGAAATAGATCGGACATTTTTCGCCAAGGACTCCACTTTCGTAAAAACCACTTTAAGCCAAGTAGCGCATAAAAAATATAAATAAATTATAAAATATTGAAAAACAGAAAAGAGAAAAGGAAGAAAAGGAAAGGAAAACGAAAAGAAAAGAAAGAAACAAAATAATAATAATAACATAAATTATGTATTTTTGTCTAAAGTGACGATAAAAATTCAAAAGTCGCCAAGGGGAGCTACATTAAGGCTGTACCACATGATCAGGTTTACATATTTCATTATTTATTTTTCTATATACCAACTAACTACTATTAACTAACTCAACTACTATTATAACCACAAAAATTGTCTCATGCGATAGACGTAGCCGATCATAGCACATTGTAATATTATACTTGGTGTGAAATTGTTGTCATTTTATGGTTAATCAAATAAATATAGAAAATAACGTGAAAGAAAATATTATGTACACCCCACGTATAGTGTTGTTCATATGTAACTGGGATTCAAATATAAAATGGCTACTTCAATTTTTTCGATACTGTCCGTTTCAAAACTGTCATCTGATAAGCACCCAAATGGAAGCCCACTCTTAAGCTATTGTCACAGGCAATAGGGACAGACACCCAAGAGTCTGCGAACGAGTGGGTCGTGCCAAAGGCAGCGGGGAACCAAAGCGGGCTTTAAAGCAATTTCAAGCGATTATTTGCGTCGATTCGCCTTTTATGTATATCAAATGCTACTTCTAAAAAATTTTGGTGGCTATTGAATAAACACTGAAGGGATGGGCGCGAATCGACCAACTAGCGACTACCATAGCTGCCAATATTTTAATTTATTCCGGAGTATTTTTAGCCCCGCCTTTATTTCGCACCACTTTATTTGTAGAAAAAATTTCTCCAATATATAACTTCGATAAAATAAGACATAATTACTTTTAAAAAATAAGTGGTACGAAATAAAGGCGGGGCTAAAAATACTGCGGAATAAAAATATTGGCAGCTATAGACTACTAACGGGTTAAACAAAATTATACATATATTTCCTAAATATAATGTAATTCAGTACTGGAGTCCTATTTTTGACTCAGACTGTTCCTTTTTACATATTTGTAAACTCTTATAATCTGTAATTAATAGACTATGCTTATTGCATGTAAAATTCAAGGTGATCGACGCCACTTTTGCCTTGTCTGATAGAAATAGGACTCTGATCCTGTCAGAAATTAAAACCTTTCGTTGACTATTAAAATGCTTTTTTAAATTCAACATACTTTAATAAGTTACATAGCAGTCTCATCTACAATCAATATTATTCTTCTGCAACGGATTGAGCGGGCATCTGCGGGACACATTGACGGTGTACGGGTAAGAGAATGACATTAAGAACACTTACTGTATGTTTACTTTCTCGAGTTGACAATGATTGAGATGGCGATGTCATGGATGACCTTCTTGAGAACATTTCTTCGTAAAGGCTGCAAAATAAAAGTATAAACATCACGAAATAGAAAAGAAATTAGTATGCTGTGTCGTGGGCATTAACACGTTGAGCGCCATGTCAGCCATTCTACATTCTAGACATTTTGTCTGAAGGAATAAAGTACTGAAGGAATCATCTTGAAAATTTAGGAATGTGCAGAACATGTTATACTTCAAACATTTCAGTGAAAGTTTTACCCCGAAAGTAAAAGCAGTATAAATAAAAAATTAAAACGTTGCGCGCTCTGTCAGCAGCCATCTGTGGCTGACAGTGTTAAATATAATACCCACGTCAACGCAGGGGTGCAGAAAATGTTCAGACCTCTGAAATTTCCCCAGAACACATTCTAAATTTCTCCAAAAATAACGCATCAACCTATTATCTGAAAGTTTTTTTTTTTTTTTTTTTTTTTTTTTTTTTTTGGGGGGGGGGGGGGGGGGCGATATCTTTCTTTAGACCAAATACTGAGGGAGATTTTTTATGCATATATATTACATTTTTTTTTTCTTAACTACATCTAAATTTAATGTTGCTATTAATGTCCACCAGATGAAAAATTAAAAAGTTTAAGGCAATTAGATTTATTAACTAACATAATTTTTAAGGCTATAATTCTTATATAATAGTACATAATTATACATAAGTTAATGTTGCTTTGTTTTATTGCACTTGGCTGTCTATGAAAATTTAAAATACTTTTTTATTACAGAATTACGAAATCAAGAATAAGACAAACATGCATGAACTATAATCATTTAATAAAAATTCTGTAATTTTCTGCTTACAAGATGAATTATTGTGGGACACGGTATAAGAAAAGTAAGCAATATGACTTAACTGATATGTACGAAACAGAACAAAAGCTGTACAAACAGAAAAAAAAACCACCCGGCGATCGCCGGGTAGCCGGGTGGGCCAGTCCGCCCCTGCTGACCATTGCCAAAAACTACTCTTTTGGACTCAGGAGACCTTAAAATATGTAAATCAGGTGAAATCTGGATATTGAATTTTTGGACCGAATACATCCATTACCTACGGTAGTCGGGTAATGTAAGTAAAAAAATTACTAAATAACAATACAAAAATTGTTACAAATCCGAAAATTACATTTTATTCTTATTTAGTAAATAGATTTAGAATTACGCAAAACTTGCAGCAATAAAATAAAACTTTTGCATATAAATAAAACTTATTTTATTTCTTCTCTTAAAAATATGAATTGTAACGGAATTAAACGTTATTAACTCCTTTCCACTCCTAAAAAAATTTTTTTTTTTCTGGTTTTATTTACAATGGGTGTTTTGGGCCAGAGAACAAAGGAATTCTTAGCTTTTGCTTTCTTTGTGACAGAAAAACATCCATTTTTTAGCATATTTGCATTCTACCAGGCCCTTGAAAACGTTAGAATGCAAATAATGCTTTTTTCTCATTCCAATTTGCTATAATTCATTTAGATTTTACTTTATTTCTTTTTTGGTTTGATTTGGGTGGTCTTCGTTTTTGATCAGAATAATTGTTTGAATACTGAAATTAAATCTTTAAATTTCAAATGTTTGCACTGATAATACACTGGTTCTCATAATTATAAGGACACCCGTTTTTCAAAATTAACTAAATACTAAAAACTAATATTTAAACATTTTTTTTTTTTTTTTTTTTTTTTTTTATTTCATTAATAGACTATATTTAAAAAGTTTTATCGTTTTTCTATCTTAAAAAACTTTAAATACGGTCAAAAAGATGATTTTTCAGGTGTTCACAATTATAAGGACAGCTCGAATCTTAGTAATTTTTTTTTTTTTTTCAGTTATTATTTAAATTAATATTTTATGGGGTCTCTTTTTTAGGGTGAAACAGTCAGACATTCTCTCTGGTACATATATATATATATATATTTAACATTCAGTTTCAATAAAATTTCATACAGGATAGACGATATTCTGAATACATTTAAACTATTTAAAATTGCTTTCCACTTGCATGCACTTTTCTAATATGATAAGTTAAGGTTTTTTCAACTTTTAGGCCACGGAAAAGGCAATAACACAGACGTTTCTTTCTCCAAACTATTTCCCATTCCTCTAGAAGTAGAGCAAAAATGTACGTCTTGTTGAAAAAAATATTATTTTATTACCCCCCAAAACCTCACAAAAATCTGAGAATTCCACGTTTAAAATTTGCAGATATTGTCTTGATGTTCATAATAGAAAAAATTACTAAATTCATTCTGCCTTCAATAGAAACAGCTCCCCAGAACACCAAAGATCCACCTTTAAAATGCCCGATTCATATCAGCCTTTAAAAAATCTGCTCTGTCTTTCGCTATCTTCAGATCCTGCCAGTAACTGTTAAAACCATTTGGTTAATCAAGAATAAAATGTTTTCCATCCGAAAATGCAACATTTTATCATTTAATATTGTCTTAATTCAACTTTAACACAGACGTTCTTTCCCCCATTAAATGCTAATTGATTATTACAGGATTTTTATTCATTTTAACTAGGGATGAAACTAGAGGTCAAGACTCACGGTCGCCACTCGCCACGTGGCGACTTAATTTGAAAAAGTGGCGATCAAAAAAAATTGCTCTGATCGCCATTTTTTCCGCGAATTCGCGAAAATATTTCTTCCGTTTAAAAAAAAAATCTCAGATATCGTTCGTTTAAAAAAGAGAGAAATCCCATTAACGATCGGCGATTCTTTTAATGGGATTTCGATGATGATCGCGCCTTCCGATTTCCAATCTTTCTCCATCCACAACATAAATGTCAATATTCATTTAAAACTTGCTTTATGAGATTGTAGAACCTAGAAAGAAATGGAATTGTTAAATATTTCTTGTTCGTGTAATTATTTTTTGCCTCTCTCCCCCTTTTCTTATTTCCAACTAGCGATCGCCAATCAAATGTTCTGCAGTTGTTTCTCAGTCTTTCTTCATCCATAATATAAATGGCAATATTTTAAACTTTTTTTATTAGATTCTAGAAGTAGAATTGAGAATTTAATATTTCTTATTAATGTAATTATTTTTTTAATCCCCCCCCCCCAAATCTCCTTTCCCCATTCCTAGATATGACAAATGATCAATTCTAGAAACAATAAAGCGATAGAAGTGCTCAATAACTTGATGAATATATTTATTTTTTCTCAATTAAATTATATTTATATTTCATATCTATACCAAATGTGTAAACGGGGGGGGGGGGGGGGGGGGTGAAAAACAGATTTTTAGGTACGAAAATTTTTTCTAAATCAGTTTAAGAAAATTAATGTTCAGTTGATTTCATATCTGTTTAAAACTGATAATTAAATACTATATATATATAATGTATGATTAATGTACATACATAAAAATTTTATTCTATATATGTTTGAAAAATTTGTTTTTCTGATGGTATGAAATTTTTATAAGGTTTTATGTGGATATAAAAGTAACTGCAGTTATATTAAATATATATATATATATATATATATATATATATATATATATATATATTTTTTTTTTTTTTTTTTTGTGTGTAATGAAATAATCCTGAAAATGTTTAAAGTAGATAAAAGCTATATATAACTGTTTAGATAGTCAATTTATTGAAAGTGATGCTAATAATGTCCAACCAATCATGTTTACAGAAAATTTTCAGCAAATTTCTAATTTTAGCAATTAAATGCCAGTTAATGGAATTAAACCTCTGATAATAGGCTAGTACAGATTCTTTGCCTCCCCACCCCCTCCTCAGACTCAAAATAATTTAGTTTTCCTTTAATTCTGATAATAATTATTTTCCATTTGCAGATGGAAGTGCCAGACCAGGTGAAATTTATTAAATGAATCAAATTTTTGTATTTCTTTTGCAATGGGACATAAAATAAATATTCTTGTAAAATACAAATTGTGTATGAGAAATCACATTGTCAGATCATATTATCATTATAGCCTGCTGTTTTCCGTAGCAAAATGCATGTATTAACATACTTGCGAACTTTTCCGGTTTTCCCGGAAGACTTCCGTTTTTTTAACGTATCTTCCGCTCTTCCGGACAGATGATGAAATCTTCCGTTTTTAAAAAAATCGCGGATATCGTTCATTTTAAAAAGAAAACCCAATTGTTCTACATAACTCCTGATTCTCAATCTTTCTCCATCCATAACATAAATGTCAATATTAATTTCAAACTTGCTTTATGAGATTCTAGAACATCTAAAGAAATAGTATTGTTAAATATTTCTTGCTGATGTAATTATTTTTTGCCCCCTCCCCTCCCCCTTCATTTATCTCCCCTTCTTTTTTTAATTTTTTTATTGGCAGAAATACACACATATATATATGCACGTTTATTGTATTATTAAATGACTAATAATTCAATAGTCATTTAATAATAATGACTATTGTATTATTATTAAAATAATACAAAAAAGGGCACTATTTCTTAATTTACTTTTCCGACCGTATCATTTTTGTTTTTATGCTTTTATGCACACACACTTATATATCATATATATATATATATAATTATGTGTATGAATCCGATGTATAACGACGACGATTCATGAGTGGCCACTGAGTTCCTCGTGTCCAGTGGCCACTGGCCACTTCTAAAAATTTTAAGTCTTGACCTCTAGATGAAACGGATATCCGGTAACTATCCGGTATCCGGCCTATCCGGCTGAGTTTTAAATATCCGACGGGGTACCGGATACGGATATCCGGAAATTTCAAGCCGGATATCCGACGTATATCAGGAGGAGAAAACTCAAGCTTAAATTCCCCTCAGATAAAAATTTTGTGACATTTTTTTTTTAGATCAGCTGTAGCTTGTAAAGGTTAAAAAAAAAAAAAAAAAAAGGGAAAAGAAAATTGCAGAAGTCGAATTTGGCCACTTTAGCAAACAAATTTAGCAAAAAGTAGCTTCAGGTTTAAGAGATATAGAAAGCCTATTTTAATTTTGTGCAGAGTTAGCTACGATTTTCCAGAGTGATCTGTAACATTCCCCCTAATCTTCCCCATAACAATAAAAAGAGCTGTTCATTGTTGTTCCTGAACAAATAATATTCACCCTTGGCAGTGCATAGAACTCTGTTTTCATGACTTTTGTTTAATAAGTTGAGAATGTTTAGTAATATTGTTAGTCTTGGAAGTAAAAGCTGTTAGATTGTTTCGAGAATGAGTCAAATGTGCATTTATTGACTAGAACCTGCCTGTTTATTTACAATCCACTTTTCCCTACACAAGAAAGTTGCTTTTGTGACCATATACTTATACTAGCAGACCTTCTGGCATCATTGTCTGTGCCATTACCTATTCAATTAAACGTGTCATCTACCTATTCGATTTGGATTAAAAAAGAAAAAAAAAAAAAAAAAAAAAGCACTGCAATTTATATAAATTTGTACTTTTAATGGAATATCTTGCTAAAACACCTGAATATAGAATTTCCCACTGCGCTGCATAGATATAGTCCCAAAAATTAAAATTACTTCAAATAGAAGTAATATTTAAATTTTCAGGAAGTCTGTATTATCATTTTCAGATTGTTAAAGAAAAGAAAAAAAAAAGAAAAAAAGCTCAATTATTTAAAGTTTATGATTTTGTACATTAGAAAAACTTTTAATTAAATAATTTTAATAAATAATCTAATTTTTTTTTTTCTTATCTGTGCAGAATATAAAAATATAAAATAGTAAAAAGCATTTAAAGAAACAAAAATATAAATTTGTTTTGAATCATTACTTTCTTCTATATTCAATAGAAGAAAGCATTTTATTCGTAAAAATTTTCAACTTCCTGTTTTTGGTGGATTTACGCATTTTGAGTGAACCAAAATTTTGAATTTGACTGTTTTTAGAAAATGTTTGTCTGACAAAAGTTTTGTGTAGCAGCTCTAGTTCAAGAGTTAATGCACAGAATTTCATATAAATTTATACATAGTTACGCATTATATATAAAAAAAAAAAAAAAAGGGTCCATCGAATTTTGGTGCAAATTACTCAATAGGTGGCGCTGCTACACTGTGATTTCTCCCATTTAAAGGAGTAATATATCTCTTCTACTGTGTATAATTAAAATAAGACTAAGTATGTCACAGGGCTATTATGAAATGTTTATTTAATTTCTGTGCATATCGGTCGATAGACGATGCTGTTATCAGGGGTCGATCCAGGCAAAATTTGGGTCCCTTTTGCGGCCCCTTCACAAAATTCCACATAGTAAAAAGGGACCCTTCACAAAATTCAAATTCATAAAAAAGGACCCTTTACAAAATTCAAATCCATAAAAAGGGACCCTTCACAAAATTCAAATTTATAAAATGAGTCCCTTCACAAGATTTTGTTTTATAAAAATGATCCTTTTATTAAATGTTTTCATATTTTCAGTATTATTTTTAATTAATGCCTTAATTTGGTTCAAAGAAACTCTATTAACTTGATATTAAACATTACATAAAGTGATTGTAAAAACGGAAGATTTTACACAATATTTTACTTTTTCACAAAAATATTTTATATTTCACAAAAATGAATAAAAATTTCACAAAAATATTTTGTTTTTCACAAAAAAGGGACCCAAAAATTAAAACCTGGATCGACTCCTGGTTATGCTGCAATTTTCCCGTAAATGGAGAAAGTATCTTGGATTTATTTGTGTATATAATTACACAAAATTTGGTATGTGAGAGGGCCATTTTTATGAAACATCATGTTGATTCAGTTTTGGTGCATATTGGTCGATAAGTGGCTATACTATGCTGCAATTTACCCTGTGAATAGGAAGGTTAAATCTCAACATCTATAACATTTAACTGCACTTAACTTGATATGCAAGATAAATAATAAGAGAACAAGAGCTGGCTTAATTTGGGTGTATATTGACCAACAGATGTCGCAGTTGTACCTCACCTTCTATGATTCTCCTTTGGGCTACATCTCACAATCTTTTGATTAAAATTGCACTAAACTCCACATCTGAAATCTTTATTGTGCGAAGCTATTATTAAGTTTCTTCTGTGCATGTTAAACAGCGTGTAGCTTTTTTATGTAGAGTGATATAAAAGAAAGTTTTGTAATGGCCATAACATACTAAGCCATTGAAGCTTTTAGATTTTATTTTCTCCTTTCTTTTATGTTTTCTTATAAATGTCTCAAACGAAAGTATTGGATTCATAAAAAATTTCTACATTTGGTATTCGCTGGATTTATACATTTTAAGCAGTCCAGAACCTGGTTTGATCAATTTTTAAAAATTTGTGTTTGTGTGTGTGTGTGACAAAAATTCCGTTCAACTGATGTCGGCCTTATTTAGGTGTATATCAGCCGACAAGTGGATCTGCTATTATGATTTTTCACAAGCCTATATCTCAGCATCTATTCATTAAAATTGCACCAAACTCCATATGTAAAATATTTATTGTGTGAAGCTATGGTTAAACTTTTACACAATTTAAACAGTAAGTGGTGTGTGATGGCCACAATATATACGTTTTCTTAATATTGCACAAATAAATAGAATGCTAAATAAATATGCTTTAGTAAATTATATTTAAAATGTGTTTAAAAGAATAGTATATGAAATGTGTTTATATTTTATTGTTTTAAAATAAAGAAAAAGAAAAGAAATATACAACACAACAAAAAACAAAACTAATGTCGGATATCCGTATCCGGCAGGCAAAGGAGCTCCGGATATCCGATATCGGGTATCCGGCAAAATCACTATCCGTTTCATCCCTAATTTTAACATATTATTAATAATTTTAAACATGCATAAATGTGGACCCCAAAATTTCGTTAAAAATTACGAGCAAATTCAGCAGCAGTCATTATGAGTAGAACAGTTAGAGGAATTATGAGTCTTCGATCTCTGTCAAACAACTCTGATTTTGCATCAGATCTCTCTCCTATCGAACCAGCAGTTCAGCGTTTGATCACATTTCTTTCAGCAATTTTAGATCTTCGAATTTCATTAGAAATTCGGCGGATTGAAATTATTCTTCCACTTAAAAAAAACATTTATCATACTTCACTACATGAACGTTCTTTTTTTTTCGAGGAATTATCAGTAATGTCCGTCCAAGAAAAATTGAAGGTTTATATACGAATTAATCTAGCCCAGTAGTTAACAAATTCGCATGTCGAATTTGTCGTAATTTGTCGTAATTTTTGTCGAATTAATGTCGTAATGTATTCACTAGTAAGTTAAATAAAACAAAAAAATCTTGATTGTCCCTATAATTATGAACATCTAAAAACATGGAGAAAAAAATATTTTGCATTATTTTTTTATTAATTTGTTTCTTTCATATTAAAAACTAGTATGTTGTGGCCACCACAAGACTTTCTTCTATATTTTCCTATACATATTCAATCAGTAACAATATTAAAAAAAAAAAAAAAAAAAAAAAGATTTTTTTTTTTTTCTTTTTCTTTTTTTTTTTCTTTTTTTTTTTTGTGTGAAAATTAATACATATTCAATCACTAACAATAATAATAAAAAATAAAAAAATAAAAAAATCGAATTTTTTTTCTAAGTTTTTTTTTTTTTTTTTTTTTGGTAAAAGTAAAAAAAATCGATAACTTTGTTTTAAATTATCACAGATTTATGGTTCAACCATTCGTTTTAAAGGTATTGACGAGATCTTTCGAATGATACCCATCTTCAAAATTTAACCCCCCCCCAGGGGGGGAACCGATGCCCCCCCATGCACAATTTTTTTTTCCTAGTTAACTACTACTATCATCAATAATTCAAATTAATTTTACAATCACAAGTTTAAAATAACTCTCATTATGCCCATTTATACGGAATTTTGTCCTATGCTGCCATGTTAAAAATTTGCATAAAATGCGATTACAGCGCCACCTGTTGAGCTATTGATCCCCAAATCTAATGGGCACCAGTTCATGTCAGGGTGCAACTAAATACCAAGTTTGGTTAAATTTCATTCATATGTTCGTGAGATACAGCGTCCACAAAAAAATGATACAGACACACAGACAGACAGACACACAGACAGACAGACAGACAGACATTTTTTAAAAACTATCAATTCGTGTTCAGGACATCCCAAAACGTGTAGATCCGTCAAAAAACGGAGGTCGAAAATTTTCGCGAATCCAATACTTTCTCTATATTACATATAGAAGAAAGTAAAAATTATAGCAGTTTTGGTTTTTAGAATACTAGATATATTAAGTGCACTTAGTGTAACCTTGTTCACAATTATTTTCACTTTAGTTATTTCAAAACAGAAAGTGTCCTTATAAATATGAGAAGGAGTGTATTATATTACTATATATATATATATATATATATATATATATATATATATAAAGAAATTTCTCATAAAATGAATTATTTTATACCTATAATATATTTTATATACATTAAGTCTTATTCAGAATTCAACTACCTATTTTTCAAATTACTATAATTACAATTATTAATCCGATCTAATTTGAAACTAAACAATCATCTCTATAAACAGCGGGTAAAAAAAGTCTCCGTATGCAGATACGAATGCAAATCAAAGTTTAATTTGTCACACAAAATTCATAATGATAAAAATGAAAACTTAAAAATGAGTTAAAACTAATATTATTTAATATTTATTCATATTAAAAGGATGACACAATCTGACCCATGAATGTTAAACTTTGATTCATCGCTAAAAAGAATGAATTCCCAAAAAGATAATGGCTTGCTTACATGCTTCTTTGCAAACTCGAGGCGCTTTTTCCTGTTGCACAAACTTATATAGGGTTTCTTCCGGGCCGCACGTCCATGATAACCACTTTTTTTAATGACATTTCTCACGGTTTGACTTGAGACTTTAATGTTGTAACTAACCATTAAATCAGCTGCCAACTGCGGTGCACTAATTCGTGGATTTTCTTGAACTTGGCGTATGATGTTTCTTTTATGCACGCGATTTAATTTTGACGGCCTCCCGGATCGATTTCTATCCTCAAGTGAATGAAGTTTACGATATCTTTCAATGATATATTGCACACAGTGGCGGATTTAAGGGGGGGGGGCTAGGGGGCTGAAGCCCCCCCCCCAAATAAAAAACACTGACATTCACAATTGAATATTGCAATTGCAAATTTTTTATTGGTCTAGAATAACACTTTGAAAAATCTTAGCTCCCCCCCCCCCCATAAGTCAAGTTCTGGATCCGCCACTGATTGCACAGTAGACTTCGATTTTTTAGTCATTTCACTAATCCTTTTCATGGATAATCCATCTTTTCGCAATTTAATCACTAATTTCCGAATAGCTCTGGGAACTTCCATTTTGAGACGATCAATAACAAACTTGAACTCAACAACTGTCGATATGTTGTTTTCTTATCAGTGATTAACTTTCTAACGTCAAAGATTTACTGCGGGCCTGTTTTAAACACGTCAGAAAGAATTTGCATAACGCGTACGGAAACTTTTTTTGCACTGCAATTTTCAATTTACCTTAGATATTTCAAATAATATGCTTTTCACGTTTTGTAAAAATGAAAATTTATAAAAATCTCTTTCTACGGACTTATACTAAACACATATAGACAGTATTTAAAGAAAAAATGCAATACTTTACAAATTGTGCTAATTTATTCTTAAATTTAGTGACCGTACGGAAACTTTTTTTACCCACTGTATATAAATGGCTAAGAGAGTTTTCTTCCTATTTGTCTGTGTGCTGACGCAAGTTGATTAGCTAAGAGAGATTTTCTTCTGTTTATCTGACCGCAAGTTGCCACCAGTTTTTCATACTTCAGTTAATTTAAAAATTTGGCACCAGCTTTTCATACTTTAGTTAATTTAAAAAAATCTAATTGTGCGATCGATAAGTTAATTAAACCGACGGATTCATTTGGTACCTTATTTGTAACGAAATTTTGATTAGATTTTTTAAAAGTAATTAAAATGTGAAAATAATAACCTGGTAAAACTTTAAAAATGGACATTTAAATTTTTAATTGTTGCTAAAAGAAAGTTTTTTTTTTTTTTTTTTTTTTTTACAACATAAAATAAAATATGCTTTTACGCGAAAAAAAAAAAAAAAATCAAATACTCAATTTTAGATCCCCCCCCCTTTTGTTTAAGTAGTATATTTTTGTCACGGATGAAACGCGCTTGGCAGGAAAGCTAATTCAGCATTACATTAAAGAGCTTTACTTATTGATACTCCTGGGTAATTTTTTTAAATTTTGATGCTGAAATAGACCGGACATTTTTCGCCAAAGACTCCTTTCGTAAAAGCCACTTTAAGCCAAGTAGCGCATAAAAAATATAAATAAATTATAAAATATTGAAAAATAGAAAAGAAAAGAAAAGAAAAGAAAGGAAAACGAAAAGAAAAGAAAGAAACAAAAAAATAACAACATAAATTTTGTATTTTTGTCTAAAGCGACGATAAAAATTCAAAAGTCGCCAAGGGGAGCTACATTAAGGTTTTACCATGATCAGGTTTACATATTTCATTGCTTATTTTTCTATATACCAACTACTATTAACTAACTCAACTACTATTATAACCACAAAAATTGTCTCATATTACTCCGTGACGTAGCCGATCATAGCACATTGTAATATTATATTTGGTGGTAAATTGTTGTCATTTTATGGTTGATCGAATAAATCAAATAAATATAGAAAATAACGTGAAAGAAAATATTATGCACACTCCACGAATCCGCGTTTGTAATGATCGATAGATGGCGCTTTTTCAGCTCTTGTTGTTAGTAAATATTACAGCCACGTGTATCTATTTTTGTTCTTTTGTTATTCTACTTAATATTCGTACTATAATTTCTCCGCCATTACATCATGGAAAATTGATTGCTTTTGGAAAAAAAATATTTCAGTTTATTCAAAGTTCGATCGAAAGTAGATATTTAACTGAAGCTGAACAAATATTAGTTTCAAATCATCTGATTAATTCTTGACTTCCATTAGCCGAAGCAACTGAAATTTTAAATTTGTCATTTGGAAATAAATGGAAGCTTAATTCTGGATTTCTTGGTCCTTTGGAGTTACACTGGAGCACACAACAGTATGTGTTATCTTTTTTACCGGATTTATTCATTTTTATTCAATAAATATGTGTGAAACTAAACATCGGCTAGCAATGGCGACTTGATGGAATTCGAATTAAAGCATGTTTATTGTAATTTCCCCTTAGCCCATCAGAGGGCGAGCATTTCATTACAATCGCGGATAGTGTTGTTCATATGTAACTGGGATTCAAATATAAAACGGCTACTTCAACTTTTTCGACTGTCCGTTTCGAAAGTGTCTTCTGATAAGCACCCAAATGGCAACCCACTGGTAAGCTATTGACACAGGCAATAGGGACAGACACCCGAGAGTCTGCGAATGAGTGGGTCGCTGCCGAAGGCAGCGTGAAACCAAAGCGGGCTTTAAAGCAATTTCATGATTTCTTTAAATTTTATTTTTGTTTGTAAAGCGATATAGAAAAGCGTTTCCTTTAAATATAGTGACCAGCGCAGCGAGAAAAGTCTTCGTTGATTCACTACCTTCATTGATTTCATGAATTAAAAAATGGTTTCGTTAACAAACTTTCATCTATTGGCAAGCAGGCTCAGGCAACATCAGGCCGAGTTTTGTACATTTCGAGTTTGATTTTGAAATTTTTCCCGCATTCGGAATTCGGTTCGTTCCCGAACCGGGGATTTGCTAGTTAAAAAATTAATTAAATAAATAAATAAAAATCTTTACATTGACATTACCGCAAGAATTAGTTCTAATCTCTTTATTTTATCCGCGTTTGTAATGATCGATAGATGGCGCTCTCTGAACTGCAGTTGTTAGTAAATAAAATAGCCACGTGGGTTAATAATTGTTCTTTCTCCGCCATTACATCATGGAAAATCGATTGCATAATATGATGATATGCAGTGGTGTGATAATTTCACCTTAGCCCACCAGAGGGCGAGCATTTCATTACAATCGCGGATAGCATAAACATATTTGAAACACAGAAAAATAGCGGCTAATTTTTTTTTTTTTTAGTGAATAAATGATATAAAAACGTTCAAGATATATTATCAACATTCGCCCTTATTAAAATATTTTCAGTTATTTATTTAATAACCGAGATATCGTTGGTTCAGCCATGTAACATTAATTACAAATAGTCTTTTTTCAAAGAACACCGAAATAAAACAAATCTTATACTATTAAGTGAGCAATATTTGTATATATATTTCACTGTTCTCGAAAACGGTAGCTCGGACAGTCACGAGATTTAACACAAAGGTGCCCCCCCGAAGGATCATTGTGCACATCGAAGTCAGAATTTCGAATTTCTGTTTAGTTTTCTTTTAATTAATAAAAATATGAAAATAATAAGCTAATAATAGCAAAAAACTAGCCATTTAAATTTAATCCATAATTTAATTGTTGCCCAAAAAAAAAAAAAAAAAAAAAAATCGAGTTTATTTTTTTTTTCCCAACAGGAAAATAAATACATTTATCTAAACATGAACAATACTACACACTACTGATTGCAGAGCTTCCAAATTTGGCATATAGGTACCTGGGACCCTGCAGGTGTGCACCTCATCGAGATTTTTTTAATTTCGAATTTGAATTTTTTAAATTAATGTTTTTTCGATTTTAAACATTGGCTTTTATGTTTCATTTTTCATGAATTTATTCTTCGATTGTAATCGTCTGCGTATCTTAGCAACGGCTATATTATGCAATTTATTTTTTATTTAATACATTTATATTTGAGGGCGAATCTTTTTTCTCTTTTTAATTTATTATATTTATTGAAAATAAAATGGTAATGCAGTAGAAAAAATTAAATATATTAAATTTAAAAACGTATTTATAACAGTTATGTTTATGTATAATTTTTGTAGCATAACAATTATTTTTCATTTGTTAATTTAATTTCTTTAAAAGTTTTTTTTTTTTTTTTTTTTTTTCTAATTTATAGTATTTGTCAGGAAATAATGGTAGTATATAGTAAAAAGGATTAAACTGATTGGAATTTATTTGTTTTTTTATGTATTATTTAATTCCTTCTAAAAGAAAATCTACTTTTTATTTCATTTCATTACATTGGTCGGAATCAAATTGTAACACAGTATAAACAGCATGAGCAATAAAATACTTAGTTCAAAAACTGAAATATTTAATAGACGCTGAGATACAGTTATCTTTAAAATCGTAGTTCTTAAATAATGGCAGACCCACCTATCGTCAATAAATACCCATATTGAAATACATAGGAAAGAGATTTCTGCAGGCAGTGGGAACCTGCTTCCGATACAGTGCGGGCAGAAAAAGAGCTGCCGTAGTCAGCGAGTACCCGATGCGAGGTCTAGAGCGATTCCAATGTAATTATTTTAGTTTTTATTTATAATGTGATGGGGTGAAAAATAAATAATGATCCATTTCATTTAAATATAGTGGCCAGCGAAGCGGGCGTAGCCTGCTAGTAGTATATAAATATACCTGCCATTAAAGCAATAGGGAAGTATTCGATCAATAAGATTTTGAATGCTGTCTGTGTTTAGGCTTAAATGTCGTTTCCTGTTTTTAATTTGTTTGTTTAAATGGGGTTAAAATGCCATACACATTAAAATGCAATGTGATTTACGCTTGTGTACTGTACATACACACAGAGAATATGAATTTCTGTCAAAAAATTCTTTGATATTACTTGCACTGTTAAGATGCAACTATAATAACTGCTGGACGAATGATTTAGCATCTAGTAATTAATATGAAACAATTTTAAACTTCTCTGGTGCATAGAATAATGGGTGAAAATTTATACTCCGATATGGTGGCTTTGTTTGCATATTCTGCAAAACAAAGCGATCGTACTAGATTGTTAAGTTTAGCCAAATACGATTTTTACTTTCTTCTATATTCAATAGAAAAAAGTATTTGATTCGTAAAAATTTTCGACCTCGGGTTTTTGATGGATTTACACGTTTTGAGAGCTGTAGAACACGATTTGACCATTTTTAGAAAATGTCTGTCAGTCTGTGTGTGTGTGTGACAAAGTTTTGTGGCAACTGTATCTCAGGAACTACAGCACAGAATTTCATACAAATTGGTATGTAGTTGCACCTTGACATAAATTAGTGCCTATCAACCTTCGGTAAAAATTGTCTTAGAAGTTGCGTTGCCATTCCGCTTTTTCTAAATTTTTAACATGGTGATATAGGACAAAATTTTGTATAAATGTGCATAAAGAGAATTATTTTTTAGTAATCATTATAAAATTTACAAGAATTATTTATAATAGAGATAGTCAACTGGGAAAATTTTTTTGTATGTGTAGGAGCCTCGCCGGTAGTCCCCCCTCGAGGGGAGTAAATTTTCAAGATGGGTATCTTTCGAAAGGTCTCGTCAACACCTTTAAAATGAATGGTTGAACTATAAATCTGTGATAAATTAAAACAAAGTTATCGTTTTTTTTTTTTACTTTTAACGAAAAAAAAAAAACTTAGAAAAAAAAATCGTAATTTCTTTTTTTTTTTCGAAATTTAACCAAACTTGGTATTTAGTTGGCTTCTGACATAAACTGGTGCTGATTAGATTTGGGGATCAATCGCTCAACAGGTGGCGCTGCGATTGTATTTTTTCTAAATTTTTAACATGGCAGTATATGACAAAATTTCGTATAAATATACATAATGAGAGTTATTCTTAAACTGCGATTGTAAAATTAATATGAGTTATTGATAATAGTAGTAGTTAATTAGGAAAAAAATTGTGCATGTGGGGGCATCGCTTCCCCCCCTTGGGGGAAGTACCCCCAGGCGGGGGGGGGGGGGTAAATTTTCAAGATGGGTATCGTTCGAAAGGTCTCGTCAATACCTTTAAAACGAATGGTTGAACTATAAATATGTGATAATTTAAAACAAAGTTATCGATTTTTTTTACTTTTAACGAAAAAAAATCTGAATAAATATCGCTTTTCTTTTCTTTTTTTTTAAATATTATTTCTGAGTGAATTTGTATAGGAAAATATAGAAGAAAGTCTTGTGGTGGCCACAACATACTAGTTTTTTTTTCTTTATGAACAAATACGTAGCATTAAATTGCGATTTTTGATTATTTATTCAAACAGCTCAAATCTTTTTAATGAAGAATGAAAGTAACATTTAAATTGTAATTACTTATAATATTTCTATACATATATTTAATATAAAAACTGAAAACTATGTGAAACAAGAGCAAAATCCAATTAAATAAAATAGAAATAACGAAATGAAGCAGAGGCCACCACGGCTTAAGACAGGTGGAGGGGGTTAAAAGAGTTTGTTGAACACCCAACTTTCCACAAATCCTTTGCAGAACCACACGGTAACAAAAGGAAAAATGTTAAAATGAAGATAATAATTACTGCATATAAATTAATAAAGAAAAATTAAATTTAAAAAAATTAAGCAAGCAAAAATGAAATTTACTGTACATAATTGTAAAAATTAATTCTTGTTAAAACTATTTAATAATATTTAGCATATTAGACTATTTTAAACTGTATATTTTTATACTACTGGGTGAAAATTATTTCATAATTTTTGATATTTATAAACCAAATTTATATAAACTACATCAATCATAAATATTATTGTATTTTAAAATATTACAAACTATGTACAGCTTATGCTTATACATATATGTTCAGGTTTTTCATTGAATGTTGAAATTTTGTTTTTCATTAGGAACAGATAATTCAGAAAAGACAAATGTAAAGAGTTAATCCATAAGCTTGTAGACTGAATGCACCGTTTTGGAATACAACGCAACGGAAAAAATTTAAGAACACTTTGGTTTTTAATCCTTAACTGCATAGCGATGTAGATTTGCATCGTATGTTCAAAATCTCATATCTCTTCATGTAGCAAGCAACCTTTGCATAGTGTTTTCTATTTTATTTTTTATTTTACATGTTACCAAAAGTATTTTATTGTTTTCGAAAGCAACTAGAGTCTTTGACACTTTATTTGTTTATCTGTAACAATTTCCATTTGTTAGCACGCTATCTAAGTACAATTTCATTTCATCGGATATAATAACGAATTACGATTATTCATATAAAAAGTAATAAAACATACAGGAAAAATAGTTTTCGGATAGAAACAAGTTAAGATTAACGAATAATATTTATATTTTTGCATACTATACTCATAAATCTATGCAAGAAAAAATTAGCTTTTTTTGATGATGTAGAAATACATCAATATTTGAAATGATGTATTAAGAAAATAAGTACTCTTATAGAAAATTCAAGTTTCAGATAGAGACAAAGATCCAGATTATAAAGGTAAAAACAAATAATAAAAAAAGATACTACTAGATAAGATTAATTAACAAACTATTTTTTCAGATAATGTGAAGAACTTTCTATATTTGCAACTTATCTGCCAAATAAGAAATTATTCAGTCAAATAATTGGCAAGTTTTCAAGTACGTGATCATTCATGGTACAATCAGTTACTTTTTCAATTTTACTTGATTGAACTGAAATTTGAATTAGCTTAAAATCTGAAATGAAATGAAAATTTAAAAAGTACTTTTAAAAATGCTCGATAACGTGCAGGATAAATTTAAATAAACTGTCGGACTCAGAGTGTTACAATAGCATCCATCATTTCTTTTTAATATTAAAACAAAATAGAGAAAATTTTAATACAGCAGTAGAAAATTTCACAAAAAATAAATGATTGGATCTTACCGTTTCACGTCTTTATTCGTATGTCGATAGTTCAAATTCATGCTTTTAGCAAACTGCTTTTACTATTGTTTCAGTTAAAACAATCAAATAAGAAGAAAATTGACCAGACGACACGCACAGCGTATGAACACAAACAATAAAATGTAAAAATAGCAACTATTATTCATAAATGCATAATAAATAAGATGGGGCGTCCGTGTTTTGGTTTCGGTTTAAAAAATGCCGCACAGAGTAATGCCGGGTAACAAACAATGCTACAGTCTGAATGGTTGGTGAATTGTTGGCGAGATTTTTGAAACGTCTCGTCTCTCTATCAGTCAATCAGCGAGGCAACATCCACAACAAAGAGCGATAAATGTACCGAAGATGGATACCCAACTTCAAGAAAGTTAGAAGCTTATAATAGTTGCAGGGGTGCCATTTCATAGATGCGCGAATTTTTAGCTATTTGAGATTCCTTGCGCACTACGTCATGCGGCGAAAAGATCAAATCTTGTTTACATCTGAAATAAAGTCGTGTACACTAATGGTGGCTGGTGCACGTAAAATCTGTCGTGGCCGCAATGTCCTCCATGTTCCCATCAAAAATTATACCTCTGGGGGTCACCGAAGCGGGAGAGCCATCCCTTCCGTGGAGGATCAAAATTGCGATGGCATGTCTCCGGACCACCTCTAGGGAGTGAATCCCAGACCGTCGCCAATTGCCCATCTCCGCAGCACTAGTGCGACGTAAAACCCAGCCAACCAACCATCTGAAATAACTGTGTTTAAATTGCGTTTTTATGATTTTTTTCTTTTCTTTTAATCGAATTTGTTTAAATGTACCGTATGATACTCTTAATCTACGTCTTTTGTTGGTTCTTTGACATGCTCCGTATTAGAGCACATAATTTTTTTTAAGAATAGATTATTGAAAGGGATAGAAGAAGATTGGTGAAAAACTGTGATGTATACAAGTAATAGTAATAGATTGCTCATAAAATCAAATCATGTAATATATCATCGTGTATATTATATCATACATTTTCAAGATCAAAAGTAATAAATCAAAGGGATATTAAATTAGCAATAATCATGTAATAAGTATGCTTGTTAAAAGTTTTTGCTACTTCCCTTCGATTTTCAAGTATACTCTTTTGAAAGTAGACAGTAGCCAATGCCTGTTGTCTGCTTTCAAAAGTGACATTTCTTTTGATTCAAATAAGGACATAATTAAGATTTTGTTATAATTTATTATCTTTATGAAACATGAAACAAATAGTGGTATCTCATAATAAACAAAATGTTTAAGTTATGTAGTGGATAAAAAAGAGTACACACAAAAATATTTCTGCAGTTCAAAATTAAATTTGCAGTAAATACAATTAAAATGAAATAAACTTGTATGTAAAAAAAAAAAAAAATCTGAAGTACTTTTTAGTGCTAGAGGCCTATTTCAGTCGGTACAGTTGTCGAATTTTTATAGGTCACTCTTAATTAGTGCTAGAGGCCTATTTCAGTCGGTTTATTGAATGGGGATTTATTGAATGAAGTCCCCCCAAGGCACAACTTTGACATGAGTCCCCCCCAGGCCCAACTTTGACACGAGTCCCCCCCCAAGGTACCCCTATTTCAGTCGGTACAGCGTTGTCGAATTTTTATAATACACTCTTAATAGTGCTAAGGGCCTATTTCAGTCGGTTTATTGAATGGGGATTTATTGAATGAAGTCCCCCCAAGGCACAACTTTGACATGAGTCCCCCCCAGGCACAACTTTGACACGAGTCCCCCCCCAAGGTACCCCTATTTCAGTCGGTACAGCGTTGTCGAATTTTTATAATACACTCTTAATAGTGCTAAGGGCCTATTTCAGTCGGTTTATTGAATGGGGATTTATTGAATGAAGTCCCCCCAAGGCACAACTTTGACATGAGTCCCCCCCAGGCACAACTTTGACATGAGTCCCCCCCAAGGTACCCCTATTTCAGTCGGTACAGCGTTGTCGAATTTTTATAATACACTCTTAATAGTGCTAAGGGCCTATTTCAGTCGGTTTATTGAATGGGGATTTATTGAATGAAGTCCCCCCCAGGCCCAACTTTGACATGAGTCCCCCCCAGGCCCAACTTTGACATGAGTCCCCCCCCAAGGTACAACTTTGACATGAGTCCCCCAAGGCCCAACTTTGACATGAGTCCCCCCCAGGCCCAACTTTGACATGAGTCCCCCCCAAGGTACAACTTTGACATGAGTCCCCCCAAGGCCCAACTTTGACATGAGTCCCCCCCCAGGCCCAACTTTGACATGAGTCCCTCCAAGGCCCAACTTTGACATGAGTCCCCCCCAAGGTACAACTTTGACATGAGTCCCCCCCTCAAGGCACACTTTTGACATGAGTCCCCCCCAAGGCACACCTCCCCCTCATTGGGAAAAAGAGAAAAAACGTTGTTTTGCGGCTATAAGACAGTTTGGACTTCCAACGTTATTTGTTACAATATCTGCAGCTGAAACACATTGGTTTGATTTAATGAAAACTTTATCATGGAATTTAGATCGTCATGAATTAACTAAAGAAGAATTTATCGATATTAACAAGTTTAGCAGTAGGCCTCTGGCACTAAATTAAAATCTGTCAATGTCAGATTTTCATGTTTTAAATAATGAATTAATGTCGTGTCTGTATAATTTTTTAATTTTTTTTTTTTTTAAATCCTCTGTAGAAAGTGTCTGGATAATTGAAAATTTTATGAAATTGTTTTTATGTAGTAACATATTTCAATGTAACTTTTGTAATAACATGTTAAAAGTATCAGTGGTAGCACGTGTTTTCCAATGAAAATAGTTTTAAAAATACCAACAAGCCAACATGAGCAAAAAGTTTTGAAACTATTTCTGTCATATCATATTTAAACAATGGATATATATATATATTGTAAAAAATTGTTGATTATTGCTCAAACATTTTGGAGTATTATATATTAAAAAAAAAAAAAAAAAAAAAAAACACCACAGAACTGAGGTTTAAAAGTAATATGTACAAAATTTTGAATAAACACCATAAAATGCAAGAGTTCACAATAATTGTTTCAGGCGAAAAGAAATCATGACCCTTTCGGCAGCGCGTCTCCGGACCACCTCTAGGGAGTGAATCCCAGATCGTCGCCAATTGCCCATCTGCGCTGCACTAGTGCGACGTAAAACCCAACCAACCCTTCGGCAGCGCTTTATTGGCAGCACTCTTGCCTACTTTACCAAAAATTGATGACATTTTTGCAGGCTATAGGAAAATTAATTATGCATGAATGTTCTTGCTTAAACTACTATTGATCAGAATATTCAAAAATCTAGATAATTTGCAACTATTATATGATGTATGAAAATTGTTCTTAAAATTAAAATTTCATGAAATATTTGTACTTTTGTTAGGTACACCTTTATTTCAGTATTGTATGTATAACATATAAATTATTTCTTAAAGATTTGCTACTCAAATGAAGTTCTAAGAAGTAAATAAAAGAAATTATTCTAAAATCTACAAAATACTTTTTAAGCTGTGCGGATTTTAAATTTAGTTCTTTAAATTAAATTAGTTAATATATTATACCATATATTAATTTCAAGAAGTTCCATGATTATTTATGGGAGTTAAAGTGGGTATAGACTGAACTCATAAACACTTTTGAACTTTGTTGGAAAGAGTTAAAACAAGAGAGTTGAAACAAAGAGAATAACAAGGTAAAAATAAATTTCGGCAGCTGTAGTATTTTACATAAGGTTTGCTTGCTGTACTTTTTAATAATAATAGAAATAAAAAATATTTATGTTCAAAACAAAACATCGCCAACAACGCGATAAAGTAATTTTTTCGTCTTAGAGATGAAGAAAAAAAAAAAAAAAAAAAAAGGAGATAAACGGCATTTTTTTTTTTTTTTTAACCTTCGATAAAATATGGTTATTGTTTCACCTCCGATCGGAAAACAGAGGAATTTTTTGTTATATATTTCTATACTAGCCGCCTTCGGCGACCAGCTGGTTCGCCACCCCTGAAAAATCCGACTTTACGAAACTCCCGCTCGGTGGCGCCTGCGGCGCCTTTTTCCCGTTTCAGGTCAAATAACAGCTTATTGATATATCGTGAAAATAGCTTATTGAAAGCGCAGTAAATTCCCGTGCGGTAGCGCCTTCGGCGCCCTCTTCCCTTTTCAATATCTGAAACAGCCTGTTCGCTCACCATGTTATGATCTTTCAAATTTCTGACTTTAGCTAAGTCCCGCTCGGTAGCGCCTGCGGCGCCTTATCCCCGTTTTAGAACTTACGACACCTTCCTCGCTCATTGGAATTTGAAATATTGAAATTTTAAAATATTACAGCGCCATCTGGCGGTAGAAATTTCTGTAATATATTGTTCAATTCCAAATCAACAAAGCTTTCAAATGATGTATTACTTGTGAAATTATTTTAATTAGTAGCTGAGATACAAAAGAAAACCTAATCAGGACACCTTAAAACTTGTAAATCAGGTGAAATCTCGAATTCCACTTTCGATAATATAAAAATGAAATTATACTAATTAGAAGCTGAAACACAAAGATAATACAAACATTTTTTTAAAAGATTTGTGTCTGACTTATCTGTGGTTTTCTCCAAAACTTGCTTAATTCCGGGCTATATACCGTTAAAATTTATTAGTACGAAATGGGAGCGAAAATCTGAATTTGAAACTCTAAAATATAAAAGAATAAAAATTTTCTGGTTTTTCCGTAGTTTTCTCCGAAAGTTTCGTACAGAATTTGAACGGCTTATATCATTTTAATAGCCTGCAATAAAAATACTTTAAAATATCTTTTGAATGATGTATTTCTATCAAGGGCGATTAACGATTTCTATTGAAATCCATCTAAAATTTTTAAATTGAAAAAACTCAAAAACTGCTTTTTTTATTTCCAGTACTGCCAGAATGTCTAGCACCTGGCACTGAAGAATCTTATTCTCTCTTCTCTGTCAAGGTCAGATCAAGATAGCAAGCAGTATACAGTTCATTACGGAATGGCGATAATGGTTTAATGCCTAAAACTAAAAAAATTATAACTCATTCAGTTTTTGAAATTTTCTCTCAATCTTTTGGGAATTGAATTATTGAAGCGAGATCTTTTCAAAAAAAAAAAAAAAAAAAAAAAAAGAGAAATGATTTATCTCTAAACGCTTTTGAGTTATAAAATGTTTTGTGAAAAAATCGATGTTTCGTAAAATCTAAAAATATGGATCGCTAATCCGTATTTTGTAAAAATGTTTATATGGTTCGAAAGAGGATTAAATGACCTTTCCTTATATACCAGTTGTTAAGAAATGGAACAGTTACTCGGTCGTACAGGGCGTTTCAAAAAAGACGATCGCGAAAAAGAAAAATTTTCGACCCTTTTTAAAACTTTTTTTAAAAATATAAAATATCCGTATTTTTTAAAAACAAATTGTATCGTAAGAATCTGTAATAAATGCTCTTTCTCGTGGTATAGGTGTATTTTCGATATTTCCAACAGATCGGCAGCGATCGATTTACAAAAACCCACGAAATTTTTCTCTCTCTGCTTTCTCTTTTGAGGAACACGCTGAAGGGCGGAAATTACGTTCCGCTCGCTTTTTAATTAGACATTGGTCGACGTTTTTAATTAATATCTCCGGAACTAATTAAAATTTTTAAATTCTGTTTTCACTATCAACTCGGGAAGGCTTCTGAGCACCCGTATGTCAAATTTTATACTTCTGCGTTCAGTAGGGGCTGAACGTATAGATGCACAGACAGACAAACATCTTCTTTTATTATTATAGATTAAGCAAAATACGTTGATTATGAAGTAATTCTACCCTATTTTTTCCGAGGACATGCATTTTATATTTAAAAATATAGAAAAAATTTAACAAAAGTATGGTAATCATAGTTTTTGTCGAGTAATTCATGAATAAATGTAAAAGTACGGCAGAAGAAAGGAAATTATTTTTTGTTATTTTATAAAAATATTTATGTAATATTTTTACAAGCTAAAAATACCTATTTTATTTATTTTAATTAAGCATTATTATTAATAAGGACATAATTATTTATTTTTGTAAAAATATTAACCAATAACTAAAAATAAAATTTGAATTAAAAATAATTTGTAAAAATATTAACTATTTTTAGAAATTAAAAAATATGTTTTTATTTATTTTATTTACGTTTTCTTATTTAATTCATTTTTTAGTTTTTTAAAATATTATGTAAATAAAAATAATAATTTATTTAAATATTATTTATTAAATTTATTATGGCAAATATCATTAAAAAGAAATTTATATTTCATATGCTAGTAAATAACGTATACCTTATTTTCTTTATTTTTATTCTTTTATTTTAAGAAAATAGATACTTTTCGCGTACTAGCAAATAATCAAAAAATATTTTTTAATATAGTTATTGTTGGTTTAAATGGGACCACAGAGTAAAAGCAGAGTCCTTTTAACATTCACAATAACATTTAATATAGAAAAGAAGAATAACATATTGCTGGCATTTCTATGCCGCACGCAGAACAGCTTTTTCGTACAGACTAATACAAACCTCTCTCTGACGAGCGAAGGATGCACCGCTCTTCCAAAGAATATAGAAGAGAGAAAGAATTGCGTTGCCGCTTTGACTGCAGCACTCGTGCTTACTTTGTTCGCCTGATGAAGGGTCGTGTGTTTTTTCGACCCGAAACAATTGTTGCGAGTTTATTGCATTTTATGGTGTTTATTCAAAGTTTGTAAGTAATAAGAACAGCTTCAGCTAAAGCGTAACTATCGCCCTCTAACGATAGCATATTTCAGCTTGCATGGGAAGCCAACATTACAGGATGACCATCTGCGCGATTTCTCCCTCCTTTCCCGATACCTTTGACCTGAATGCGCATGCGTTGAAGATCCGGCTGGCGGACATGTTGTTTTTCTGGTTTTTCTTAGGGTAGGGAGTAGGAAGGGAAGGGAAAGTCGTGTCGTTACGTGAGGCGGCAATTTTAAAACATGTAATCTAGTTTGTTCAGTTTTAGCGTTATAAAAACTTGGATAAGCTTTAGAAAAGGTAAGAATGTGATATTTTTAGCTTATAACATTCTACATGTTCTATTTATTAAAGTCTTATTTTAATATCAATTAAACATTCATTTTCGTATCTGCCTAAGTTATTAAGCCTAACTTTTGGTACTTGCAAACACAGTTGTATCCCTGAAAAAACTGCGCCTGTTACAGAAAACCGCTTAGAAACTATGGATTCATTTTATTAATGTAGTCTTCTGAGATGGAAATAGTGAAAGTAACTGTTTTTGATTATTATGTTTCTGAATGAAGAAGACAAGTGGAGACAAGAGTTTAAAATATAGGAGCTAATTTTAAGTGAATGCCCTTGCAGACTGGTCATTATGTATTTTAAAATGCTAGTTGCAAGGGTGTTTTCTTGAAAATTTAGAAGATGGTGCTTAAGAAGGTTTGTAAGTTCTTTTTTCCTTTTTATATTCTGAAGTATTTATTTAATGTTTACATGATTATATATATAATCTAGGTTATGCAAATTGCAAATTTTTAAAATAATATCCTAAGTTTCACTGACTTATAATTTTAAATATATTAAAATTTCTTTACTGTTATTTATAAAATAAAATATATAAACTTGTTTAACTGCATAACAAAACAAAGATTCAGTTCATTTTTATTCCACATCTTTATAAAAAATATATTCTGCTTTTAAAACAAAAAGCAAGAAAATTTTATTATTCCGGGAAAAAAAATATTGTTTCACAAATAAATACTGATTTATAGGTTTCGCTGAATAAGTTTTGAAATTACCCTAGTTCTTTATTTTTATTATTATTGTATTTTACTTATTTTTTAAAATGCATTACAACAACACAATCTGAACGTTTTTAAGCTACTTAATAATAATAAAGTATGAAACAATTGATTTTATTTCAAAAAACTGAGTTCATTATTTAATGATTAAGGTTTAAAATAATAATAATAATACAAAAAGCTTGTAATGAATTAAATTATAAAGCACATTGATGAATTGAAGAATCTAAATAAATAAAATATCTACTAAAGTTTTTTTTTTTTTTTTTAATTATTATTTATTAACCTTTAATCAAAATTTCAAATATAATATAGTGAGCAATATCAAATATATACTGATTTTTATGGAAGTTTTTTTTTTTTTTTTTTTTTAAATATAATATTGCACAAACTATTTTCTTTTCACAATTAGATTTAAATGCATCGATTTTTTTTTTTTTTTTTTTTTTTTTTTTTTTTCTATAAAGAATTGATAATAACTTCTTTTAACACAAATCCATACATGTATTTTAAGTTTGAAGACGTTTATTTTGTATTCCTTTTTTTCTCTTTCTTTTTCTTTTTGAAAATGATTTTTGATTTTAGTCAATTATATACATCATTTATAATTTTATCAGAATTTTTATAATGTGATTCTTTAAAATTTAGAAAATCCGATATAAAAATAAGATTAAATAAATAAATAACAGATTTTTATATCAGTAAGTATTGTATTTAAATGAAGCAAAAAAATAAAATAAAATAAATAAATAAATAAAAATAAATGCATGTGTGGGGAGAAGGGGATATAAATGCATATTTAAATACATATTTAAGTGTTTCAATGATATATTTATGTTTCTTTTTTTTTTTTTTTTTTTTTTTTTTTCCTTTGAAAAATTATTTTAGATTTTCGTTAATTATCAAGAATTTTATTTTTATCATATTTTTTATATTTTAAATGGTTAGAAATTAAGAATCAGATTAAAAAAGAACATCAGCTTTCTATATCAGCAGTTTTTTTTATTTCACTGAAACTAAAAATTGTTTTGGCAAAAAATAAAATATATATATAGGCTAGGCTCTCACAATTAAATATTTATTTAATTTTTAATATAAAAAAATATTTTAGTTTTTCATATTATTATATATTTATCACAATATATTAAATTCAATTCGCTAAAGAATCCGATTAAAAAAGAAACAATAAAAAAATAATTTTTATATCAATAACTTTCGTGTTGTCCGATCGAAAGTAACTTCGGTGGGAGAGGAAAAAAAAAATCAAAAGTGCCCTCCTCTCTGCGCCGCTTCCCTGTAAAGTTGTCTTTCACGCAATATCAAAGTATGCAGAAACTGGTTCCGCGATTTTACATTACGTCTACGGAGCCTTTCCTTCTTCACGTAGTAGAAGTTCTTTGGCTCTTCTGTTGATTACGTAATGCAGATACGTCACATCTGACGTCATGGCAGGTATGCGCTGGTTAGCAAATGATATGAGAAAACATGCACTAAAAAATCCTACATTTCCCCCTTTTTTCAATAAATGTTTTGAAAATAAAACATATTTATACATTATAATAGAATATTAAAGAAATTACAGAAAATTATTTTTATGCAAAAATTACTTAAAATGAGAGAAATGTTAGTAAAGAAATAAAATTATAAACAAATAATTATAGTTAATATAATAAAATAAAATATGTAAAATATAAGTAGTTAATTTCTTAATGAACACACAGTTTAAATATTTTTTGAATTCATCAGTCCTGAGAATTAAGTCCTATCATATCACAACATTTTTCATGTTTACATGCGTTTAAACTTTTTGTTAAAATGTCTGCAGGTTGTTCATCTGATGAAATATATTTTATGTCTATTAATTTGTTATTGTAAACTTCTCGCACAAAATGATGTCGAATGTCTATGTGTTTTGTGCGATTGTGATGAACAGGATTTTTTACTAATCTCAGTGCGATTGTCGTGTGATTGTCGCACATGATTGCAGTCGGACTTGATACAATTTCAAGATCTAGTTCTTTCAGGAAATTTCTTATATGAATTGTCTCTTTTGCGGATTCGGACAGAGACATATATTCAGATTCTGTGGTGGGCAGAGCAACGGTTCACTGCTTTCTCGATTCCCAAGAAATAGAACCACCGGCATACTTGAAAATGTATCCAGTGTATGATTTTCTATCATTTATATCCGATGCCCAATCGGCATCAACAAATGCTGTTAATGGTTTATTGTCTCTGTAATAAACAATTCCTAAATTTCTAGTTCCATTGAGATACTTTAGTATTCTTTTAGCAACTATCCAGTGGGGTTTTCCTGGATTGTTATTAAACTGACTTAAATAATTTACAGCATGGGTGATATCTGGTCTGGTAGCAACCGATAGATACGTAAGAGAACCAGTTAATTGTCTATAAGGAATTTTTGAGATGTATGATTTCTCTTCTTCTGTATTTGGTGACATATCTTTAGTTAATTTCATACTACTATCTAACGTTGTATTCACTATTCTAGAATCTCCCATATTAAATTTATTTAATAAATCTTCAATATATTTCTTTTGTGTTATAGTGATGCTGTCCCTATCTTGATTAAATTCAATGACTAAGCAATAATGCAGACGGCCCATATCTTTCATTTTGAAAGATTCTGCTAATTTATTTCTAATATTAAAATTCTCTTCACTTTTAGCGAGACAAATTAAATCGTCGACATAGACGATAATAATAGCACCAAAAGGATATTTTGAGTAATAGACACATTTGTCGGAATTCAAAGGGTTAAATTTCATTTTTCTTAATTTCTCACCTAATTTCTTAAGCCGCTCTCTTCCTGACTGTTTATGTCCATACAAGGATTTTTTTTAATAAACACACTTTATTTTCATGTATATCATTTTCAAAAAAATCAGGAAGCTCCATAAAAATTTCTTCGTTTAAATCGCCATTGACATATGCAATGTAAACTTGAATAACCTATATCACTTTCAAGGAATCCCATAAATATTCACAAAAGTTAGAGCGCGGACAGGCAGACAAACCGAAGTCATAAACACTTTTCAACTTTGTTAAAAAAGTGTTAAAAACACTTTTCAGCTTTATTGGAAAGCGGTTTTAACACTTTCCAAAAGATGCCTTTTAGCTCTTTTTTACGAATTACTCACGTGACCATACAGACTACTCATTTTATCCCATGCCATGGGGTAAAGTGGGTATAAAACTTAGTGTATTTCTCAAATCGTTATCATTTACTTATTTTACCATGTTTTTATTAACTTCTATTCTTGTTTGTTTGTTTGTTTGTCCGGTACAAATCTTGCAATCTATTTTTAACTAACTTCCCTACTAGCTAGACATTTGAAACTTTCACAGTAGCTCAGAACCCGGTTACAACACAATACTTCGAAGTCAGATTTTCGAATAGTTTTCTTTTAATTAATTAAAATATGAAAATGATAAGCACCTAATACCAATAAAAATAGTCATTAAAATATTATAGCTATAATTTAATTGTTGCCAAAAAAAAAAAAAAAAAAAAAAAAAATACGAGTTCATTTTCTTTCGACATAAAAATAAATACATTTAATTAAACGTGAGCGTTAAAAAGTTGTAACAAGTTAAATTATGCATCTGGCAAAAATGAACGTCATTATCATTTTAAAGATTCTCTACACATTCATAAAGTGCTAATGTATGCAAAAATATGTTGTTCGGAAAGGATATTTTATTTTTTAAACCAGCTTTTTTTTTAAATTCAAATTTCCCGTAACTCTTTAACCAATCACATTAGAACGTCCATCTTTGGAATATTGATAAAAAGGATTTTCTCGCCAAAGGCAAAAAATCGTCAGATTTGGCGCCAAATCCATTACCTGCCTATTGGAGCTTTTTAATGTGTTTTAAAGGGAAGATTAAGCTATTTTAACTCGAAAAAGAGCTGGAAATGCAGAAAATTGACATTTTATCAACTTACTAAGCCTCTTTGAAAGAATTTATACAAAAATAAATACAATTATTTACAATTTCGTAACAATACGCATTGATAAAGTACTAATGTAGTTAGTTCTATAGCTATGCTGCAACAGAAAATTTAAAAACATAGTTTATAATTTTTTTTTTATCATATAATTATTTAAATATTGAGTCAAAATGTCAAGCGCAATGTATTCTCAACTCTTGTATTGTAATGTATATATGCCAAAACAAATTATTATATTTTTACTTCCATTACCCGACTACCGTAGGTATTGGTAGTATTGTATTCGGTCCAAAAATTCAATATGGAGATTTCACCTGATTTACATGTTTTAAGATCTTTTGAGTCCAAAAAGGTGGATTTTGGCAATTGGTCAGTGTGTATGTGTGTGGGGAATCTTCTGACTATCACATCTCCGAAACTAATAAAGATTCAGCTACGAAACTTCAGAATTAAGACAGAACTGATGTACAGATGAATTTTCCAAATTCTGGTGAAAATTGGAAAACCAGAAGTGGGACATTCGTAACCGGAAGTGGGACTGTAGTCCTTATTTAAAAAACGGCTGCAATGATTTTCTTCAAAGTTGATATAAACACTCTATTATATGTCCTTTAGAATGATATAGTTGGTTAGTTCGCGAAAATTGATAGGCGTCCTGTATAAATAGCTAAATTTCAGGTACTGCGAATGGATTCCTTTCAAAACGGCTGTATGGATTTTTTTCAAACTTGTAATATCAACCATCTTTTAAATATCCTTTTGTATGTAATTGTTGTTTTCCGGTCAACAACTGAATCTGTCAAGTTTTGGTAAAAATAGGTGTCTCAAAAACGGCTCTAACGATTTTCTTGAAAACTGTTACACAAATCCATTTTAGATATCTTTTCTGCTGCTTTACGTGGTTATTACAGGAAAATTAACAGTCATCCGGATCAGATAGATCACTTTTAGATCTCGGAAATTGGTGTATCAAATTTAAAAAAAAAAAAAAAAAAAAAAAAACCTCTACTTTTTTTTCTCCCTTTGTTATATAAACTCTATTTTGTGTGTTTACGTTTTCATGCGTTTACCGCAAGCGTGTACTAACTTTCTCTTATTGGAAAATTTTTAGTTGTCTATTTCATTAGCTGAATTCTATGTCTTCTGATCGCATTACCTCCGAAAAGTGCATGTAATACGTGTAATAGTGGGTAATGGATGTGAGTGTTTATTTCACACCAGATATTTTGAAATCTTATATAAATTTTCTACCATTTATTTTGAAAAACTGTGTTTTTATACCCATATTACCCCACCTGACCCTATATATATTTTTATTTTGATCGCTAATTTTTATCATCAACTTATTTTTTTTATAAACAGTATACGCAGGCGAAGTGTAACGTCACTGACCGTCTGTGGAGCCAAGAAAAAGATTTCCTATGTTAATTGTCCATTGGATTTTTTGTAAAAAATTATTAAAATTTGAGGAAAATTATTTCCCGATTTTAATCCCCATATTTGGATATAATTACAAATTAGCACATGTGTTAAATTAAGTTATTTTGCTGTCAAGTTGACAAAATTTTAATTTTAAATTTCAAAACTCTGTCGTCGTTGGCGTTTCTTGTATTTGGCGATCAAAAACCCAATACGAAAATATACATGCCAGATGTATATTTTCGTTATATGTATTGTATGAAATATTGTTTCATATTATTCATTGCTCTCTGTTCTCTTTCAACAACATAGAGCTCTTTACAAGATGAAAATTAAGGAAGCTAAGGTGTGTTCTTGGCGACGCTATTGTTCTATGACGAATAATAATTTTGGGAGTGCTTATGCAGTCCTTAAAAGTAAGAAACAAACTGCTATAGTAACTAATTTAACAGGAATGCCGATTGATTCAAATTTAGTAGACATACAACAAAGGCTTGTAGACCATCACTTTGAGGTAGTGGATAAAGTTGAAGAAGAATATATTAATAGTTCGTTATTTAAACCAATTAATTTCAAGGAATTGGATCATTCCATTAATTCAATGAATGTGAATAAGGCTCCAGGCAGGGCCGGCTCTAACATTTTTGCCGCCGTAGGCAAACCTCAGAAATGCCGCCCCCCCCCCAGCTTTAAAAACTTAAAAAAAAAAAAAAATTATATATAACAAAAAAAAAAAAAAAATATATATATATATCACATAAATGGTCTAATAGAATTGAGCTAAGTAAATAATACTCATAAAACATTTACTACTGTTTTTTTTTTCTTTTTTTCTTTTTTTCTTTTTTTTTTTTTTAAGTAAAAAACACAAAATCTTTGGAAGTAATACTAGTACAGTACAGACAATATTTTCTAAACAGCGAAGGATAAAGAATGCTAGAACAGTATACAAAACTTAAGCTTTTAATAAAATAATCTCTTTCGAACCTTCTTTTGTGCAAATCTCGAATAACTTCGAATCTAATTTGTTACTCAATTCATATTCAATGTCCAACATTGCTAACCCATTGAGTCGATTTGGACTAGATATGGTTTTAAAATATTTTTTTACCATTTTTACTTTCTCTTATTACTTTCACCCATAAGGTAAAAAAGTATTGTTTTAGGGTCAAATTTTCGAATGTGAGTTTGTTATATTTACACGTTTTAAGGTCCCCTGAATCCGAAAATCATGTTTTTAGCGGTTGGTCTGTGTGTCTGTCTGTCTGTTATCAGCATATCTCAAGAACAAATTGCAGCAGAAAGTCCAAACTTGGTATTCTAAATGCGTATGGTATGGGGATGCTACACTAAGCTTTTTGTTGAGATGACGCATATAGTTCGTGTACAGGGACACCCAAGAGAATTCAAATACATTACGTCTAGGGGGGAAATTGCAGGGGAGTAGAGTTTAACATCTATAGACTGCACTAAACCAAAATGAAATGAATATATACTTTTTATATGCATAAAAACATGTCTCATGTAGAATACAGTAAGGAAATCCTTCACTGTTCATTTACAGGGCTACACAGAAGAACTTGATTATAGTGCGACAATAGCTGAAAATTGATGGAAATGTATTTCAGGTTGTGCCTTGTATCACTACTATAGGATTATATTTAGGTGCATCATATGGTATGTACATAATCTTCAAATGATATACAGATCAGGGCTGCAAATATTTAAACGATAACATTCTTTTTTATTGTTTGTGGAAGTTCTTTACTGTAATATTTTACCACTTCCACCAAAGTTGCTCAGAAAATGAAATGAATTCCTCATAGACATGATAAATAATGTATGTTTTTAAGCTAAGTATTCATCTCTTGTTTTTTGTATATTTACACGCTTTAAGGCTTCCTAATTGCCGAAGTAAAGTTTTTTAAAGTTTGATTTTTGTCTGTGTCTCTTAGAGTAACTTACAAACGAATAATTTCAGGGGATCCAAAAGTTGTATTTTCAAGTTAATATAAGTTTGTTGCTGGAAAAGTTTCAAGGAATGTTACGCGTGAAAATTGTCTGTTTAATTTTAAGCGAACTTTTAATTTTAATAACAGATTTAAATTCTATATAAATGTAGGTGCAGTAATGAAACGGGGGGGTTGAGGTGGGCGGTAGTCCCCCTCACATAGAACTAACTGTCACATAAAACTTTTCCGAAGCCAAATTTGAATTGTTTTAACATAAGTTTACATAACACTACTCGTTGTCTTACCTCTTAATCTCCAACCTGTATTTATGGTATTAAATTTCAGGGTAAGAGAAAGTTATGTGAGTGACACACCAGATTATTAGTTTAGAAAAAGATCTTTCCCCGTTAGCAAAAATTATGGGCAAGGTTAACAAAATTTTTAAAGCAGTGCTTAAATTCGGCCCAATGTTAAGGAAAGTAATGAAATTAAAGACGTCAAAATTGGGCATTCTTTTTTTTCAAAAGTGAAGAAAATAAAGCATATTTTACCAGCCAATTTTAAAATGTTAAGATTTAAACGACTTAACAGAGGAATCGCCATCTGTTAAGTCGTTTCCCAGATCTTTACAGTGTGTCAGTCTCAGTAATTCATTTTTGCACGTGTCTTTAAGTTTGTGGACATTACATAAAAATTCAAAAAGAATGATTATGATTATTCAATAAATTTAATCTCAGCTTCAGTGCACTAATCGCCTGATCGCTGAGGAAAAAAAAAAAAAAAAAAAAAAAACCTATTTTATATTTCTCTTTTGAATTTTCTATGCATTCGTCTACACTTTCATAAGAAAAATTTCGTTTATAAGATTGAACATGATGGCGTGGTGTAGCCAATTCAAAGATTTTTTCTACGTCTATTACATTAGCTAATTTTTCAGCTTCTAAGATAAAGTTATCAAAGGATCCAACTGATCATAATTCTTAATAATAAGAAGAATAAGAATAATGAGCCATTTAATAAATTAATGAGTTGGTATAAATCAAAAAATTTTGTTTCACATAGCTTACTTAATCGGACTAATATAATTCGAAATTTTGTGTCAAATGACGGCAGAAAAATTAATGAAGCACACATCCATATTTTTCATGCTTTTTTTTCATCGCCTTTTTTTTATCATCAACTTACTTTTTTATAAACAGCATAAAGACTAAGATCATGACTCGACAAATATTTACTTAACAAAACAGTATAAGGTGCCCATCTTTTAAGTAGAAATTATTGCTAGTACTTTAATAATTTTGCTGCCGACTGTAATCAATAAACAACTGCCTCATTTTGAATCATATTATCTATCTCTACATTTTTGTAATTGCTTAATAAAGCATCATGAATGTTTTCTAATTTAAGAAATAAAGATATTAGGGAATCTATACATTTTTTTCCAACTTCGCAGTCATTCATTAACTACTAATTTTAATAAATGGCTGCTGCAATGTGCGTGAAATGCTCTGGAATTTAAAATTGTAACCCAAATTTGTCACCTCTCATATTTGAGCAATTTTCATAACCTTGGCCAGTCATATTTTCTAATTTTAACCCTTTTTTTCCCCCCAACTCTTTGAAAAAACTTTAGGCAGTTCCTTACCACTAGATCATTCAACAGGAAGAAAACCTTTAAAATGTTCGTTGAATTTGCACTGAAATGCTGATTGGCCAATGGAAACATACCTTCATCCAAAATTTATCCCCCCTCCCCCATCCAATGAATCTGATGGACGTTATTGCATAAATAAAGCATTGTTTTAAATCTGACATCACTGTTGCCAATTCAAACTCAAATTTTGTCGTGTTTTTACGGACAACTCAAGATGTCCCTACCTTATGGCTGAGGATGTCCTAGGACGTTCTTTCATACTTAGGATATACTGATAATGTCCTGTTGAGAAAGGGTACCACCAAATAATTCCTACATGCTGAAGAACACTGCTGAAAGACCCTACAATTGGAAAACTCTTGACTTTCTTTAATTAGAGGGCAAAAAGAGCTTGATAAAATCAGCGGTGAGGTAAGTGTGCATTTCTCCCTTCGCGTTGCGGCTGCGCATACAATACATACTGTACACAGAACTTACAAGTTTGTCTATTCTTGTCTGCATTTCAAATTATAGGAATGGGCAGAGAAGACTGTAAATTCTTGTTACGATTATTTACTTATTTTTTTACTTATTTATTTTTCTACTTATTTATTTTCTACATTCAATAATTGAAGTTTTTTTTTTTTTTTTTTTAATAGTTTAACTGATTTTGCCGCCCCTAAATTTTGCCGCCGTAGGCAGTTGCCTACCTTGCCTACCGCCTAGAGCCGGCCCTGCTCCAGGGTATGATCGGTTTGATTTAAGGATTGTCAAGTACGTTAGGAATGTACTTCCTGATCTTTTTATAAACATGTATAATGCTTTATTTGACATGGGATATTTTCCACGTTCTTGGAAAAAAACGGTTGTACTATTCTTTATAAAGCTAAATAAAATAGCTACAAACCCAGAGTCGTATCGACCAGTGTGCCTTCTTCCGGTAATGAGTAAGATTTTTGAAAAAATCATTGTAGTCCGTTTGACTCACTACTTGGAAAGTAACAATATTTTACATATGAATCAATCTGGCTTCAGAGAGAGAAGAAATACGACCCAATGTTTGGACAAGATTATTACTAATATTAAAGAAAGGAACAGGATTTATAAGTATACAGCAATTATATTTTTTGATATTTCCGGAGCATTTGATAACGCTGACTGGACATGTATAATTTCATAGCTTTTTGATATGATTTGATATTGAACATAGAGAACGCAGACGATACATTTAACGTGTTTATTCTATGACTGAATGTTCTATTTACACATTTACAGAATATATACAGTTGGCTGCAAAATTATTCGAGCACTAGCCAATAATTCCTATATTTAAAAAGTACACGTAAGACTGTTTTGCTAAGTAAATCCTTGTCGAATCATGTTCTTAGACTGATTAAGAACATGACTCGACAAGGATTTATTTAACAAAGCTGTATTAAGTGTACTTTTTTTTGACAAGGATTATTGCTAGTGCTCGAATAATTTTGCAGCCGACTGTACAAACATAGAAAATATATACATAGATGTACAACTTACAGCGCCGTCTGATGGATACTACAGGATACTACAATCTCCCACACTAAATTTGTTGACCTATAAAATTGAAAGATATAAACTGTAAAGAAAAGAATATACATATATTGATAATAAAAGTTTTTGTAAAAGTCATGTTACGTAGTCCGAAAGATATTGTGGAGGGCGTCTTGTCCTCCCTGATCTTCGATACACAGTATGGGTGTTTGAAGTTGAGTTATTACAAGGTGTTGGTGTTGATGTTGCTGAGTGGTCTCTGGATGTTGAAGGTTTGCTCACGAGTCTTTACAGCCTTACGTAAACTAAATGTTCCTGATTATCTGGTAAATGTCTTACAGAGCTATCTTAAAAATGGATTTATTAAAACGCAACATTCGGAAAGTTTTGTTCAGATAGGTAGAGGATGTCCTCAAGGCACATGTTTGGGACCAATCTTATGGTTGGTCCTAATTAATGATATTTTAAGTATTTTTGATAACATGGACGCTACTCTCATTGCTTATGCTGATGATTTTGCTATTATCGACTCTGGGAATGCTAGAGCTAAATTAGAAAATAATGTTAACAAGGATATCATAATTAAAAAAAAAAAAAAAATTGTGATAATTTACAGTTAAAAATCTCGGAAAATAAGACAAAATTTGTAACCTTTGGAAAGGACTTTGGCAATCATCCGCCGATTTTTAAAGTTGGCAATATTAACATAAAATGTGAAAAATTTTATGAATTTCTAGGTATCATCATCGATGGGCGTTTGTCTTTTTTGCCTCATTTAGAAAATGTTAGAGACCAAATCTATTCTATTAGTGACAATATGAAAAAAATATCTGGTGTAAAATGGGGTATTCGCCCCCAGATGAGGAAACTCTGGTATCAAGTAGTGGTGAAGCCCAAAATTTTGTATGCGGCGGACGCCTGGCTACCACATATCAATGTTCATGGCGAAAGAAAATTGTCTTCTTGCCAAAGGGTTTTTATCATTAACATAATGCATTTTTATTCAGAGGTTTCTACTGATGCAATCTGTCAAATTTTGGGTATTTCCCCCATCCATTTAGAACGGAAACAAATGGTAAACAAATTCAATATTCAATACAAAAACGAGTCGATATATTTCCAGAATAATTATTATGGCATTCAGGATTTTGAGTCCAAGAATTATAAAAGTAATATTGATCCTACTTATGAAGTTAAAGATTTTACGTGGAATGAGCCCGTTTCAGATGATGATACCTTAAGGATCTACTCTGATGGAAGTAAAACGGATGATGGTACTGGTTTTGCTTGGGTGGCCATCTACTGTGGAAAAGTTATATATAATAAGCAAATTAAACTTTGCAAAGAAAACTATGTCTTTCAAGCAGAAATGATGGCAATCTCATCAGCCATAAAATGGCTCATTAATTCAGAATTCAGTTCCTGTGTCTTGTTCTCGGATAGCCTTTCTTCTATTGAAGTTTTAAAAAATTTGGTTCCTAAGTCTAAAATTGCACAGGATATTCTGTTAGACATACAAAAATACGATGGACGAATTTTCCTAATGTGGATTAAGGGACACTCTGGACTTGTTGGCAATGAATTGGCAGACTCATTGGCTAAATCCGCGGCTCTTTTCGGTCAGTCTCAAATTGTTCCTCTGCCCATATCTTATTTGAAAAGAATTTTATTGTATAATGTGCTTAGTGACTGGCAGGTTCATTGTAACTTATCAGATACTGGCAGGTGGACTTATGATATTTATCCTAATGTTTCAATGGATTTCAAAATTAAAAATCAAGTATTACTGTATTTTACAACTGGACATGGAAGTTTCCCAAGCTATCTTTTTAGGATTAATAAGCTTGATTCAGACTCGTGTCCTTGTGGCTCCGTGGGTAATGCAATGCATTTCATTAGTACTAAATGTAACTTTTCAAAAATTTATATTAAAAGATATACCGCAGAGACATTGGGACATTACTTTAACATAGGGGTGCACAACCTTTTTGGCTGGAGGGCCACTCTCGCTGTTGACTGGGACATGAAGGGCCACAGGCAAGATAACACAAAAGAATTAAACTATGCAGATATATTCGCTGTGTAATAAATATAGATATAGATAAATAGAGGCACACTATCATCAGGTGCACTAACGTTGTAATGTACGCCAAGACTTTTTTGTCCGGTTTCTGAGTGTGGAACTTCTTTATCTGCAGGAATCTCTGTAGCACTATTCTTTTGATTGCTCTTTTGTCTGAGGATCATAAATGTGTCACTAACTTAGACAGAAAGTTCTTTAAAACTTCAAAATGTTTTAAATTTGTTTTTTCTTCTTGTCAGAATTCAAACATATATGCACAGATTTAAAAAAAAAAAAAAATTGTACAAATCGGAATGATTTGTACATTTATAATACTAAGACCTTTAGCTTTTACTTGCCACCAAATTTATTCTATTTCAACTCACTGGGTGCAAAGCTAGGAACTTTTCAGCCTCCCTTCATATGTCTTATATTTTTGCGAATGCAACTCTAGTCTCTAGTACATTTGCAACTACTGAAAATCTTGGTGGTCATTTTGAAGCACAAAATGGTCCATTCTCACCAGATAAAAGTATTTGAATGTTTTGTCAGCTATGCCTGCTATAAAATTGCATCCTATACATTCTTTTAGCTGCTGCTTCATTTCTGTTTGCGACCCCATAAATCATAAATGATCCCCATCATTATTGCGGTTTGTGTTTTTGTCAGTCCTACAAAATAACTAAGCACCAATCAGTCTTTTTTTCTTTTTTATGTCACCAGACAGAAATAAATTCAACTGCACATTTGAAGTTTTTATAATTATTTATTTATTTTTTTAATGGAAATTTATTATTACTATAGATTTACTTTAAATCATTATTTTTCATCATTAATTTTAATACATATAATTATGTTATATAATACATATAATATCGTTACATATTTCAGTTTTTAATCTTCTCAGATAGATAGATAAATAATCACCAATAGATTATTCCGTAATTTTTCCATTAAAAATTTAAGAAACCTATCGTGGGTTACATTACTGAGAAATATGTATAAAATCCAACATTTTCATCCCCCCTCCCCCACAAAAAAAGGAAAGTTTCTATAAATGCCAGTTTTGCGAGTGCAAAAAATAAAATATTTTATCTCTTTTTTATTTTTTCACTCCTGCTGATGATTCATGCGATTTATAATGTTGGTCCTTCTGCGGGCCGCAAATTGAGGGTTACTGGGCCGCAGGTTGTGCACCTCTACTTTAACAGAATTGATAATTCTAGATGTCAACTTAAAAAGGTTGCGCAAATATATAATCTGTTAAATAAACACTATTCTCGTACTAAATATAACTTTTAATTCAAGAATTTGCTATGTATACGTGTTTTTATATATAGTATAGTTTTGTTATGTATTGGGTGTATTTATATTGTCTTTATTCAAACGTGGTTTATTTTTTCCTTCAGTCATATTGTTGCAGCATTGTTTTATAGAGTACATTAATTGTTTGTATTCATTGTATAATTATTGTACGTGGTTAGTTAACAGCTTTAACTTATTACTTATATTGCTTTACTTTGTCAGTATATTTATAATTTATTGTTCCTTTCTTCTTCTTTTTTTTTTTTTTTTTTTTTTTTTTTTTTAAATAGTTTATCTGCTGCTCTTGAGGGTTGTGGAAATTACTGTGTATTAGATTATTGTACAGGGCTAGTTAATTGTTAATTGCTTGTGTTATATAGCTGCATGTATCTTAGGTTTTAATCTTTAGTTGCTTGTAGTACTGATTTATTTTGGTATGTAATTTCTGTAAATTTTGTAAGTTTTTGTATGATTTGTAGTTATTGTATATTCATATTTATATTAAGCGGTGATATGTGTTATATTCACGTTTAGCTAGAGGGTAAATTTTAGTTGGATGTACTTATGTTGTAATGAGTAAACTATTGTATACATTATACATTTTAGGTATCTAATAATTGGTACATTTTTCTGATGACTTTGTTCGGCTGGTTCATTTATGATTGGTTATTGTTTGAGCTGTAGTTTTTAATTTTAGGGTGCATAACGTTACTTTTTTTTATTCTGTATTGTTTATGTTACTTTATTTGTTTGTGAAATTTTTTTTTTTTTCGCGGCTACATTAGTTTTATCTTTGTAATTTGCTAGTTTGTGACCTTGTAATAGTTTAGTTTCTGTTTAATGCTCGCTGCTCTCCAAGTTCGTTTCGGCGGCTCCGGTCGGCGGGTTTGTGGATGGGTTCTTTCTCTCCCACCTCCTCCCAGGTTTCGGCCGCCATAAACCTTCGGGTTGGCGGGAGGTTGGGTTGTCTTGCTCTCTTAATATAAGTTGTTAAAGTAACATGATTTTTTAAAGGAATTAAATATGTTCGCCAGATAATTTGGCGATCTTTTTTTTTTCTGCCAAAGATGACAGATATCAAATCTATTACGCTGCAAAATATTTAGGGTGACCAGAAATCCTCATTTTCTGAGGACAGTCCTCATTTTTCAAGTGTTGTCCTCAGTTGCTTTCAAAAGTTCTCATATCCTCACTTGTCCTCATTTTTGGACATTTGTTCTCATTTGTCGTCATTTTTCAGTAATTTCCTTCTTTACTTAAAATTTTGACATTAGAGATGCTGCTGACCTTATTAGTTTTCAATACTGATTCTACAACTCAACACAATGTAAAAAAATTACGATTCCTTGATTCATTCCATTAATTTTTAAACCATCTCCAATCCTATTACACAAAATCTGGAGGTTATTTTATTACTAACTAGCAGGCATTGCCCGCTTCGCTGGTCACTAAATTTAAAGGAAACTCTTTTCTATATAGCTTTATAAAAATAAAATAAAATACTGAAATTGCTCAAAAGCTCGCTTCAGATCCCTGCTGCCTTCGGCAGCGATTTGGTCATACACTAAAACTCGGGCGCCTGTCCCTATTACCTGCGACAGTGGTTTACCAATAAGCTTGCATTTAGGTGCTTATTAGATAACAGTTTCGAAATAGATAGCATCGAAAAAATTGAAATATCCCTTTTATATTTGAATTCCAGACACATATGAACAACACTATACGTGGTGCACATAATATTTGCTTTTACGTTATTTCCTATGTTTATTTTGTTTATCCGATCAACCATAAAAATGATAACAATTTCACGCTAAATATTATAATATGCTATGACCGGCTACGTCTGTTGCACGAGACAATTAGTATTTTGTGGTTATATATAATTCATGGTTTGTAAACATGATCATAGTACCGCCTTAATATAGTTCTCTTTGGCGACTTTTGAATTTTTGTCACCATTTTAGATTTAATCCCTTGTAACAATAAGACTTATACCTTGTAACAATATGCTATGAGCGCTATTTCTGCCATATTTTAGACAACTAAACTTTTAATGGTTATATATATTTCCCATTAAAAATATTTTTATTTTCATTTATTTATTTAAATATTAATTTGAATTAATCAAATATTTCTGTTCGACAGCGTGCAAGGGCAGTCACACACAGAGGCTCATTTATTTGTATGATAGATTAGCATAGTGATTAGTATATAAAAAAATAAATAAGTAGGTAAACATTATCGTGCTACACAACTTTATTATGCCGCTCTATTGGCGGCTTTTCAATTTTTGTCGCCATATTAGCGATGGATTTTATTTTATTTATTTATTTATTTATTATTGTTATTACTATTATTTTGTATGAAAAGGGGAAGACTCTTTTGCTAATAAATTTATCCGACACCTTTTTGTTTACATATAAGAATTCTTCATATTCTGTTTATATTTTTAATGGTTTTTAGGTTTAATACTGTATTTGCTGAAATAAATTTGCTGTCTTTAAAACTGAATTTTTTCTATAAACTTTCTATAAAAATAAATCATTTATGTGACTACTATTTAGGTTAGATAATTTTTTTTTTCTTTTTGTGATACTTTTTGTAATACTTTTTTCATATTTTTGATGCGCTATTTAGATTAAAATGGCTACTGCTATATTAAACTTCTTGTCGAAAAACGTTCGGTGTACTTCAACACCAAAATTTAAAAAATCGCCCAGGAGGATTTGTTAACGAAACTTATAAAATAAAAATATGGTTCATAGAGTTTAAATAATCTATTTAAAAAAAACTTTTAAAACCCAAATTCTTAACGTATCGTACAGTCGGTAACAAAAGTGTCCGAACACTAGCAAAAATTCCAATATAAAAATGTACGCTTAATACAGTTTTGCTAAATAAATCCTTGTCGAATCCTGTTCTTAGACTGACTAAGAACAGGATTCGACAAGGATTTATTTAGCAAAACGGCATTAAGCGTACTTGTTTTATATAGGAATTTTTGCTAGGGTTCGGACACTTTTGTTACCGACTGTATCACATTAATCTTTTCAAAGTTAGAATTGTGATGAAAGTTGTATGCCTCATTTTGGCAACCCCTATATTTCATGACTGCTTTGGCAACAGTGTGTGTTGTTTACTTTTCGGATACTATAATGTAATGTGAATGATGTAGCATCTTCTCAGTTGATTAAAGTTATAATCGTCGTTTAATCTTAAATCATGTTGTTTTATGTCAATTTAATCAACTGAGAAGCAAAATAATCTTCGAACAATTCACTCTTAATGTAACATGGATCGCTTACTGAAACCAGACAAATTTGATGTGGACCCCACGTGTGCAAACGCCGAAGGAAAATGGCAGCATTGGAAAAAAACCTTTATCAACTTTTTGGATGGGATTTCTGACGTGACAGAGGCAAATAAACTGCCACTTTTGTGCAATCATGTATCGTTTGATGTATATCAGTACATCAGTGATTCCGTTAATTATTCTGACGCTATCGCTGTGCTCGATTCGTTATACATAAAGAAACGCAATGAGATTTTCGCTAGACATTGCCTAACGTCGAGAACTCAGCAAACGGGCGAATCTGTTAGCGAGTATTTGCAAGTACTTAAGCAAATGAGCAAGGCACTGCTCATTTGCTTAAGTACTGCAATTTTAAATCTGTTTCTGCAATCTGTTTGACTGCAATTTTAAATCTGTTTCTGCAGAGGAATACAAAAATGAATACATCAGGGATGCCTTTATAAGCGGGCTGCGATGCCCTCGTATTCACCAAAGGCTATTAGAAAACTTATCTATTACATTAGATGGAGCTTTTGAACAGGCCAGAACTTTAGAACTAGCTGAATTGCATTCAGCATCGTACCTCACTACACCAAATCCTACCCCTACAGCTGCAATTGACCATGAAGCAAATCGGGTGGAAGATACAATTTCCATGACGGCTGCATCTACTTCATCCAGAGTAGAGAAGTGCTATTTTTGTGGAAGTGACCGTCATCCTAGATCTTCATGCCCCGCCAGAGATGCTTCTTGCAGAAAATGTGGAAAAAAGGTCACTATCAACGTGTTTGCAAATCTAGACTAGAAAGAAATACTGTAAATGCTACTACTTCTGCAGGTACCTTAGCATTAGTTTCAGGGGCTACACATTGCCTCCAAAAATCTATAATCAAAGCAAAAGTAAATGGGATTGAACTTGATGCTTTAATAGACACTGGAAGCAGCTTAAGTTTCATAAATCAGACTCACGTGGCTAAGTGTAGTATTCAAGTCAAACCATATTTTGGAAGGATATCGATGGCTAATTCTTCCATGACTTCTGATATTGTTGGGTGCTGTCAAGTAAATTTGAAGCTGAAGAACTACTCTTATAATGATGTCGAATTATTGATTATGAAGGACTTATGTACAGATGTATTAATTGGCCATGATATATTAGAAGCTCATTCTTCTGTGGAAATTGGCTTCAATGGTGACAGACCACCTCTTACTATTTGCTCCTTAGCCGTTGTACAAGTACCACCTGTCTCATTATTTGCAAACTTAACTCCAGATTGTATGCCTGTAATCACAAAATCAAGACGCTATACTGATGAAGATAATCATTTTATCACTGTAGAAATACAGAAACTATTAAAAGAAGGTGTTATAGAACCAAGTAATTCACCTTGGCGTGCCCAGGCATTTGTCATTAGAGGAACCAATCACAAACCTCGAATGGTTATTGACTATTCCCAAACCATTAATAAATTCACTATGCTTGATGCATACCCTCTTCCAAAAATTGAAGAAGTAATCTCCAAAGTATCTAAAAACAAAATATTTAGTACAATAGATCTCAAGAGTGCTTACCATCAGTTATCTATTCTAAAGTCTGAAAGGCATTATACAGCATTTGAGGCATGTGGAAAGCTATATCAATTTCTACGAGTTCCATTTGGTGTCACCAATGGAGTGGCCTGTTTTCAGAGAGTCATTGATAAAATAATACAAGATGAGGGATTGAAAGGCACATATCCATATCTTGATGATGTTACAATCTGTGGGAGGGATCAAAATGAGCATGACCACAACTTAGAGAAATTCTTAACTGTTGCAAAAAAAATACAACTTAACATTAAATGAGGATAAATGCGTTTTCTCAACTAGGACTGTACAACTGTTGGGGTATACAATCGAAAACAAAACTATCAAACCAGATCCTGAACGCCTTAAACCGTTAATGGAAATGCCCATTCCTAAAAATAATGCATCCTTACAACGTGCTCTAGGCATGTTTGCCCACTACTGTAGATGGATACCTAATTTTTCAAAGAAGATACGTCCTCTGTTATCCAAAAAGCAGTTCCCTCTCCCAGAAGATGCTGAGTTAGCTTTTCATTCTTTAAAAACCGATGTAGCCAATGCCACATTGGCTGCTATTGAAGATAATATACCATTTCGTGTAGAGACGGATGCTTCTGATTTCGCTATAAGCGCAACACTTAGCCAAGCTGGGCGTCCCATTGCATTCTTCTTAAGAACATTGAACAACTCAGAACAGAAGCACTCTTCCATTGAGAAAGAAGCTTATGCCATCGTTGAATCCTTACGTCATTGGCGACACTACCTTGTTGGTCGGCATTTTGAAGTTTTTACAGACCAACAGTCTGTCTCTTTCATGTTCAATCAGCATCACAATAGTAAAATAAAAAATGAAAAGATTATGCGTTGGAGGCTAGAACTAGCTTGCTTTAAATTTGATATCATTTACCGTCCTGGAAAGAAGAACTTGACAGCTGATACATTATCAAGAATAACTGCTGCAACTGGTTCAATATCTGACCTCAGTGAGCTGCACGGTGCTCTTTGCCATCCAGGAATCACACGCATGTATCACTGGGTTCGTAGCAAGAACCTACCCTTTTCTTTGGATGATGTTAAGAAAATAACTAATTACTGTACAATATGCTTAGAACTAAAACCTAGATTTACAAAGAATAAGGGAATATTAATGAAGGCGACTTCACCATTCGAAAGGCTGAATATTGACTTTAAAGGACCTCTTCCCACTACTACCAAGAATCCTTACCTCCTGACTGTGGTTGATGAGTTCTCAAGATTCCCTTTTGCCATACCTTGCTAGAACACTTCTGCTCCTACAATCATAACTCACCTGCAGAACATTTTCTCAGTCTTTGGAATGCCTACATATATACATTCTGACAGAGGACCTGCTTTTATGTCAAAAGAACTGAAATCTTTTTTAAATTCCCAAGGAATTGCAACCAGCCGAACGACTCCTTATAACCCACAAGGAAATGGACAAGTCGAACGCTATAATGGAATAATCTGGAAGACCATTCTGCTCGCTTTAAAGTCAAAAGGGTTACGGGTGGAACAATGGGAGTTAGTACTGCAATCTGCACTACACTCCATACGTTCTCTGCTGTGCACCACAACAAATGCCACACCTCATGAGCGAATGTTCTCGCACCCTAGAAGGTCTTACTATGGTTGTGCTATTCCCACTTGGCTGACTCAACCTGGCCCAGTACTTATGAAGAATCATGTGCGGAACAGTAATTATGAACGTTTGGTGCAAGTCGTTGACTTAATTGAAGCCAATCCTGATTATGCGCATGTGAAGCTTCCAGATGGAAGAGAAACAACTGTATCAACACGCCATCTTGCTCCTAAAGAATTCCAGGTGCATGATGATGATTGTGATGAAAGTGTTATACTTGAACAAAACACAAAGCAAGAGGAAGATTCAGTCGCCCTGTCTGGTGATACTGCGGAAGGGCAACATGACAGCATATCACAACGACCTGTTCGACTCCGACAACCTCCTGTCTACCTAAAGGACTATGTTAGGGATTAAAAACTTAATGTTCTCTTTGGGGCTAAAAATTAAAGGGGGGTGAATGTGATGAAAGTTGTATACCTCATTTTGGCAACCCCTATATTTCATGACTGCTTTGGCAACAGTGTGTGTTGTTTACTTTTCGGATACTATAATGTAATGTGAATGATGTAGCATCTTCTCAGTTGATTAAAGTTATAATCGTCGTTTAATCTTAAATCATGTTATTTTATGTCAAGAATAAAATTTAATTTGAAAAAAAAAAAAAAAAAAAAATTTGTTTATTAACTGAAATTGATGAAATTTGAACTGCAATTTGGTCTAGTGTTGTACAGGCTGTATACCATATGTTTGTGTTTGTGAAAGAAAAAAAAAAAAAAATCAAAAACTGCAATTTTTAATCCCATTTAAAAAAACATGTGACTTAATGAGTAGCAGATTTAAAAAAAATTTCCAAACGGTTTCCATACAATCTACTGCTGTCGCCACCTAAAATACATACATTAGTTAATTTTAAAAAATCGAATTGTCCGATCGATAAGCTGTTTAATCCGTTGGATTCACAAAAATTGCCTCTTTCATTTGGTATCTTATTTGTAACGATACGACTGATATTTCTAATTTATTTTCTAATTTTTTTAATTTACTTTCCTCATTTTAAATAAATGTACTTTTTCTTTTCTTTTTTTATTCTGTCGAAAAAAAAAAATTGGCAACAATTAAATTATGGATAAATTTAAATGGCTAATTTATCAGAAATTAGAAGGTTATTTCTTTCACATTTTAATTAATTAAAAGAAAAATTAATAAAAAATTCGAAAATCCGGCTTCGAGGTGCATCAGGTCAGGAGAGGTCATTACGAACCTCCATACAAATTTGTGTAGCTCAGCCATCAGCCGTTTTCCTAAAAAGCTCTGGAAATACATACACAATGACACACACACAAACATCTTATTTTATTATATATATAGATTAGATTTTATAACTAACTAAATTAGAAAAATATTTTAAATGGAAAAGCATTTTATAGCAAGATTTAAAACTGGTTAAGTCAGGGATAAGAAATGAACGCAGATTACCTTCTTGACATCTCACGTTTTTTTTTTTTTTTTTTTTTTTTTTTTTTTGCTCTCAAGTGAGTAAATAGTGATACTCAAAGGTCAACGTTAACATAATGGCTCAGTTTGTAGAATATTAATGTTTTATGTCGTCAGACAAGAGTTCAATTCCTATTCCTAGCCCAACCAGTTTTTGACATTGTCCAGTTCCTTTTAAAAGGTTATTTATTGGATCACTTCCATTTGAAGTACAGTCGGTAACAAAAGTCTCCGAACACTAACGAAAATTCCTATATCGAAAAAGTACACTTAATACAGTTTTGTTACATAAATCCTTGTCGAATCTAGTTTTTAGACTGACTAAGAACAGGATTCGACAAGGATTTATATAACAAAACTATATTAAGTGTACTTTTTTTATATAGGAATTTTTGCTAGTGTTCGGAGACTTTTGTTACCGACTGTAGTTATGATTTCGTTTACACTAATATCTTGGTCTATACAACAGTAACAATTGTACTAAAACAGTTTACAAAAGTATTAAGTATTAACAGAAGCAGATATAAAATAGTTTGGTACTTTCGTATCAACCGCATATCAGAAATTAATACTTTAATATTAACAGCATGCCATTATACTATACTAAGAGAAGTATAATGTGTACAAGTTTATGATAATGTTTATTGTAAATTTAGTAATGCTTATATAAATAATTTTTTATAATGTTTATCGCATAAGTTCATAAGTAGTATAAATGTTTTATAGAGACGATTAATGGCTGCAAGTGGGGTTAATATAAACTAATTTTGTGCTACATTTTATGAAATTTTAGGTCCTCAGAAATACCCTCATTTTTAAAGAAAACTGTCCTCATTTTTCTCATAGAAATGAGGACATCACGAAATTCGTCCTTATTTTGCATAAAAAAAATCTGGTCGCCCTAACATATTAGTATCTTATATCAGATACTTTATTTAGACATTTGAAAACAAATATGACTTCAAATTGTGATAGAATATTTATCATTTTCCTTTTAATTAGTATATTAGTTGGATATTTATTGTGTAAATATCATCCTTTGAAATGAAATGTTTTCAATTAAATATGGAATTTTGCCTTTTTTTTTTTTTTTTTTTTTTTTTTTTTTTTTTTTACTAGAGTTTTGAAATTTAAAATTCAAATTTTATCAATTTTACTGCAAAAATAACTGAATTTAACGCATGTACACGATAACTAACGCATGTACACATATCTATACCCAAATATGGGGGTTGAGATCGGGAAATAATTTTCCTCGATTTTTAATAATTTTTTACAAAAAATCCAATGGGCGATTATCATAGGAAATCTTTTTCTTGGCTCCACAGACTGTCAGTGACGTCATCACTTCGCTTGCGTATAAAAGATTAACAAAGAAACATTCAAAAGGTGTCGTCTTCAAAAAATTTTGAAAAAAAAATAATATGTGATTCTACTCTTCATAAAACACCAGAAAGCGAAAAATTATCGGCTGAAATGAATTACAGCGACCACAAATTTTTTTCAAAATTAAGCATATTTGGCAATTTTACACTGTTAGGCGATTGATTTTGAGTACTTAACGGAGAAACAAAACACAGTTCTGTTCGTACACGGCAATCTCAGTGCTAGCGAACTTATTGCCTCAGTTCTAAATCGCCAAAAAATGCTTAATTTTGATAATTTTTTGTGGTCCTGTAATTCATTTCAGCCGATAATTTTTTCACTTTCTGGTGTTTTATGAAGAGTAGAATCACACATATTTTTTTCAATATTTTTTGAAGACGATACCTTTAGAATGTTTCCTTGTAAGATCATGACTTGACAAATATTTTCGTAACAAAACGGTATTAGGTGCCAATCTTTTAAGTAGAAATTATTGCTAGTGCTTCAATAATTTTGATGCCGACTGTACATGCTTAAGAAATACTAGAGGAAAGTTTTGCCACTACTTTTTCATCCCTTCTCTGAACGTCACAGTGAGTGACATCACGTGCCCTAGCTTATATTCGACAGTATTTGGTTTTCTCGATCTTGATTCGATAACGGAATCTGCTGTCACCCGATTTCGAACTCATGACGAAGTTGAAAGTGTTTTCTACCTATTTATTTTCTATATTTTGTATAGTTTTAGATCTTGCGGTTTTGGGTAACATTTGTTAGATGACTGACCTTGGGTAACTGCTTTTCTTGTTGTTGTCTGTTTTTGTTTACATTTTAGCTACCCTTTAACTTCTGTAATGTTCCCTTTTCATTCTATATTCTTTGCGATGAAGTCATTTCTTTTATCATGCACTTATGAATGAAAATTGTGCTATGATGTATTTTATGTACACTTGAAAGATCTGTTATTATTGAAAATGATGCAGAATGCTTTTAAACTCGATTTATAATGAAAATCATGTTTCAGATGATATCATACCTTCTTTAAATGTCATTGAACTTAACATCACGGAAGACCCCAAGCTTACATCTTTTTTCAACACTCCAAGCCATATGGAAAATGTGACTTCAAGTTTCAACAGTAATGTGTACACAAATATCACTTACCCATATTCTCGAGATTTTAACTGGATTCTATGTTTTGATCAGTGGCTTCCGCCAAATCATTTCTTATTTCAACTTGCCAATGCTTTTTTATTCCTCTCGTACCTTGCCCCTGTTGGGATTCATGGACTGTTATATTTAAGAATATGTTTAATGATAGGCTCTCTATTTTTTGCCCTTTGGGGCTGGATAATACTCTGTGCCTTGGATACATTCTTATGGAACGCAGTATTTACAATAATAAATTTTATTCATGTCACTATAATTTTATACATTTTAAGGCCGGTAAAATTTAGTCTCGAATTAGAACGAGTTTATCAGGATTTGTTTCAGCCATTACGTGTATCTCGTCATCAGTTCAAAAAAGCTATTCATTGTATGAGAGAAATAAAAACTTTAAAACCTCGGGAGCCCTACTGTGTGGAAAACGTCACGAAAGTTGATCGTCTGTCACTGGTTCTTTCTGGCCGGTAAGTAATGTATGAAATGATATTAAGTATAATTTTACCTGGCATTTTTTTTTTCTTTCCATCTGTAATTTCATGAAATAATTTAATTTGAAGTGCATATTGTTTTCTATTTGAAATATCTGCATATTCGTATGACAGGGTTGGGGTTGTTTTTTTGACATGACAAGGGTAACCAAATAATTGATACCTGTCCAAAAACATTTTGATTTTCTATTGTTCCAAGGTGATTATATTTTGTTTCTTGTACAGAAATCAGAATTTTACGACAGTGTTTCCAAAAACTTGAATCTGTTTATTTTTCACAACATAATCATAAGGTTTTATTATTATTATTAACAACTAAATTTTTATTTTTCTGTTAAACTATAAACATAAGTATGGGTTTTTGGCAGTTTTGACAAACAGTTTAAATCACCAAAAATTGTCAAATGTCAGAAACCTGCTAATCATACCACATTTATTTTCTGAGCATATAGATTCAAAATATTCAAGAGCAGGGTTTAACATTAAAATTGTAAGAAATTGTTTGTGTGCATCTCACATTTTATGTTTCTGTTGTTGAATTTTCAAAAATTTGGCTCCCACTTCTTATAGTTATAAATGAATCACCTTAACTTTCATATTCATTTCCAAAAACACCATTAATCAAACGAGTTTATATAAATTTTGTTTTTAAAAAAGATATCATACAACCAAAACATTTTTAACACACACCTTTACAAAAATGAAATAAACACGATACTCTTTAAAGCTAAAACTGCACCTTACAAAGTACATTCCATTCTGTACATTCATAAAAAACAATGACACAAATTGAGTAAAAAGTGCATCACCGACAGATTGCCCGATCCCCAAAAAACCCAATCATGTTTTTTCAAAATACTTATTTGAAATTTCATTTTAATCTAACTTTTAATAAACATATAAATGTAAAACAAATATACCTTACTAGCAAACACATGCAAAATCTTTGCACTTTATTTCATTTCTTTTCTTATTTACTTTTAAAATTTGGTCATTTTATTTATTTGTTTTGGCATAATTTTTTGTTAAAAAAAATATAAATAAATATTCCTATTTTGATTATACTTTTTATGAATGCAATTTTTAGTCAGTTTATGATAATAATTCCTATTCTGTACATATCTTTAAAGTTTTGCTAGGTTTAAAATGACGCTTCTAAAAATTCTGAAGAAGCAACTTAAAAAAAAAAAAAAAACATTTTTCCATAAAATGGTCTCATAAGATAAATGCCATTTCTTCTTATTAGATTATTAAGCTGAAACCATGTGCTTAAATATTGTCCATTTATAGATAGTATTATTTTTTTAATCCTTGCTTATTTTATTAATTATATCTCTATCGCATTGTTTCAACAAAATATAATCTTAATTGGTCCATGTTAGCGAAATATTATATAGATTATAACATAGACAAAAAAATTTCAAAAGTATTGGAGGTGCTCAAATTGCTCCATAGAACAAAATCTTGAATTTATAATTACAGTCAACTCTCAAAAATCCGCAACTCTAAAATCCGCAATTCTCTGAAATCCGCATATCATTCGCAATGTAAACAAACATTGTTACAACTGATTTCTTGATTAGTGGATTGCAAAAATTTAGCAGTTTTAGAAGATAAATGAATTATTAACTTTTGCTGGTGAATCACCAATCACTCAGCATGTTACAGAGGAGAAAATGATAAGCGTAATAATTATATATAATTATTACGCTGATTTTGATAATTATATATAATTATTATATTTTGATAATTATATATAATTATCAAAAAATAAATCATTAATTTAGAGAAAGACAGTTTTCATGAAAGATTTTATCTCATGAAGATAAATATTCAAACTTTCTCATAACACAAACTTATGTGATTAACTAAGAATTGCTGACTTTTTTTGAGGTTATAGGAAAATATTTATATATATGAATATTCTTAACTATAATGAAATGTATAAAAATTGTTCTTTAAATTAAAATTTCATGAAATATTTGTACTTTTATTAGGTACACATTATTTCAGCATTTTATGTATATATCATATAAATTTTTTCTTAAAGATTTGCTACTCAAATGAGGTTCTAAGATGTAAATAAAAGAAATTATTCTGAAATCTGCAAAACCCTTTGTTTTAAGCTGTGCGGATTTTTGAGAGTGTACTGTATCTCATTAAAACTCAATGAAAAAATTATATGAACAAATAAAAGCAAGAATCAGGGTTGGCGAGTTTTTGACGTTTAAGCCATGTCAGAAACCTATATTTCTAATTTAACTGTTATATAAGAATTTAGTTTAACAAAATATAGTTTTTAAAGATATTTTGAAAAGTAAATAAATTGATGTTCTTTGAAAAACACATTGTTATAACATTTTGATTAATATAAAAAACAAAACCTTAGGCTTTTAAAATTTCATTATGAATTACTGTTTTGTTCATTCAAAGTATAAGTATGCTGGGATACTATCATATATTACTATGAAATTTATTTATTATTTATAACTATGCTTAATATAGTATATGTTAAACTTAGTTATGTGATACTTTAAAAATTTAGTTGTTTTTAATAAGATATTATTTAAGTACTAGCAAACCCGTGCAAAATTTCAACACTTTTATTTCTTTTCTTATTTACCTTTAAAATTTGAAACTCTTAAATATTATACCAATTTCACCACCAAGTTAAAATTTTACTTTACACATAGCCAAATTATTAATAAAACTAAATTAACATTATGCAACAGTGAAACCAAAATCATTCAAAGAAAGATTTAAAAATAAAATTCATGGTTGACAACCCAGTTTTCACACTTTCAAAGAAGTACAGTTTTAATATGGGACCCCCTATGACGACTTTTAAATTTATCTCACCATTTTGACGATAACTTTTTATTTATTTATTTTGGCACAGTTTTTTGTTAAAAAAAAAAAAAAGAAATTAATCCCTCTTTTGATTACATTTTTCATGATTGTGTTTTTTAGTCAGTTTATGATAATAATTCATATTGTGCCTTTAAAGTACTGTTATGTTTAAAATGTGCTTGCAAAGATTCTAAAAATGCAACTTTAAAAAGTACATTTTTCTATAAAATAATCTCATCAGACAAATGTCGTCATTTTTTCTTTTTTGATCATTCAGTTGAGTCTGTGTGCTTAAATATTATCCATTCATTAATATTATTTTTTATCCTCACATATTTTATTAATAACACTACTATCGTCTTGTTTTAACAAAATATAATCGGAACTGGTCCATGTTAGAGAAATATTATATAGAAGTTTTAAAAAGTAAACAGATTAAAGTATTTGAAAAAACATAACAGTTTGTTTAATGTAAAAACAGAACTTTAGGCTGAAGTATTAATTTTCATGTGCATTAAAAAAAAAAAAAAAAAAAGTGATGTTTTTACATTATTTAGAAACTAATTTATAATTAAGCTTAATATATTATGTTAAAATTAGTTGAGAGTTTTTACTTTGATATTTTAATTTTGATTGATAATTCATTTTATTTGTAATACGTGATTGTATATTTTAATTTTTTAGTATTATGTATTTAATCAATAAAATAAAAATGTCTAGCCTAATATTTTGTATTTAAATATTTTATCGAAAAGAACAACCTTGAATTACTACTTAAATTCTCATAATTACCATGAGACAATAGAAATATAAATAATTTTTGGACATGTGTAAATTATTTAATATTTACTTGTAGTACAGATTTTTTTTTTTTTTTTTAATTTATTAGTTCAAGCTGTAAACAGGCACAAACATTTATACAATCAATAATAGTAATAATAATGATAAATAGATAAAAAAATATTGATAAGTGATAAGTATAATAAATATATTTAATAAAGAAGCATCACAAAACTGGCGTTGTAAAAATTATTACTTACAAACTTTGAATAAACACCATAAAATGCAATAAACTCGCAACAATTGTTTCGGGTCGAAAAAACCACGACCCTTCATCAGGCGAACAAAGTAAGCACGAGTGCTGCAATCAAAGCGGCAACGCACAAAATCGTTTAACATGAAAAGAAAAAGTTTATAAAGTAGAAACTAAATATAGCTACTGGTGTCAGTAGAATTGTACCAAAAAACAAGGAAATAAATAAATGAGTGAGATTAAACATATAACAATCAAAGGATAACAAAAATTAAACTAAAATCTAAGTTACGTGAGTAATTTCCAAGCATCAGAGAAGAAAGGAGTGGAAGAAATATCATTAACAAGATTTTTCGAATTTTTAAAAATGTAAAATGCTTCATGAATATCCAAATGGGAGGAACAGACAGGAGATGAAATTATGTTAGTTTTGGAAAAATCAAAACGATGACCTTGAGACCAGCAGTGGGAAGCAATAGAAGATTTGGTAATTTCTTCATTACGAACATTCCGACGGTGCTCATTTATTCTGTATTTCAAACGCCTCCTAGTTTGACCAATATAACCTAAGTTGCAGGACGAACACGGAATTAAATAAATTCCAGAACGGTTTTCGGTGGGAATGGGATCCTTAAGAGAAGATAATTTAATTTTATTGACGGGTTTGTAAATAACTTTGAAACCAAACGGTGAAAGAATTTTAGAGATTTTAAAAGAGAGTGAAGAATAAAAAGGTAAAACAACTGGGATGAGACTATGATCGTTTAATTTGGGAGCAGAACGTTTAGGATTCTTAAATTTATATAGAGCTTTATCGATGATAGATGGGTTATAGCCACGAGAGAGAGCAAGAGATTTTAAATAATTAATTTAAATAAATAAATAATTTTATAGAATATAGATAGATAATAGAATATAAATAGATTTTAAATAAATAATTAATTAATTAGAGAAATTAATTATTTAAAATCTCTTGCTCTCTCTCGTGGCTATAACCCATCTATCATCGATAAAGCTCTATATAAATTTAAGAATCCTAAACGTTCTGCTCCCAAATTAAACGATCATAGTCTCATCCCAGTTGTTTTACCTTTTTATTCTTCACTCTCTTTTAAAATCTCTAAAATTCTTTCACCGTTTGGTTTCAAAGTTATTTACAAACCCGTCAATAAAATTAAATTATCTTCTCTTAAGGATCCCATTCCCACCGAAAACCGTTCTGGAATTTATTTAATTCCGTGTTCGTCCTGCAACTTAGGTTATATTGGTCAAACTAGGAGGCGTTTGAAATACAGAATAAATGAGCACCGTCGGAATGTTCGTAATGAAGAAATTACCAAATCTTCTATTGCTTCCCACTGCTGGTCTCAAGGTCATCGTTTTGATTTTTCCAAAACTAACATAATTTCATCTCCTGTCTGTTCCTCCCATTTGGATATTCATGAAGCATTTTACATTTTTAAAAATTCGAAAAATCTTGTTAATGATATTTCTTCCACTCCTTTCTTCTCTGATGCTTGGAAATTACTCACGTAACTTAGATTTTAGTTTAATTTTTGTTATCCTTTGATTGTTATATGTTTAATCTCACTCATTTATTTATTTCCTTGTTTTTTGGTACAATTCTACTGACACCAGTAGCTATATTTAGTTTCTACTTTATAAACTTTTTCTTTTCATGTTAAACGATTTTGTGCGTTGCCGCTTTGATTGCAGCACTCGTGCTTACTTTGTTCGCCTGATGAAGGGTCGTGGTTTTTTCGACCCGAAACAATTGTTGCGAGTTTATTGCATTTTATGGTGTTTATTCAAAGTTTGTAAGTAATAATTATAATAAATATAGATTATAAATATATCTAATTACTTTCAAATTTGTATTAACATATTATGTTTTACCTTAAAAAAAAAAAAAAAAAAAAAAAAATCCAGTATTCCTGTATTTAGAAGCTTTTTATATGAAATTGACTTTGTTATCGTGTCTTCATGTCACACTAATAAACAAGATGCCACCATTTTAAAGTAAATATAAGCTGTTCAGTTTGTCGCTCAATGGCTTAGGTGGTTAGAGCGTTACGTTAATAACTCAGTGGTCGAGAGTTCGATCCCCAAAGGTCCGGAGTGTTTATTTTTGCAGATAATTAGTAGAAAAGGTGTCAATTCATAAAAGAAAGTTTTTCGTTGACTACACAGTATCCTAAGAATTTTTGAAGAGTTTTTAAGAAGTTTTTTTTTTAGATATTAGAAAACACATAATATTTTAGATATTAAAAAAGCACAAATTAAAAAGTTTTAAGTAAAAATATGTAAATAAGTATTTTTAGAAGCTTTATATTTATATGTTATATGAAATTGGATTTGTCATCACGTTTTCTGTCACGCTAAAAAACAAGACGCTTCCACTTAAGAAAAAAAAAAAAAAAAAAAATGGTTAGAGCATCATGTTGACAACGCAAGAGTCGTGTGTTTGATCCTCTAAAATTTATGGCTTAATGAACAACTAAGAATATTAGTCTTGAATGTTTTTAAAATATTTAAAAATATTCATCTCTTGCAAAAGTGAATTATCTATATTTTTCCTAAAATTTCCTTAGTGTTAAATCTTTCATTTCTTTATACTTTATAGAGTGTCTTTGCCACAATAAATTTTTATTTTATGCATTTTAGGGCTTCATAATAAAAAAGCTTCTAATTAAAAAAAAAATGTTTTTTTTTACTTAAATATTTATTTTAACACTTGGCTTATAAGTTTATATATGATGTTAAAATTCACAATTAACTTTAAAATTTTAGAATTCCATATAAACATAAACATATGAAATATGTCTATGCATTGCATATATTTCTTAGATTTGATATCAGTGTATTTACTTAAATTTTTATTAATTATCATCTGAAATTTTTGTTAAAGATCTGTTGATTTACAAAGAGATATTTAGATGTCAACTCATATATGTCAAATATTACTAATTTCTATTTCTAATCAGATTTCAGCTCATCTACAGATTTTGAGTTTTGTTGATATAGGTTTTTGACAGTTTAAACCAGTATTATACTGTTGTCATGTCAAAAACCCAGCTCTGGGACTCAAAGAATATAAAATATAAATAAATAATAATAATAATAAAAAAACGAAAACTTTAACAGTGAAACACTGCTAATAAATAGAGAGTAGCTAATTACAGAAAAATGTTTTCTTGTCTGAACTTTTTTAAAGCATATAATTTTTATGAAGGGTCCATTTTCAGTTTTCTGATTCTTGTAAAGGATCAGTTTTAATATCATTGGTTTTTGGGGAGGATCCATTTTCAGACCCTAATTTTTCCTAAATATACCCCTGTATAATCAAATATCGTACCAGTGTGATGAAGTGCTCCCAGTGTAACTTGATAGCCAAAAAGTATCATCTATGTGTCTTTCTTTAAAAATATAAATTATATTTAAAACTTATATAAATTGAATTATTATTTCTATTGTTTATATTTATTTATTTCATATTTTTTTCAGCCTTGTTGTGTCTCAGCATGGGCATGCATTACATATTGTTGACAGCAAACAATTCCTTGATTCTCCTGAATGGTTTGGTGTTTGTACAAATGATAATTATCAGGTAAAAGGCATATTATATAGCTGTGTACATTTATTTCTTATGTGCTTAATTTCATATTATCATAAAATTTCATATTATAATATTTTATAAAATTATTGTTAATTGTTTTTGTATATCTGATTGCTGTGTCGGCAGATATTCATCTGTAACTTTATCAGAATTAATAATATTTAACATGATTTAAGTTAGATATTATTTAAAATACACCAAATATAAGAATAGGTACTGTTGCCTTTGGGTTTGGTTTTTAAAGCAACAACAATGTAGTTTCTAAAATGGGCACAAATAAATTTTGTAAAGCTCCAAGTGACATATATACAGGGGTAGAAATTAAGAAACTAAAGTTACTGGTCCACAGGACCAGTAATTTTCAGAATTGACTGGTCCATTCTTCTATTATATTTTTAAAAATATTTAAAATTTTGTAAACTGTTTGTTTTACCAAGACCTTGTTTGCTTATAAATTTACAAGTGTAATATAATAATTTTTTGTAAATTAATTGAAAAATGCAAATGAAGTCTCATATGAATAAAAAATTTATGTTTTAATAAACAAGCTTAATGTCACGTATATACTAGAATATAAGAATTAAAAGTAAGAAAAGACTTCACTTAAGAAAAGGTTATGAAAGTAAAATTAAATGAAAAAGTTAAAGAAAATAGGTGATATTGATAGTTATAAAGAAGTACATTTACTATTGTTATAATATACTATTCTGTGACATATCTACAGGCAATTTTAGAGAAAAGTAAAAAATACAAAAAAAATTGAATAGCTTCACTGGTCCGGTGGAGCACTAGAATTTATATTTTGCTGGTCCCGGATCAACCAATCACTGTTAGTTTCAAGCCCTGTATATACTACATCTGTAATTTTCTTTGCAACTGAGGATCAAAATGATGATAATATGTCTTAGTATTATCATCCCTTTGAATAAATCTCAGACCATCACCAGTTGCCCACTGTGTAGTTTTAGCACAATATTTCAATTTTTGGCTGCACCTTTTCTGAATATAGCAAGCAGTACATTTTGCCAATTCTTTAGTTTTTGGTCGAGGACTTTAAAAATTTCTGTGTGTCTATGCATTTTGTACAGTTTTTTGATAAAAATTGCACCCGTTATAGTAATCAAAAAAGATATTTTTAAATTTTTTTAAAAATAAGATGGGGAATTAAATCTCGAATTTTTATATTTTTCATTTAATATATGTTTACATGTATATCTGCTGCATAGCATTTATTAAATATACCATTAAATATTTTAACTTCAGATCACTGATTGAATAGCAGTTTTTCCCATTACCAGTATGAAACATCAGATATAATATGTAATCAAACATTAACTATATTGTAACCTTTATATCCCAATCAGCTGTATTGAGATTATGTGGCCTTTCTATACCCCAATTTTGTCACCTAAAATATTTCATAACCTATTTTTACTTATTCTCTTAAAGATTTATTACATAGAACAAATGACCTTGCATAGCAAAGTAGATTTTTGCATTATTGAGGGAAATTTACAGTATGTTTGGGGGAATTTTCTGAGGTCTGAACATTTTCTGCACCCCTGGGAATGTATATCTGTGTATCCTTTCCTTTAACTACTTGTAAAGTTTGGTTACAGTTTGTGAGATTTCCTTGTTAATCCCCCCCCCCCCCCCCCCACACACACAGAGATTTTTGGACTATTAAATTTTCATTGTTGGCGTGAACCCTATATATCAAATATATATTGTATATCTTGAGCATATATCAATTGCATTAAGCAGTCTTATATAAATACTGTTATATTTATTCTTTTACATATTTGATAATTTATGTTAAACAATATTGTATATGTATGGAAATTGATATTGAATCTCGTCTTTATTTTAGGTGTCTATAACTGCTTTGGAGGAATGTCGTCTTCTAGTCTGGCATCGTGATAAATTGAAATTGTCCATCAGTAATGACACGTTCCTTCAAGCTGTATTTGATAACATTCTTGGGAAAGATGTTGTCAAGAAACTTTTACTTGTATCTGAAACGTCCTGTAATGGAGTAGGATTGTATGTATGTGAAGATGTAGTGGCAGAAACAACCAAGTTGCTTTCGAAAAATAAACAGGGACAAACTGGACTAAGTGTCCTTCTTTCAAGACAAGTAAAAAGTATGTTTATTACTATTATTTTTTTTAAGTCACTATTTCTAAGCATTGTGCACTTCTTTTAAAATGTGCACTGTTTTGAAGAATCAACATTTTTCTCAAAATATATAGAGGACTGAAAAAAATATAAAAAGTGATATTTAGTCATTCTGGAGTATTAGTAAATAGTCTTTTAATCATTAGTAAAAAGTATATTTTGCTATTCACTGGTATTGCTATATCTTAAAATTAATAATTGTTTTTAGCTGTATTGCATTCGAAATAAGTGCACAATGTAAATTTTTATATTACTATTGGTGTTAAATTTTTATTCCTAATCTCATTTGCTTTCATGGGTGTAGTGACAAGATTCTTATATCAAAATTCATGTCTTGTATTTAAAGTTTGATAAAGCAGTGATAGAAAAATAAACAAAAATAGTTTGATAAAGCAATGGGGGGGGGGGGGGCAAGACCAAATATGCATTTGGTCCTTCTACCCATGATTTATTATACTAACAGACCCTGTGGCAGAATTTAGATGACACATGAGACATGACATTGTTGCAGAAAAAAAATTGTCACTTACAGAAAGATTTGCCCATAAAAATGAAACATATTCCTGAATTTCAGAAGAAAATAGAGACTCATGTCTTATATTTAAGAATTTAACAGTCTACTATTAATACTATTTTCTTTATAATTATATATACATATTATGTATAAATAAGCAAGTATGTCAATATTGTCTTGCAGAAAATGTCTGCATGAACAAGACTTGTCGTAGAAAGCATAAAAACATTCTGTCACGGAGCTGACCTATAAAAATAAAACATTTTTTTTACATATTAAAGCGTATTTATCTGAGCGTATGTCTGTATTGGTGGTAAGATTTTTAGCATTTTCAATTTTTTTTTTTCATAGTTTTTACCACTCTTTCAAGCAAACAAAAAATAAAAAGCTCTAAATTTTTCCACATTTTTTTTAATTTCTTACATTTTTCTTTGATATAAACATTTTAATATATTTAGCTTATTGAATATTATATATTTAGGTATTGAATGTTCATACAGCTGTTTTACACATAAAAATTCCTTTGCACCTACATCTATAAATTTAAATATTACGTAATTATGATGATGGAAGATATTCTTTTAATTATTATAATAATAAAAAATAAAAATGCATTTAAACCTTTTAGTTCTGAACAAGGGTATTTCCTCGTTTGCAACACTTGTATATAGTGCTAATAACAATATATCATTGCATATACCATGGCACTTTACTATTCACATCCCAAAGGAATTTTGTCTCAAATCCGCTGCTTTAATAAAGTACACTTTTTAGCTTCTTGAAGGCAGTTTTGGATACTTAAGGGCATATTTAACTCTTAAAGTTTGGAAACTTATTGCGTGACAGGGTTTAAACTGCCGTTATTTATTTATTTTTATTTTTTTTGCATTTTTCTAAAGGATCTCCTATTTTACTAAAATATGTCAAGAAGAATTTTGCTAAAAAGCAAAAGCCAGATAATTTTGTAAAAAAGAAAAAAAAAAAAAAAAAAATCAATCTCTATGCAATAATCTCTAATTTTTATTCAAATATTCACAGACAAAAATTATGAAACCACTGAAAATATCGGGTTTGTTTATTTATTTAGTGTATTTGAATTTAATTTCTATTTTTAACAGAGGAATTTAAAAGTGGAAATATTTAAGCATAGATCAGAATTTGGAATCTGCTTCATAGAAAAGTTCCCAGGCACAAGTATTGCACAATGATCTACCCTTACTTGCTACCACTTACTCCCCTTTTCAATCACTTTTTAATTTTGCACACATGGCATAGCTCTTTCTCGATTGATAAACTCAAAACAAAGTTTCCTTGATTCATTCATGTTTCTTAAAATACAATTATAGATGTTTGGTAAAACATATCTGTGAAGGAAAAATAACAATAGAAAACAAAACTGGGAGTAACCATGTTAAGAAAGTGAAATTGATAGTGTTTCAAAAATCAAATTAACTTTCAAAAAAGCCAAATTACTGCTGGGGTATTTTAGCTAAAATGCTAAACAGACTTTTTTGCCAGATTAAACCCTGTTTCACAATTCAATTATAAGTATACTAAGTATTTTTTAACATTCTTCACCGTTATTTTAAAATTCTATTTACAAACGATTAAAATTTATATCAAAATTGTATATAAACTCTATATTCTATTTAATCTGGCAGTCTTCTCGCTTGCTTCATTTCCTTCTCTTCTGCTCCTCCAGCATAGTGAAAGGACATGAAGCAAGCAAGACCAGGGACGTAGCAATTCAAAAATCATGGGAGGAGCTCAAAAAAATTTCATTTAAAAAATAACTTAAAATTATTATCAAGGAAATCAATTAATAATTAAATATCAATTAATATTCACTAATTATTTGTATTAATCATTAATTATGAACATTTATAAGATTTTAATTTGGCTTTTTAAGTGGGTGATTCTTTCATTTGCCATTAAAAGGAAATTTTGTTATAATAAATAGGAGAAAGGGGCTTGAGCCCCCTCAGCCCTTCCCTTTCCTATGCCCATGAACAAGACCACTGAATTCAGCTCACTCAGCATACCTGAGAAAGACCTGTGTTATGCTGCTGAAAGTGCTAATGATGTGATATTTTATGAATGGTTTTAATATAGAATTTTTTCCTGTTGTTTATTACTACTGTATAAAAATGAATATTGATGGTTCTAAAAAATGTTGTTGATTATATCTATCATTTATCTTCACTATATTATTCTTGAGTTTGAAAGTTTTCTCTTATATTGTGGTTTAAATATGAATTAGGGATTTAGAAAGATTTTTCATTGAGAGAAATATTTCCTTTGATACATAGTCCTAATAGATAATAATTGATGATAACATGGAAGTCCATGTCTCTTTTATTAGCTGTTTAGTGCATGCTAAAATACTTTTTTAAAAAAAGGAAATCATTTGATGATTAATATATTGAAAAAGTAACTTTCCCATTATGATAAAAAACATGAGGAAAAAAATGCTTGTAAAAAAATTAAAACATAAAATAAATTACATTAGAAAGTTAAATATTTCTTTAAAAATGTGTGATGTATGAATAAGAAAATAGCTATCAGCCACAGGTCCAGAACAAAATTATAAAATACAAAAGGTGATAAGGGTGTGATTTTTTTTTTTTTTTTTTTATTATTAAACTGAAAGGCAAGAGGGTGCGGATTTTTTGGAAAAAAAGCAATAAGGTTTCTGTTTTTTAAACGAAAGAAAAGGCAGGGGATAGCACCCTCCTAAAACATTATAAATGGTTTAATTTCTTTCCAAAAGAATTGCAGAAATTATTTTTGGATTTAAGTTTTTGTTATATTCTATGTTGGTTGGTTCTGAGACTGCAATACAGATACATTAGAAGGATATAATAAGATACACATTGATATTGAAGAACACAGCAGAGTTATTATCAAACAGTGATTTATCTTATGTGCAAATACTGTTTGTTAAAGAAGGTATATCTTTATCTGTTTTCCCACTGTATTTTCTATTTATATTATTTGTTATATGATTTTCAATAAATATTGAAATACAATTGTCATTAATTTATTCTCCATTTATTTTGTAATATGTTCCTTTTAGAATTTTGTAAACATCATATTTTGTTTATGGCATTATTTCCAAACCTTAGCAAATTCATTAGATTGGTCCGCATATGTACAATACTTTCGGTCAGCACTAAAAGATTTAAATATCAAGACTGCGACATCATATTTGATGCGACAAATTTAAAATGATGCTTTTCTGTGTGTTGATTTTATATCCTTATGTGCTGTCCAAATTTCTATCATTCATGGAAAGAAAAAAAGATCAAGATTCACATTGGTGAGTGGGATTGCGAGGATGTCACTAAACTTTTGAAAAATCCCATTTAAAAATAAATCACAAAGAAGATCCCCCCCCCACCCCCCCGAAAAATTGAGTAATCATTTTAAAACACTTCTCAATTCTAAAGATTTGTTAAATGTATATTTTATTAGCAAATAGCTATGAAATTTGGAAGCTAAATATTGCAGTTATATATGAAATAATTTTGGGTATTCAAGTTACTGCACTTCTGTCAAGTACTCAAAATCAAATTAAGAATAAATGTTGAAACAGGATAAGTGGTAAGAACCTGAGCACTTCTTTCTTCTGCATTTTTGATGAAAATTTAGATTCTGAATATTGAGCAGCATCAGTCCTTAACCGGAAAAGAAAAAAAAATATATATATTAAACTTAATTTCTATTTTTAACATTTATTTGATTTTTTACTGCAGTTTGGTTTGCATATTTGTAATTCTTAAAAAAGGAAATCTGCAATATGTAAATCATGTAATTTATAACTTAAATTTGAAAAATCTCACTCAGTATATTTTTCTTGTGTGAAGATTATAAAAATATACAGTCGGTAACAAAAGTGTCCGAACACTAGCAAAAATTCCTATGTAAAAAAAGTACACTTCATACGGTTTTGTTAAATAAATCCTTGTTGAATCCTGTTTTTAGTCTGTCTAAGAACAGGATTCGATAAGGATTTATTTAACAAAACTGTAAAAAGTGTACTTTTTTTACATAGGAATTTTTGCTAGTGTTCAGAGACTTTTGTTACCGACTGTACATAAAAACTCGCAAAATAAAGTAATTCCTGCTGAAAAATCTTGTAAAAAGGGATAGTCCAGAGATATGAAATTTTAAGCTATTTATCAGTGGCTAGTAGATCCTTTAAATGTATTTACCAATTTTTGATAGCTTTTTGACTGTTTACTGAAACGATAAATTTTTTTACTTGAATTTTTTAAAGAAACTTTTTAAAGCTGTTTGATTTTTCTGACGTGCCCATTTTAAATTTGTCAGTTTTTATTAAGTGTTTGTTTCAATTTTGCGGATTTTCTAAAGAGTCTGTTTTAAATTAATTAAACGTCAACAAAATGAAGGTTTCATCACATAACAATAATTTCAAAACCTTAATCCTTTATTCAGGAAGGTTTTCAAGACGCCTCCATCTCATCATCAGCTAACTTGTTTGGACTGCCTTTCTTAAATGTTTTTGTATTAGCTTGGAGTATATGATGCCACCTGGTAGGTTTAATTGAATATTCCATGATATTACCGGAGGAAGGGGTGGAAAGAATCTCTATTGCTTCACGTTTCATGGCATAAAAATGAAATTGGTGATCTGGAAGTTTTTGAATATTTTAAAAATCAATTTCTAGTTGATTGTCATTGTCTGACTCGGCCAAGGCTGTTATGTTTCAATTATATTTAAGATCATTGCAATGTTCTTTAATCCTATCTTTGATTTTTTGCTTGGTGACCCCAATATATGAACCAAGTTCTTTATTTTCATTAAAAATAATTGATTTTGTAAATTCCTGCAGTTTCACAATTTTCTATTCTTTCTTTGTCACTTCGTATTCAGTCAAAAATATTTTTATTTGGAGTAATCAGAATATTGATTCCAAATTCAGCTGCTTTTCTTTCGATTTTAATTGAACTGCCTTGGTTAAATGGAATAGATGATGTAAACTTGCTCATATCTTTGTGACCACTTAGGATAAAATCAAGTCTCTTAAGCCTTTGCTTATGCAATTTTTTGACAAGGGTCACCTTGAATCTAGCATTTTTTTTTTTTTTTTGCTATTTGAGTAATATTTATAAGCTCTGATTTTAAAAGTTCTTCACTGGAACAAATATTGATTGCTCTATTGACATAGGCTCTTAACGCTGAAAGTTTACAGTTAAACATCGTTTTAGGCCTTGCATTAATAATTACATTACTTGCTGTTGGTTTTTGAAATACAATGGTTTCGATCGAGTTTTGATTTCTGAAGATTTTAACATCCAAGTTATCAATGATATATTTTTTTTTCCTTTTCAAGGGTAAACTTTAGATTATCATCCAATTTATTTAACTCATCTAAAATGGATTCCAGGTTACTTGAGTCATAAATAACTGCAAAGTACATACCTTAACCAAATTTAATTATGTTTAGAAATATTTTTTGGAAGTTACTTTCAAATTCTCTTAGTTTGAATTCGGAAAGAAATCCTGAAATGCATGAGCCAATTGGAACCCCCTTCTTTTGCTTGTAAATTTTATTATTAAACTTAAAGTAGGCTTCGTTTAGGATAAAATTGCTGTAAATAGTTTTTTTTTTTTTTTCATATTTTTCTATGATGCAAGTATTGAATATGTTTTGCTCTGTACCAAGAAATCAATAAAATTTCTTTTGTTGTTTTTACGTGTGTGTCTTTCTTTTTCTTTGTCCCTATAACATCTGTAAGTACTCTGAATATTGTATGTGACATCTGGTTATTGCCTCAAAAGTGCTAGTATGTGAAAGAGATGCTTCTTTGTGGTCCCGAGCTTGAATATATTAAATATGTAATGTCAGACTTATATATTATGCAATTCTTTAATAAATTTAGGGTCTTCAATAATTTTAGTTCCCTGGATACTCAGATATAGGCTTTTCTCAACGGACAGCTGAAAACCTATGCCATGCTGCTGTTACCCACTGTTGCTTATTATTCCCTTTGCCATGCATTATATTTTTCAGAACTTTCTTGTATATCATTCTAAATAACAAGTGCCACTTACTGGTTAATGCGCACAACGTGTTAATCATAACTTTTCACAATAAAGGTTTTTACATATGCAATTCAAAGTTAATTTAACTGATAGATGCTGAGATGTAGTCATATGGAAATTCATAAAAGGTGAGTAATAGTCATTTGTTTTACAATTTACATATAAATCAAGTCAGCATTATTTTTCTTATATTGGCCATCAAACAAATCAAGTTTGTTGAATTTATATGCTGTTTCCTGTACACAAGAAAAATTGCAGCATAATAAGTAATGCCACCTGTGAACCGTATCAGGGGAGAAAATTTTCAGGGAATTCAGGAATGAATTTCCCTGAATTCAGGGTTTTTCAGAATTTTACTATCTCTGTATTTCATGTAAAATTATTTTGTTTTTATAGAAATTCAGAAAAATTTACTTAAAAAAAAGTGGTATGGAATAAAGGCTAGGCTAAAAATGCTCCTGAAAAAATTAAAATATTAATAACTCTGTAATCTATTGTAGCACTCCAAATATCTGAACTAACAATATTTCCTTCCTTTCATCAGTTTTTGACTACTCGTTCCACCCCTTACTTACCTCCAACACAAAAATAAAGAAAAATCATACTGTTTTTCCCCCCCTATTTTTCAAAAGTTCATGCATATAGTGTAACCACGTTTCCTAAAACTAGCAGTGAGGACAAGTCCAAAAAGTTGGAAGGGTTGCCAAATTGAGTGACAGGTTGGGATTTGGAAAACATCCAGTAATTCGGCACTCTCTTATTGCTTATTTTCTCTGGATCAGATGACTGTCACCCCTATTTTAATACTGGACTTGTCGAGTCCGCACTTGTGCAGAGGCTTCAATGGTTTCATGAAATGTGGGCAAAGAATACTATGTTGAGTGATTACATCAGCAGTAAAAAAATATTTTGTGTATAATGTGCACCTGGAGTTTTTGTCTCAAATTTGTGGGAAAAAAAAAGTGTGTTATACATGCATAAATACTGTGTATACATAACAAATGAATTTCAATGAATTGAATGAAATAATGAATATATATATATATATATATTATATACATAAAAGCATGTTTCATGGAGAATGTGATATGAAAATTCTTGCTTTTCATTTACAGAGCTACACAAAAAATTAGAACATAGTGGTAAAATATAGTGGTACAATACTTGGTACTTGATGGCAGTGCATTTCAGGTTGTGAGGCGTGTTATTAATATAGGATTATGTTTAATTGCACAATCTAGTGTGTACATAATTTAAAAAATATATACAAGGCTGCCAACAATTAGGTGAAAACATTTTTTTTTTTCTTTTTATTGAATATAATTAGTTGAAGGGCTTTACTATAAAGTTTTACCATGTTCAGGAAAACTGCCAGGAATTAAAAATAATTATAAAATAATCATACCCATATGATTAATAAAGTATTTTTTAAGCTAAATGATCAGCATTTGTGTGTTTTGTATATTTATGCGTTTTGAGGTTCCCTGAATGCTGAAATCAAAACTTTCATGTTTGATTTTTGTCTATGTCTTTTATCAGATTAACTTAAAAAGAAATAATTTCAGGTAATTCAAATGTTGTATTTTAAAGTTAATATAAGGTGATAAGTTTCAAGGAGAGTTGTCTGAATAATTAGGAATGAACTTTTAAATTTAATAATAGCTTTAAATTCTATATGAATGTAGGTATTATATTCAAACAGGGGATTAAAGGGGGGGGGGGGTTAGTAGTCCTCCTCACACAGAATTATTTGTCAAATAAAACAATTCTAAAGCTCTATTTGAATTGTTTTTAACATAGGTGTATTTTACAGTACTCGTTATTTAGCACCTTATTCTCCAATCTGTCTTTACAGTATTGAATTTCAGGGTAAGAGAAAGTCGTGTGAGTGCCACACTGTATTATTTTATTTATTTATTTTATTCATGTATTTTTTGCAGAACTAAAATTAAACTCATTCTGTGGATGTTGTCTTTTCTAAATTTTTACAACTTTTTTTTTTTTTTTAATTTTTTAATTTTTTTTTTTTTAAAGAATAACTATCTATATAATATTTCTGTAACATGGACCAGTTCCGATTATATTTTGTAGAAACGATACGATAGCGACAATAAAATACGCGAGGATAAAAAATAATATATAAGTAATAGTTAAGTATGCGGACTCAGTTCAGTGATCTAATAAAAATAAGTAAAAATAAAAAGAATAACGACATTTGTCTGATTAGATCATTTTATAGAAAATTTATTTTTTAAATTTGCATCTTTATAGTCTTTGCAAGGGCCGTTTTAAACCTAGCAATACTTTAAAGATATAAACAAAATAGGAACTTTTGTCATAAATTGACTAAAATACGCAACAATAAGAAGCATAATCGAAATAGACACTAAGTTTTTTTTCCCCTTTTTTAACAAAAAATTATGCCAAAATGAATAAATTAAAAATTAAAAGGCATTGCCAACATGGCGTCAAATTTTTAAAAGTCGCCATAGAGGTCCTGTATTAAAGCTGTAATGTCTGGGGAAGTATGAAAAACGGATCGTCAAACTTGAATTTTATTTTGAAATTTTTCTTCTTTGAATGATTTTGGATTCAATATCGTTAGCGTTCCCCCCCCCCCCCCCCCCCAAAAAAAAAAAAAAAAAAAAAAAAACTAACAATTTGGCTTTTGATGAATTAAAATTTATATTGGGTAATGAAATTGATATAAGACTAAGTTTCAAATTTTAAAGGTAAATAATAATAATAATTAAAAAAAAAAAAAAAAAAAAAAAATAGAAAGAAAGAGACTGCAAAAAATTCGCAAGGGTTTGCTAGTACATATTATTCAGTCAATAAATTGTGCAAAAGGAATTAATTATATGCATTTTAAATATTATTTAGTAGAAATGATTCTATTTCATCAAAAAAAAAAAGATAATAATATTTTTATATTCTGTTGTGTCCATAAAATAATAATTTAATCCATTTAAATAAATTTAGGAATATAGCCTAATGTCCTTCAGCTTAAAAGAAATAATTTTAAAGATAGTTTATATAATACTTATATTTTTTTCAAAATGATAATTTAATAATGTTCATATATCTTTAATTAGAAAAGAAGTAAACATTTTGTACTAAAAATTGTTTATAAAAATATGATTTTGGGAATTTTACAATAAATTTTATTGAACTAAAGTAAAAAATGGTCTAATTTAATTGAAGCTTGTTTTATAAAGAATTAGTCATATAGAAAAAGAAAATGCTCTACTCACGTCATCTTTTGCTAATAAGTAATTCTGATTTCAGTATGTTGACTTTACTAGAGTATGTCAAGATTTCTAAAAGTGACATTGCATTGATTTGAAAACCCTGCATTTATTATAAAATAAAATAAAAACTCCATTGTTTATAAAGAAACTTTTTATTTTCATGAATATACAGTGCAGCCACGTATCCTAAAACTAGTAGTGAGGGCGCATCCAAAATGTTGGAAGGATGCCAGCTTGAAATTTGGAAAACATCCAGCAATTCCGTGCTCTGTTATTGCTCATTTTCTCCGAGTCAGTTGACTGTCACCCCTATTTCAGCATTGGACTCGTTGAGTTAGCGCTTGCGCAGATGCTTCCATGGTTTCATCAAATGTGGTCGAAGAATACTTGCTATTCACATACAAATAAATACAGATATTTAAAAAGAGCCACATTATCATATGCTACAGCTACAATGTATTTCAAGTATTATTTTTCACAAAGTGATCTCTCTCTCTCTTTTTTTTAAAAATAAATTTCTTATTTGCCTTTATGACAAAACTTCTGCTGAAATGTATGAGGTGTGTAACATGTTCTTTACATCACGCAAATTTGGTATCTGAAATAGTGAAAAATAAAGACAGGAAGTAAGGAAATGTTGAATTTCTATGTTGAGTCTAATGATATCCAGATCTCTGTAAAAATAAATAAATAAACAAAAATAATAATACTTATGATTATTCAAAAATTTTTAAAGGTAAACGGCATAAATTTGAATAATTAAAAGCGTTTAATTTATTGAATTTGATGCATGAATTAGAGGTCTGCACGGGCCGAATTTTTCGATTTGCTCACTGGCCGGGCCAAGCTTAATTTTTTTTTTGTAGGCTCGGGCCGAGCCTGGAGGACATTTTAAGCCCGGCCCGGCCCGAATCTTTTTTCTAAATTCCTCGTTAATCAACGAAAAAGGAAAATGATAAAATACTTTTTCAGTCATTTATTTTACATAATTTTACAGTCTGGTATGTCATATAAAATTTTATTTTGTTAAAAGGTGTCTGTAACTTCAATTTAATTGTCTATCAGTTTGACTGTTCGCGATCTGATTTTCCGCAAATATTTTAAACATGTCTCGAAATTAATATATTTTATTAAAAGTAATATTAGATGGTTTCTAATTCAAAATAATATGTATGTTACTACCAGTTTGCGTACATGTAACAAACAAAAGAAATTAGATACGTTACTGTATAGAAGGCTTTGTTTTCTATGGTCTGTAGTGTTTAGGTGGTATAAAGGCTAAAAAATCCTTCCGCTGTAACGTTTCCTCTAAGGCTTCTTTTTCTTTTCTTCGGGCCACTGGATGAAAGTAGCATCAAATTTAGCATGTGCAGAAGCATCTTTTCTATTGAATATGGTTGGATTAGCATTAAAGTTTTGTTTACCGGATAACATGAAAGATTTGGATACATTACGGTATATAAAAGGAAGTGGTTGAAAGTGTATTTTTAGTACTATTAACCATTTTAAATATCTTCCTATATTGTTTGAGGAATGCCAATATTTTCGATTTGACTTTCCGTCTGTCTTTGTGCCTTCTGTACGTCTGTAATAATGAAATACCGTTTATATATAAATAACTTGTAAACATTCAGCAGTTTTGTTAAAGAACATTCTATTGCTTAGCTATATAAAACCTCTGCAAAACACATACTAAAAATCTTTTTCGTAGAAAGGCATGTTTTTTTTTTTCTGTAATTTTACACATTTTTGAGTCGGGCCTGATTTTATCGCTTTTTGTCCGGGCCGGGCCGTACACTAGTAAAAAAGAAACGGGCCGGGCCTGGGCCGAATTTTTCGATTTCATACCGGGCCGGGCCGGGTAAGCAAACCTTTCCAACGGGCCGGGCCCGGGCCTGAAAATTTCGGCCCGTGCAGACCTCTAGCATGAATTACAATTTTCTGATATTTAAAGGCCACATCCCTAAAGCGCCAAATTTGTGTAGCAGTGGGTAGATATTTTAGCTCGGTTATACCATGTTTATGAATTATGGAAATTAATTGTTAGAAAAAAAATCTGATGTGGGCACCACATGACTTCCTTATATACTTTTAGAAATATACATAATGTTAAAAAATATTGTCACTGGACCCGAAACAGTTGGCTAAAAATATTTAAAAAAAAATGCATGCATACGTAAAAAAAAAAAAAAAATTGTGCCTTGAGGGGACTCATTTTAAAATCCTGGGGGTGGGGGGGGACTCATGTCAAAGTTGTGCCTTGGGGGGACTCATGTCAAAGTTGGGCCTTGTGGGGCCTTATTTCAAAGTTGCACCTTGGGGGGACTCATGTCAAAGTTATGCCTTGGGGGGGACTCATGTCAAAGTTGTGCCTTGGGGGGGACTCATGTGCCTTGGGGGGGACTCATGTCAAAGTTGTGCCTTGGGGGGACTCATGTCAAAGTTGTGCCTTGGGGGGGGACTTCGGATCCGAAACAATTGGATAAAAGTGTTAAAAAATGCATTTTCACCGTGTTTCTGAACTATTCCGGAAGTTTCAAATCTCTAACTAGTCGGGAAGTTAGTTAAATAGATTTTCTGTTGAATCATATAAACGCTGCTAAAGGCAGCAGTGACACAAAGCAATTGGCTAAAAATATTTAAAAAATGCATTGTCGCCGTGTTCTGAGCTTTTCTGGAAGTTTTAAATGTCTAGCTAGTCGGGAAGTTAGTTAAAAATCGATTGCAAGATTTGTACTGGTAACGCTGCCGAAGGCAGCAGGTATCGGAAACAGTTGGCCAAAAATATTAAAAAAACGCATTGTAAACGTGTTCTGAGCTTTTCTGAAAGTTTCAAATGTCTAGCTAGTCGGGAAGTCAGTTAAATTGCAAGATTTGTCCAAACCGTTTTTGAGTTATTACCGTTTTTTGATACATTATGGCCAAAACCAATGTATTTTTGGTCATTATGAACCTAATTTTCCTAAATATCTCCAAAATGGAAAATCATACAAAGTCCAAAAAGGGAGGTGCAGAACTATATGTTATAACAAACCTATGTACCAATTCGCAACTTTCTACGTTCAACCGTTTTTGAGTTATTACCGTTTTTTGATACATTATGGCCAAAACCTATGTATTTTTGTCATTATGAACCTAATTTTCCTAAATATCTCCAAAACGGAAAATCATACAAAGTCCAAAACGGGAGGTGCACAACTAGATGTTATAACAAACCTATGTACCAATTCGCAACTTTCTACGTCCAACCGTTTTTGAGTTATGCGACATACACACACACACACAGACACACACATACAGACGTCACGAAAAATCGTGTAAAATCGCTTATATCTCTAAAACGAGAGCTCGTGTTCAGACGACACTTGCAGGTGTACAACTATACATCATGACAGTCACACGTATAAATTGGCAACATTCAGCGATCATTCGTTTTCGAGCAATGTGAAATACAAAATCCATTTCGCAAATCGGGATTACTATACTTCCTTATACTTTGTATAAGGAAGTAAAAAGCATGGAAAATATTGATGATTAGAAAGTATAAACTCGTGTTATTTATCCACAGTGTGAATAAGAATTTATAAGCTGTGTGAGCTAACATGCATAATGCATCTTTTTCTACCCATATAAGTGCACCTCATCCCCAAGAAATCATTGTGAGAAAGTGTACTATATACGTCCGTAAATGTTGCAGAATGTTTCCAGTTGTCAAACAACATTTTTTTTTGTTAAAAAAAAAAAAAAAAAAAAAAAAAGACATTTATTTTATTTTTTTCTTTTCTGAGAATTACTTCTTCAGATCGTAAGGGAATGCTGAGTAGAGGTCTGCACGGGCCGAAATTTTCAGGCCCGGGCCCGGGGGCCGGCCCGTTGGAAAGGTTTGCTTACCCGGCCCGGCCGGTATGAAATCGAAAAGTTCGGCCCAGGCCCGGCCCGTTTCTTTTTTACTAGTGTACGGCCCGGCCCGGATAAAAAGCGATAAAATCAGGCCCGGCCTGATTCAAAAATATGTAAAATTACAGAAAAAAAAAAAACATGCCTCTCTACGAAAAAGATTTTTAGTATGTGTTTTGCAGAGGTTTTATATAGCTAAGCAATAGAATGTTCTTTAACAGAACTGCTGAATGTTTACAAGATATTTATATATAAACGGCATTTCATTATTACAGACGTACAGAAGGCACAAAGACAGACGGAAAGTCAAATCGAAAATATTAGCATTCCTCAAACAATATAGGAAGATATTTAAAATGGTTAATAGTACTAAAAATACACTTTCAACCAATTCCTGTTATATACCGTAATGTATCCAAATCTTTCATGTGATCCGGTAAACAAAACTTTAATGCTAATCCAACCATATTCAATAGAAAAGATGCTTCTGCACATGCTAAAGTTGATGCTACTTTAATCCAGTGCCCCGGAGAAAAGAAAAAGAAGCCTTAGAGCCCTGTGGCAGAAATTTAATATGCTTTCTGCGACAAGCTTCATCAACACCAAAATCTTTCTGCAGGAATAATTTGTGAAGTTAACATTTATGAATTCAAAATAAATTATTTTTAAATAGTAAATAATATTCAGCATAACCAATGTATTTAAATTTTAACTAGGCACAAATGCACTTATTGCAAGAATCTGCATTATTGCAAGAAAATACTTTTCTTCTTCTTCTTTTTTTTTTTTAAGAAAGGTGAAAATAAATCTATTTATCTTAATTGCTTCAGATTTTTTGTTCACATTAATATACAATATTGTTTATAAAATATTCAAGGAATTCAAACCATAAAATGCAGTAACACATCAAAAATAATCTGAAAAATTTTTAAGGCATTTAAATCGGGAAATGTCTAAATTAAACAAATGTTACAAATACTTTTAAAATTTCATCACTTTTTATATATTAAATATATATATTTAAATACACAAATGCACTTATTTCATGAGGTGCAAACCAAACAACATAAAATATAATACAGAACTCAAAATTAAAATACAACAAATTAAAAGTAAAAATTAATATAGAATACTGAATATCCTAATGAAATATAAATAATTTAAAACATTTATAGTTTTTGAGATTATTAGACAGATGCAGGATAACATTCTAATACACAAGATTCATTTTTATATTATATACAAATAGCATAAAGATGTGTTTATGAAATCTAAAAAATGTGAGTTGACATTAAAGAATTCAGAATGTATAATTATACCATCATTTAAATACATAAAGTAAAACAGAATACAAGATCTAAGTAACACAATTATAAACAAAAAATAGTTCAAATATTTTCATAAACATTGAGGCAAGTGAAACATTTATTTTTTAAGGAAATGTTGAAATGGGAAATATAACAAATTTCATGGATAATATCTATAATAGATAATAATGATTACAGATAAATGAAATAAATAGAAATCAATTAAAAGTAATATTTGATATTGATATCTATACAAATAAGTAAATAAAAATAAATAGATAAAAGCATTTGCTGTTTAATTAGGATTTATTCAAAACAACTGCTATTAGATAGAATTTCTTTTGCTTACCATATATATATATATATTCAACAAAACCTTTGGTTTGACTTTTATTCAAAATAACTGTTTAATTTACACCACTTCAATTAAAAAAAAATAAAAATCCAAATGTTTAAAAAATGAAAGGAACAAGCTGTAGAAACTAATAATAAGAGTATTTTTGTAAAATAAATTAATAATTTTTTTGACGACTTCATATGCTTAAACAACTAAATTTAAAACTAAGAATTTTAATCACAATTAAAATAATTAATGATTAGTAAAGAAAAAAATTAGAAAAGCTATCACTTTATAACTTAAAATACCCATTAATATTTATTGCTAAGATCTTTTACTACATATAAAATGCTAAAAATCAGTAAAGTATTTTTAAGATTAATTTCTTAATTCTCTATTTTTTGAAGCAAGGTTTGAAACTTCATTTTGTATTTTGCGTATAATTACAGACGTTACAATTTTCTCCATTGTCTTATTTCTGTATATATTTGTGAAATGTATTGCATAGTTTTAACCAAACATTAAAATTAATGCAGCTTTTAAAAATTTACGTGTATTTACAGTCGGTAACAAAAGTGTCTGAACACTAGCAAAAATTCCTATGTAAAAAAGTACACTTCATACGGTTTTGTTAAATAAATCCTTCTCACATCCTGTTCTTAGTCAGTGTAAGAACACGATTCGATAAGGATTTATTTAACAAAACCGTATGAAGTGTACTTTTTTTACATTGGCATTTTCGCTAGTGTTCGGACACTTTTTTTACCGACTGTACTACCACGCACGTATGTACGCTTCGCATACATTAAAGAAAAAAAAAATCACTAGATACAACTAATTTGTCGTACGTAAATTAGAAAATGTATGAAAATCGGTACAGCAGCAATCACGCACTTATTAAAAAAAAAAAAAAAATCACTGCATGCAGCTATTTTATTATGCATGAATCTGAAAATGCATGAAATAGGAAATTCGGAAAATGATCGCAAAGCCACATTCTTTCGAAAAAACATCTTTTTGCAATACAATAAATACACACGACACGAGCGGCAGGCGCGGCGTGAAAACAAAGTTTGGAGACACGAAAATGAAGTTCCGATGTGAAGAGGTTACCAGTGAAAAGTGTCGATACACCGAATCATATCACGAATCGCTAAATCATGCCGTATCAAAGTTAACTCAAGTGTGTTACATCCGCTCTATCTCCTCTCCTTATTCAGGATTGAAGGGATCGTATCTGCAAAAACGAAAATTTGTTCTGCAGAACAGTTTATAAACAATTCTTTGAGTTTCTTTCTCTCTCTCTTTCATTCTCTTTCTTTCTTTCTTTCTCTCGCTCTGTTTTTTTTTTTTTTTCTTTTTTTAACACAATGGCAAAATTTATTTCACTTAAGTAAAATCTTTCTGCAAGAACATTTCTGTTTCTGCGACATTGTCGCCGTGTTTCTGCCACGGGGCCTTAGAGGAAAAGTTACAGCGGATGGATTTTTATAGCCTTCATACCACCTAAACACTACAGACCATAGAAAACAAAGCCTTCTATACAGTAACGTATCTAATTTCTTGTGTTTGTTACATGTACGCAAACTGGTAGTAACATGCATATTATTTTGAATTAGAAACCATCTAATATTACTTTAAATAAAATATATTAATTTCTAGACATGTTTAAAATATTTGCGGCAAATCAGATCGCGAACAGTCAAGCTGATAGACAATTAAATTGTAGTTACAGACACCTTTTAACAAAATAAAATTTTATGTGACGTACCAGACTGTAAAATTATGTAAAATAAATGACTGAAAAAGTATTTTATCATTTTCCTTTTTCGTTGACTAACGAGGAATTTAGAAAAAGATTCGGGCAGGTCCGGCCCGGCACGAGTACACACAAAAAATATTGGGCCCGGCCCGAGAGCAAATCGAAAGATTCGGCCCGAACCCTGCCCGTGCAGACCTCTAATGCTGAGTGTCGCCCGAAAGAATTATAAACATTCCTTAACTCATTTCATGATGCAGTGAATGAATGAATAAATGAATAATTAATTATACGAAGCATTTATTTTAATCCAGAAACATAGAAAAATATTAAAAACAAGAAAAATCGTACTTGAGCTTCTATACATTATCCATAGACCTTTCGAGGGAGCTCCCCCTCATAACCGGTGGTTTGCTTAGGTGGTCCGCTTCTTTCGGCGAGCCTCTTCCTTTCTTTCTGTTGTTCTATCAGATGTTGTGACGATCGGCACAATCCTACTGTCGGTTCGTTGCCATTTATAGAACTATAATTTGTAAGAATTTGTACAGTTTCCCTATTCAGTATGCGTAGGTGTTGCTATGGTAATTTGCGATCTTACTAACATTGCCGAAATCAGTTGAAACATATTGTTCAAGGCATGCTTTGGCATACGCAGGCTTTTCCAAATTTAATATCTGTTTGACGTTCTTTGATACGTTTCAAAGTATCAAAGAACATCAAAGCACGAAGAGAGAACAAAGAGAACACATCAGAGAACAGCAACATCTGATAGAATAACAGAAAGAAAGGAAGAGGCTCGCCGAAAGAAGCGGACCACCTAAGCAATCCACCGAGGATGAGGGGGAGCCCCTTCGGAAGGTAGAAGCTCAAGTAAGGTTTTTCTTGTTTTTAATATATAATTATATTTTAAAGTCGAGTTTCTCGATCCGCAATGCTAAAATCATTGCGAAAATTTTCTTATACAGTATATTTCAATTTTTGGCATATGGTAATTTAGATCTTAATAAATTTACTTACGTGAATAACAGTTGTTTTAATTTAATTTTATTTGTTTTTTATTTTATGCCAGTAAAACTTGGTACTCCTGTTTTGCCTCGGGCTCCTTTAAATAAAATGTTTAATTAAATTAAGAAGCATTTGAGTAGGATTGGATAACGTTCTGCTGTTCTAGGTATGATATCACTGTCGACTAAAATTTATAGTTTTATTTTAATTAAATAATTATTACAAAAACGATTAATTATTATTAATCAATGATATAATAATAATAAAAATCTAAACCACCCTTACGATTTTCGGGACGCCTTCTGGGATTCAAAGCTGTCTACGATCTTGTTTTCTCTATCCCATCAGGCTTGTAAATTTTATAGAATTAGGTACTAAAATATTAAGTACATAATACGTACTAGAATTATTTTGAGTAACTCGACATTGGTTTCAATTGTACAAAATTTAAAATCTTGAATATTATATATATGTATATTTTTAATTATGTTCATGGGGAATAAAATAAATAGATAATCAAAAAGAACCAACTATGCTTTCTGACTTATTTTGTATTTTGAAAAATTACTTAGAGAAATCTGAGAAATTGCTTAGTATAATTTTTTTTTTTTTTCCCCTACCAAATTTAGGTTTAAAAGTACATAATACCTATCCATGTCATTTTAAGAATGTAAGCTTAAAAAATAAGTAAAAATATAAAACAAATAAGCTTTTTATACCTTCAAAAATTATTTAAACAGAAATGATACTAATTATCAAAGCATTGATATCAATATTTTCTCAGAAAATTGTAGACGTACAAGGAATTATTTTACGAATTTGTTTTACTGTCTATAAAGGCTGAAGATACATTAAGAGACAAAAGTAATGACAAGCTGCTTAGTTTCTGTTATCAATACTCTCGTTAATAACAGTGATTTTATTTTTTGAGCAGTTATGTTTCATTAAAAGGAAAACAATTATAAAAGGTAGATTTTTGATAAGCTTAATAATGATGTTATACATATATTTATTTAAAAATATTTTATTTTTATTTCTGTATTATCAATCAGATTCTGTAAGGTTATAAATTTTGATTATTAAAAGGAAAAATAAATAATAGAAGTTATAGTACTGAAGCTTCATTCACTGAACTCTGAAATGAAATCTATGGAGACCTAAAATTCCGGTATTGTAATTTCTCTGCGCCTTGTATGATTTGCTCAACGATTCTTCATTTTCATTTCAAAGCAGGTTGCTAACGTTCCATTTTCCATTCATTATGAATGTAATTGGAATGCCATCGTTTTCGTTTATTAGGAGCAGAGTCCTATTTTTTTCAGACAGGGAAGCGTCTTCAGACATCGTCACCATTTGCGGATTGATCATCTTGAATTTTGCATAATAAGAAATAGTCTATTACAGCAGAATATAAAAGTTTAGAAATTGGTAATGAAAAAAAGTCCAAGTCTCGGGTATTGAATTAAATTTTGTTTTAGGAAAGTTTCTTTCTTTTTTTTTTTTTTTAATCTTAATATTACTTTGTATTTATTATTGTAATCTAAAATTCGCATTGTTACTTCAACAAGACAAAAGAGAAAAGCTCGGAACTTTCTTTCTTTTCCTTCTTTCTTAAACTTTTTTTTTTTTTTTTTTTTTTAAGGGGTGGGTGTGGGGGATGTTACAGTACTTTAAAATTTATTAATTTACGAAAACATTTTTGCTTGCAAGCATATTTCTTAATTGCTTATAAGTGTATTGCTTTAAAATTATATTGGTTTTGATTTGCATATTGATTGTTTTTTAGCAGAAAATTTAAAAATAAATGACGTTGTTTTGGATGCATTGAATTAACTTTTGTAAAATGGTCTTATCATTGACATCTCAATTAAAATATTTTGAAAAATGATAGTTATTTTTGCCGTAGTTATATCTTCAAAGCGAGTTTCCGTCGAGTTTAGCTTACGACACTTTTTAACATCTTATGATGAAGCTTATTCTGAAAAGCTTTGTTATATCATTTAAAGTTTTAAGATTTACTTCTACTGTTATTTGCATGGAGAGAATCTTAAACAAATTTCAAAACTGCTTTACTTATTAAAATCCAATACTGTAGATTAGGCGCCTTTTTTACCTTCTCTATGCAAATTCAGCGTGTTTTTATTCCCTCTTATAATTTTCCTCAAAACATGCTTATTATTTCACTACGCCATTTTGGGCTGAATCCAAACATTCTTTCTTAATTATTCTTTGTATTATTAAGTGTCAGTGATTCATGTTTTATGCATTTCCAAGTGCGTCATTTTAGCTTAGTTCATGAAATTTATTATGTAGCGGAATAATTGTCGAAACCTGAAGATAAGATTTATTATTTTTTTTTCCCCTTGCAGATCGAGATACAAATGTGTGGAATCTTGCCAAGAAAGGGAAAGTTGAATATGATGCCGAAACTACAGTTTAATTTTTTTAAATAGTTTATTATGTAACTGCTTTCTGTGATTTTAGATTTACATTATTAATCTTTAGTGCTATGTATTAATTGTATAACATTGTGTAGCTTCTTAATGGAATTTATTTTTCATGTTATCGCCATATTTAATTTCGACATCGTCATTTGTTTCTGTCCAGATCTTTAGTTCATTTTTGTGTATGAAATGGAAGAATCTCATATATAATGCCATTTGTACTCCAGAAAATATTTTATATACTTATTTTTCATTTTTTACTTCATATTTTTATTTTAGTCGGATATTTTTTTTTTCTTAATTTTATTTTTTAGTATGTGCAATATGTTCCTTACATTTTTGTAGCGCTTTTGCTTAACATTCTGTACAATATGATCTGTGATTTTTTTTTTTCCCTTTTTTTTGTCAACTATGTTTTGTCAATAAATATATTTGAAACTGATTTTAATGTGTGCGATTTTTTTTTCCTCTAAATAATAATAAAAATCAATTTAAAAAATTTGTAATTGATAATTTATATATATATATATATATATATATATATATATATATATATATAATAAATGCAAAGAAGATTAAAAAATAATGAAATATGTACCCATAAATGTTGAGGGGAAAAAAAGTTGACTACCCTAACAATACATCTTCTCCGAAAGGCATCCTCAGGATTTTCTGTGGATAAAAGTAAAATCCTATGGTAAATCTTCAGGATGTTCTGCGGACAAGTGTGCTGTTAGGGTAGCGTCTAGAATCTAAATCGTAGCTCTAGTAAGGATAGTTCGTCATCCTTATAGATTCTTGTTTTCTCTGCTTGTGAGTTCTAAAAACACCTATTAGAATTCCAGAGCGTTTTCCAATTTTATCATCGTCTATCTCCTTTAAAAAAAATTCTCCGAAAATAAATACGAACTTTTTAGTAACCATAATTTTGTTTTATGTCCGAAATCTCGGAAATCAAGCGAGAATTTCTCGTAATACAAAGGATTCGTAATATTGTTTCATCATCTTTGGCAACACTGACAGGAAATCGTTAGATACAGCGGTCTTCTCTATGAAAGTGTCTGACAAGGTAGCATGTTTACCGTGTTTTTTTTTTTTTTTTTTTTTAACGGTTTAGGTGAAAGGCTCTCTAGGGCGTACTGATGCATCCTAGAACCTCTTATGCTCTGTGTTATTCTACAGATACATGTGTCCTGACATAAAAATGAAATATAGTTACTCTGTTGCCAGAATTTATCGCGGATGTACTGCTCCTTTTGTCACCACATTATTATGTTAATTAACAGCGGTTTTTCTTGGAAAAAGTAATTTATTCTTGTTGTGTATTATTACTTATTTTGAAATAACCAAATGAAAAACATAAAATTAAGTACCAGTAAGAAACCAAAATCGTAGCCTACTCGGAAATATAATGAAAAGTTATTTTCAACGTCATATTTGTGTGAACTGGGGTTTTCTATCCTCACCAAAACAATTCAGTGTGAAAAGGGAGGATTTTTTTCCCGTATTGACGTATTAGTCAAAGAAATAAGAGTTATTTTCTAATATTTAACGTAATTATTCGAGCATGTATGATAAGGATAAAAAAAAAAAACCATACTTATTTGTATGATTTTAAAGCAGGGTAGTCACTGGTCAGGGAAAGTCATGGAATCATGGAAAAGTCAAGGAATTTAAGTGAGTCTAGAAAAGTCATGGAATAGTCAGGGAATTTTGCCAAATTTTTTGAAAATAGACATTATTTTAAAGCTCGTTATTGTAAATTGCTGAAATGTGCTCTAATTTTGTGAATTTTTGTGGGAAATAAACATCGTAAGTCTGGGAAAATGGTGAAAACTAGTCAGGGAATGTGGAAAAGTTTTAATGTTAGCCACCAAGTAACGGCACTCTGACTTCAAAAAGTTTGGGAACCACTCCCACTGTTGTAGTATATAATACTTTGGATATGATGCTATGGGCAAAAACAAATAGAAATACAGTTAGGCCTTTCAAAATTGGTACAGATAGGTTTTAGAGGCCTTCAAGTCGAATGGGGATATTTTCGAAAGTGTAAAGTTATTAGAAGGGGAAAAAAAAAAGAGTTAGATCATTCAAAATTGGTACATAGAGGTTTTCGATACCTACAAATTGATTGCGGATATTTTCGAATTTTTAAAATTATTGGAAGGGGGGGGGAGCGATGGGACAAAAAAATAAAAATAGAGATAGATCGTTCAAAACTGGTGCATAGAGGTTTTTGATACTTACAAATCGATTGCGTATATTTTCGAATTTGTAAAATTATTAGGATAGACGTGAAGGGGGGAGGGCGAAGGGGGAAAATAATAGAAATAAGAGTTAGAGCATTTTGGGAATTTTTTCCGAAGGCAGTGAGAACCGGGTGCGACATTTTTCCTAATCAGATTTTGTTTCTCTCTCTCATTTTTACTTCCATTACCCTACTACCGTAGGTAATGGAAGTATTGTATTCGGTCTGAAAATTCGATATCGGGTTTTCACCTGATTTACACGTTTTAAGGTCCCCTGAGTCAAAAAAAGTGGTTTTTGGCAATTGGTCAGTGTGTAATGTGTGTGTGTGTGTATGTATGTGGAGAATCTTCTGGCTATTATAGCTCAGAAACTAATAAAGATAGAGCTACGAAACTTTAGAACTGAAATACGTCTGGTGTACAGATGAAATTTCCAAAATTTGGTGAAAATTGAAAAACCGGAAGTGGGACATCGGAAACCGGAAGTGGGACCGTAAGTCCGTATCTCAAAAACGGCTCTAACGATTTTCTTCAAATTTGCTATATAAACACTCTATTAGATGTCCTTTCGAATGATATAGTTGGTTAGTTCAGGAAAATTGATAGGCGTCCTGTATAAATAGCTCAATTTCAGGCCTCTCAAAGGCGTTCCTTTAAAAACGGTTGTACGGATTTTTTTCAAACTCCTCATATTAACTCCCTTTTAAATATCCTTTTGTATGTAATTATTGTTTTCCGGTCAATATTTGATTTTTTGTAAAAGTTGGTATCTCAAAAACGGCTCTAACGATTTTTTCTTTAGGTCACTTTTACGTTTTCTGATCACATTATCTCTCAAAAATGCATATAATACGTGTAATAGGGGGTAATGGAAGTCGTGTGGTTGTTTCACACCAGATTTTTTTTTTTTTTTTTTACGTGATAAAAATTAATGCAATTTTGAGAATTCAGTAATTATAGTGATTCATTTAAAAATAGGGATCAGCGAAACGGGCGTTGCCTGCTAGTATATATATTTCGTTTGTATTATAAAATGGTGTAGAGAATGCCTATCTGTGATTTAACTTAGACATTTTTTGCTCGTACTTAATTTGTCAGGAAGTAGGCGATTCGGATCGAAAATTAACTCAAAATATTAATTTGATACGATTTTTACCTTTTACAAAAAATAATGGGTAACAGCACGGAGTAAAAAGACGGTAACAGATACAATTTTCCAATATTTAAATTCGAGTATTTATAAATTTTATGCGTTAACGAAAAAAGAAAGAAACAAAGAAATTTTTTTAAAAATATGGCTTAAACTAGTACGTTGTCATCATCAAAACAAGCTTCTTTTTTAGTACGACAGGTCGTACTATTTCTTTCATTCGGCTGTTCTTGCATCGTTACTAATTTTTATCTATCAACTTTGTGCAAACATTTTTTGTTTTTATCTAAATGTATAAAATTGAAAGTTTATCATTGCATTTGTCCGGAGTACAATCGGATAATTGATTCAAAAGATATTAAATAAAAACCACATTTTAACGTTAAAATTTATAAAAAGAAAAAAAAAAAAAAAAAAACAACTTTTTTTTTTTTTTTTTTTTTTTGTCCAAAAAAAAAGTGCAAATATTTTTTTAAAATAATTAAAATAAGATTGAGAAGAATCGTGCTAAAGAAATGGAGCAGCTTCAGTATTATAGATCCCCGAAATTTGAAATTTGGCACCGAAGTAGCTCGGACTTTTCTCGCCAAGATCTTTTACGTAGCCATTTTAATTCGTTGCCAAAGGACAACAAAAATTTAAAAGCAACAACGGGGACGGGGTTCCTATGCTAAAGTTATACCAACGAAATTTTAAGAAATAAATGTACTAACCGATTCTAGAGAATGAAACACAGTTATTGCATGCCTTTATATGGAAGGATAGATTGAAATAAGTCCTGTCGTACTAAATTAAATTCTGTTTTGTGCAGAATTTTATATCTATTACTTAAAAACAAAAATAGGCTTAGGGTTTACTTATTTATTTTTTTGTTTGCGTGTTTAAAAAAAAAAAAAAAAAAAAAAAAAAAACTTTGTTTTAAACTATCACAGATACATGAATTAACCGTTTATTTTTTTAAAGTATCGACGAATTCTTTTGAAAAATGTAAATATTGAAAACTAGTTTGTTGTAGGGCGATTAAGGCGCCCATTGAAAAACATTCGTTTTATTTTATTTATTTCTCACTCTCACTTTAAATAATTCATTTGCTAGCAAGCCCGTGCGAAATTTTCTCACTGTTTATCTCTTCGTTACCTTTAAAATTATTATTTTATAGATGTCTTTTTTTTTTCCATATGCATGAGCAAATTTATTTTTATTTTATTTTATTACGGGAAAGCATATTTCATTTTACGTTGAAAAAAAAAATGGCAACAATTAAAAATTTAAATGTATTTTAAAGTTTTTATTTTCATATTTTAATTAATTTTAAAAATTCTAATTATATATTCGTTACAAATAAGGTACCAAATGAAAGGTGCAATTTTTCTGAATACGTCTGTTTAAACAGCTTATCGATCGGACAATTAGATTTTTTAAAATTGACTAAAGTATGAAAATTAGGAGACATCTCTTAAGCCTACTCTTAAGCCTAAAGCGTGACAGAATCAGCCACGGATGAGGGTAACTATATATGCTGATTAGTACCCGCGAGGGAAAAAGCGATGCTTCTACATCTAAAAAACTTTTATCCTGGTTGATTATTATTTGTATAAATGAAATTTTTCAATTCCACAATGATTGATTCAAAATAATCCTCACTGTATACATTTATACGAAATTTTGTCTTATACTGCCATATTAAAAATTATGTAAAAACTAAAAATAAGAGGAGAGCGCCATCTGTTGTGCGATATGTACTAAAACTGGATAATCACCAGTTTATCTCAAGGTGCTACTAAATATATAACTTTTGTTAATCAAATTCTGTGCATTGAATCTTGATCTAGAGCTACCACAAGATTTTTGTCACAGATAGAGCGCCACACAGATAGACAAATAGGCGGCCATTTTCTAAAAATATCCAAATTTTGTTCTGTTCGCCACTCAAAATGTGTACATCCGTCGAAAGCCGGAAGTCGAAAATTTTACGAATTCAATAACTTTCTTTTAATTAATATTAGAAAAAAGTAATAATGATATAGCATTGCATCAAAAGCCATTTTGTTTAAAAAAAAGTTTTGGCATCGTATGATGATGTTACATTTTGAAGACACTCTTATGCATGTCCAACAATTTAGTAAATGCAATCCAATAATTTTTCTTAAGACGGGCTTTACCGAAGCTAGTACGCACGGATCTTAGGTCAGTGTGGTGTATACTCGCTCTACCGGACTATTAATTTCGAGAGCAGAACCTCGGCCTTTGGTGGGACCGGAGATATGTATGAATTAAAATTTTAAGTAATAATCACCTAGAGCACTGTAATATTTTAGTGTTTTGTATAAATAAAAGTACCTATTGTATTTACTCGGCTTTACTACTAACACTCTAGGAAAGTTTTCTATTATAGTTAAAAATTATTAATTTATTGATTTTGCAATAAGGCATTTAATATCGACAAGAATTTATGTTTTTACTGAAAGCACTGTTATATTTTACAATTATGCCTCCCAAAGAGATAAATGCAATCCAATATTCTTTTAAAAATAAGATGACTTTATCCAGAAAATGTGAGAATTAAAATATTAGTAATTTAAATATAGCTAGAGCTGACATTTAATCAGTCTATAGAGTATGATTTTGACAGAACTATATAATCTTGTAGAATTCTCAACATATATTAAATAAAAAATTTCACTCCTAGTACATTGCAAATATTTTAACGCAGAACACACACACAGAAAATGTATAGCATACTTTCCGTTATATTGTAGATCTTAGCTCGGCTCTCATATACAAGTTGTTTTATAAACAAATCAAATATGTCAATTAAAAGGGGAAGACACTTGGTAATAAAGAAAGGCAGATAAGAAGCGATTTTAAAAGCAAATTAATAATTGGATCGTTCGAAATCTACTTTATAAGTAAAACATGAGTATTGGTATTTAAATTCATTACAGAGATTTAAGTATATTGTATTAAATATACTTATTGTATCAATTCGTCTTTTATTTCTGAGAATCTATAGCATTATTATAATCTATCAATTCTAAATTTATATGTGACTATAGATCTGAAATAATTGTTTGGGCGCAGGAAAATTATTTCACTACTTATACTACATATACACAAAATGAAAAGAGGGAGGGTGAATGAAGATTTTATCTCTGTTCCTCACGCTATTTGTTTTAAGACTTGAAAATATTTTTTTCTTCATGGTGTCGCACATTAATCATCTTTTATTTCAAAATTTGGCATTTATCGTCTATCAAAATCGAATAAATAAAATAAACCGATACGATAACAGTATAAAAGTTACGAATCCAGATGAAATAAATATCATCGAACCAAAACAAAAGATGATGGAAGTTTGGAGTTTCTAGATATCTTCTTTGAAATAACATTAGGCGCACACTTTCATAATGACCCTGAAGAGTTGTTCAAGTGGACCCTTGAAAATTATTTACGTAAAATAATATCTCTAGTCGCAAGCGGCATTTGAAATGCACTCTGATGTGGTAGTGTTTTTCTTTCTAATTGCTGTCTGTTCGCGAAACTGCATTTTCTGCTTTCGACCTAGGCCATTAGAAAAAAAGAAGGGGGGGGGGGAAGTTGCAACCCCTTCTGAAATCTTACAGATTTCTCGAGTATTTTCAGTAATATTTCATTTTTAACACATTTTTTTCGAAGACTTAGCCTCATCTAACAAATTTGAAATCTACAGTTTAAATGTAGTTAGTGTAAAGTAATTTTTGTGTTTTTGAAATGGAAATGACAATGTCACTAAACTCGACAGCTGAAGTTCATCTAAACCCGACAAACAATTTTCATCGACCTGAACTCCCAAAAAGTAATGAATTTTATGCGAAATTTTCAGTGCTCCCCCATGTTAAATAATCTTTAATTTAGAATAATTGCCGAAACGTCAGTGGAGGCCTCCCTGTTAAGACTCAAAAAGATTTTGGGTTTCGTCTGTGTGTTTATCTGTGTATTTGTCTGTGACGCGATAGCGGCAACAAAAATCACGCTATTGACTTGAAATTTGGTACAGATGTTCATGAGCCCCACGGAATCAGCTATGTAGTTTTGGGTGTGTATTCCATTTGTAGTTCGTGTACAGGGATACGCCAAAGTTTTTCTTATCGTTACAGCCTATGGGATGAATTTGTATGTACCGCGATAGCGACCTCAAAAATCACGCTATTGACTTGCAGTTTGGTACACATGTTTATGAGCCACACAGAATTAGCTGTATAGTTTTGGGTGTATATGCCATTTGTAGTTCATGTACAGGGACACACCAAAATTTTCTTATCATTACGGCCTATGGGCATATAATTTGTATGTACCACAATAGCGGCCGCAAAAATCCTATGATTGACTTGCAAATTGGCACACACGTTCAGGCTTTGTATAGAAATAGCTGTATAATTCTTTTTATGTCTATGTTGTTTATGAATTGTGCACAGGGACACGCCAAAATCCTTATCATTGCGGCATATGGGGTGAATTTCGTTTAAACGCATCTTAACATCAGTACTTTGCAATCAACAAAATGAAATTAGCGTACATTAGTGAGATGCTTAAACTTATGTTTTTTTCAGAAAATATGTGCTCTTAGGCTTCCTAATTAATGTACAGGACCCTACAAATGTGTTCTGACAATGTCATGTAATCATCCAAATTATGTCGAATTTCGAACAATTATTCATGAAAAACGTGGAATATGCTGAATAGTTTTTACTGGTGTATATAATGTTTATGGTTCGTTAACAGAGACACACAAAAGAATTTCGTGACATTAGAGCCTATGGAGAAATTTTTATTTAAGCGTACACTGCAAATGCATGAAACACTTTTGCAACGCTATTAGAACGTAATTGTAAACACTTCTAACTAAAAGTGTTGTGATTGTATTAGGAATGTGTTGCGATTGTGTTGCGCGAGGGAAAAAAAAGTGTTGCGGAAGTGTTGTTGACAATTACAAGGACAAGAAATGTGTTCAGATAGTGTTTCGATCAAAATTTAAGATCCCACACATATTCTAAACGCTTTTTAGAACATTTCTAAAACACATTCATCTTTAACGTTGAAACACTTTATAAACTCTTATTAAACAGAATAGCCTATCCCGTGAAATAATATGCAGACGTTTTCTTAATAATTTGCTCAGCACTGTGTATTATGGGAATTAGATTCAGAAGGCTGCTAAAGGTGAGAAGACGAAACTAGTATGTTGTTATAACAGAAACTAGTATCACAAATTTTCTTCTATATTTTACTATTAAAATTCATGCAGAGCAAATTTTTTATTCGAATAATTTTATTTCTTTAATTATCATTTATTAAAATTATTTTTCTATGATGACTGCAAGCGATTTTTATTTCAAATAAGCATAACACTAAATTATGTTTCTTATGCAATTATGTCTGTTGCAATTATGTTTCTTATGAAGTGTTCTAGCTTAGAACACCAAAAAGTGTTGTTAATTTGAGGACAAAATGTGTTCTTAAATGTGTTATTTTTGTGCGCGTGCGTTTGCAGTGTATAATAGAATTCCACGATAGAATATTGAAGAACGCACTTTTGTGCGTTTATGATGCATTGAACATAATGGAATTAACATACATTATAAAGATGCTTAAAAGCATGTTTGCTCTAAAAAAAGAGGGTATGTATAGACTAATAATTTATTTATGGGATTACACAGAAGAATTCCGATGACGTACTGTAATCAACCAAATGATGTCAAATTAGTTTGAAAAATTAATGAGTTATAATTAATTAGGTGTATTCTTATTATTGGCGTTTATAATAACTGTGGCTCCTTTTCCAGGTTACATGAAATAAATTCGTACTATTACAGTCTATAGTAGGTATTTCTTAAGAGTGTATTTTAACATGGTTACACCCCATTAAATATAATGGAATTTTATTAGAATTTTAAAAGCGTGTTTTTCTGTTGAAAAGCATAGGCATGGAATTGGTAATTAGTTTACAGGGTTACATAAAATAATTCCGATATGCTATGCAATCTTTTTGCATGAAATTTGGTACAAATATTTATGAATTTCAGGGAAATAATACAAGACTGTCAGTTATTAAGAATACATATACATGATATATACAGATAGGTATAGAAAAAGTCATACAGCAGGTAAAATGTTAAAAAGCAATAGAGTTCAAGCCAGTATTATAAATGTTATTTTAAAACTGATCTGATTTCTCTTTTACAATGAAAATAATCCTCAAAATGCGCCATTCTGCGAAATTTTGGCCTATTCTGCCATGGATTGCCCAAATTCATTTTTACAAAAGCGAAAAGTGAACAGGACAGAATTTGAGCTTAGGACATTTAAATTAATGTCCCAATCCTATGCCATGCAGAAAAATATATTTAGTTAACCTTCCCAAAAATTTTGTTAAATGTACTAAATATTTTTGTTTATATAGCCTGAACAAAACTTTTGTTTCTAGAACCTTAAATATTTAGTTATTTTAACTAAACAATTTTGTTGATTCGACTAATGTTTGTATAAATCAACAGAATTGTATTGTTGATTTAAGCAAACAGTTTGGCTGATTGAACCAGTTTAAATCAACAAAATTATTTTGGTAATTTAAACAAACAGTTTTGTTGATTCAAACAATATTTATTTAAATCAACGAAATTATTTTGTTAATTTAAACAAACAGTTTTGTTGATTCAACACATCTTTTGCTCATCTATGGCGTAACTTATCGAACTATCCAATGACTTTTTTTTCAATCCTATTATACTTTAGGTTAATCGAAGTAAACTGATTTGTCGAAACTGAACAAAATTGCACATTTCTGCGAGGAAATTTTTTTCTTCAAGGTGAGGCATTTTTCTGATTATTTTTGCATGCTGATTAAGGGAAATTTTTTTTAAAAATTTCCATCACGTACAGTTTTGACAGAAAATACTTTCTTTTTCTTTTCTTTCTTTCTTTTTTTTTTTTTGACATGAAGGCTCCATTTGCTCAACTTTCATCTCAGCTATTTTCCGTAAAATCTAGGCGATGTCAGTGAAGAACAATAAAAGTAATTTCATCAAGACATCAAAGAAATGGAAAGGATGTTTCAGTGCCGATGGAACATTAACAGTGGATGGAACGTGTATTAGCCGATTATTGTTGGATGTTGCCCAGAGAGTGTGCCCTCAAGCCATGCAATAGATGGCTTGACGGCATCAAAGCTCTAAACGGAGCTTCGATAAATAAATTTAAAAGATATTGTGTAAATAATAGCTTATTTTAATGTATTTTATACATAAAGAGCTTTGATTATGTTATTGCCTCTATGTGAGTTCTCCAGATCTCCATCTTTGCTTCGTGAAAAACTCTTACGGATAAGAAACAAAGAAGAGCATTTTTTAATTCAGCGTATCAAAAAGCATCAAAAATACACACATACACACACATATATACACAAAAAAAAAAAAAAAAATGTAAAAATCAGAGAATAATATACATATTTCAGTGGAGTGAACTATTCATTATTAAAGGAGCTCAATATTTGACCTGTAGAATAAATATAGTCAGAATTTTATCCTAATCAATTTTCCACGTGAGAAAATCTTACATTTCAAATAACTTAGGAAGTTTGAAAAATAGAATGTTAAAATTCAATAGGATTTTAGCTACTACCATCATTGATATTCTAAAACCAGCTCTACATCTTTACGGCTGTTCATTCTAGAGATAATATCTATACAGTTTAACAAACAAACAAACAACTAACTAACAAACTGACTAAGCTAGAACTGACTAAGCTAGAACTGATTTTTAATTTTCGGATTTGCCTCTCTCTAAAACGTGTAAAAACTTAAAGAAACAACTAAGGTTGAAAAATTTTCCTACGAATACGAAAGTTTCACCATACACATAATGTGATAGGGAAATAAGATTGACATTTACGCATTCAAAAAAGAAAGACTAATGCAGTAAAAACAGCTGAAAAACGGATATAGACATGGCATTAGTTTAATTTGCCTAATTGTAGGAAAGCCCGATAAAAAGCAGTCATTCAAACTGAAAAATGTTTTAAAAATATCGGGATGGTACGTTTATAAAGAAACTAAAATAACACCTACATCTAACAGTGGCTGAGAGATTCTTCTCAGAAAACTGGTAGACGGTAGTTGTCGGGCTCGATCCGAGATCGTGTTCGGCCGCTTGGCCGTTCGGAGTTTTCCGTGGTTTTCTCTAAAACTTACGTGAATATAAGCTAAGACATTTTAGAAAGACCTCCCCCTCCACACACAGAGGGGAGCCCTAGGTTGATACCTAGGCCTAGAACCATAGCATAGTCAATCGGCCTCAATTCATATAACCAGCCAGCACCTTATCGTGAAAAATATGTTCCCTAAATCATAGTTACGTAAAATAAGTCTTTCTATAAATTTCAAAGAGAGATGTTTTGCCAAAGTCTGAAAAGAAAATCCTATGATAAAAATTAACAGCCAATAATTATTATATGTGAAGATCTATCATATTTAAGCTTTAATTAAAAATTACGAATATTGTGGAATAAAGTGAAGTAGAAAAACAGTTGTGTACAGCCGAAAAAAACAGCTGTCATTTTAATTTTAATTAATCTAACATAAAAACAAGGTACCTTTTTCTTTTTTTCGTATATGTTTCTTTGTGACTCTGTCTTTAATCCAATTGAGGTACGAGTGCTTGGTGTTTGGGATTAAAGTCAATTGACTACACGTAGGTTCCGGGCCCAAATGGAATGCTCTCGTAGGAAATCATACTAAATGAACTCAGATCGTATTTATGCGAGTTTCGGAGAAAACCACCTAAAACTCTGAAAAGCTTGGCTTACGAAGGTAATCTGAGTTCAAACCCAGATTGAACATCAGAAATCTATCAGGCTGGAGATCAGAACCTCTCAGCCACTGTTGTGGCTAACTTATTTAAGGATATAAGTTTGTGAGTATATCAAAATTAACTTTAAATTTTGAAAATGTAATAGATACAACAGTGGGGGATCCAGAACGTAACTTTTGGGAGGGCTAAGATTTTTCAGGATGTTATTTCAGATCAATGAAAAATTTACAATTGTAATATTCAATTGTGATTGTCAGCGCTTTTTTTTTTGCCTCCCCCCCCCCCCCCCGTAGATCCGCCACTGAGATACAAGGTAATTTCATATAGTATATTAATTCCACTTGTATTTAAAGAGTGCAGTAATATTCATTTACATAAAGTTTTACAGAAAAATTAGTGAGGTGTATAAATATTATTGAAACAGATGTAATTTTGTGTATATATACAGGCCTCGCAGCGTTTTTAAAATTTAACGCATATTCTATTATATTGTCACCGCTATTTGAAAACAATATTTTAACACATAATATTTTAGCATTAAAATATTCATGAAAAATTTTTTTTTTAGAGATAATGATGTCAATATAATAAAACGCATGTAAAATTTTAGGGACGCTGTGAGGCCTGCATTATATGTATTTATATACAATGCTGCTTACAATGAAATTAGTGGTAATAAATAATGAATATTAGTTTAATATTTAGAAAAGTATTAAATTAATTGTCTCTGATAACTTATATATTTTTTGTTCTACTTTCCTATTTTAATTATTATTATTATTTTAATTTATTTATTTTCCCAAACGAAATTAAATATAATATAAAGTGTATGGTTTTAAGTTCTTATATTGTCTAAGAGATGGCGACACTAAAGTCATAATCTCTCTTCTGTCAGTTCACTGCCTACTGTATTGCAGCGGGCAGTAGGCATCGTTAATCTATCAATTGTTTCTTTCAAAATTTAATATTCGTACATCGAAATAGAAACCAATCTGATCAAAAAGATAATAAATAAATCTCAAATTTTATTAAATTTATGTTAGGCGTTTCATAGTGTTTAAATGTAATTTTATACAAGCATATTCATATACGAGATACATTTTGATATATTTAGTAGCCAGATTTTTTCAAAGGAAATGAGAATGACAGATAACTTGTCCAAATATATAAAAAGAGGTTTATGTAATTTACATATCTGTTTAGCTTAGACATTTATGTGTAATCTGTTAGTAAGATTAATATAGCTTTAGAGAAAAGACGTTATGAAATATGCAAAATCTGAACTTAAGTGTGAAAAATTGAAATAAATATTAAAATATAAAACATATAGTTATTTCCTTAAAGAAAGTAAAAATTTATTTCTAAACATTAGATTTTATTTTAAAAGATGAAACATTTTTAATAATGATAATGCCTTTCAATTTTTCTTAACTTTTAATTTTACTTCATGTATAAAATTAGAGATGGCGCCACTACAAATTAAATCAATTCCTCAAGTCAAAACTTTTCTGAAAAAAGAAAAAATACTATTATATCAATAATAGAAAAAAAAAAGTAGCACACACTTTGGGTTTCAGAAATTAAATTATTTAAGAATGGAGAAGTGCTTTTATTCAGCTTAAAAATAATTTTTAGTTTCAAAAGATTGGGGAAATGCATTTTTGTCCAAATTTGATCACTGAAACCACTGAAACACTACCACTGAGCTGAAGAACAACTGGAATAAATGCTTCTAATACCTTTACACAGTGTTCGTGCGTGCCAGTTTTTCTGCAATCATTTGCCGTGCAGAGTCAAACCTTGCAGGGCAGACAACATTTGTCGGGTCGTCTATTACTGTTATACTCTTCAAAGAATTAAAATTTAAAATTGTAATATCATGTTTAGCATATGGTTGTTCGAACAGACAACCTTTACATAATTTTACTTTGAAATATAAATACATCAAATGCTTTCTGCTGTGCAACGCTCGGAAGACAAACCTTCTAAAAACGGCATGCAGAAACCGGTCTAGCATTTCCTTCAGCTCAGTTCAGAATCTACCAGTGACCGAGAGATTCTGCTTTCAAAGCTAATGGATGAGAAGTGACGTGCTATAGGTATTATAGGAGCTCTACCCAGGACCATAGTCAACCCACACACGCAATCTGAAATTTGAATCTCAGCTTTTACTTAGAAAGTTTTACTCTTTGTTTTAAACATCATAAATTGTACCAGAAAATCTTTTTTTTTTATTTTTTTTCAATTCACCTCATCAGCAAAATTGATTTAACAGGGAGCAACCCCCACTCACCGCTCTTGGAGCAGTGTTGAGCGCTATGCAAAATTTATTATATTCTCGCTAAGATTAACATTTTCAACATAATTTTCTTGATTCATGAAACATTACACAAATTCATAATCATATATTCTGCAAAGCCGACTTGTTCTTAAACATCCAACAATTTTTATTTCCATTATCCGACTACCGTAGTAGATAATGAAAGTATTATATTCGGTCAAAAATTTCGATATCGAGTTTTCATCTGATTTATACGTTGTAAGTTCTTCCGAGTCCAAAAAAGTGGTTTTTGGCAATCACTCCAGTGTATATTTATGTATGTATGTGTGTAGGGAAATCGTCTGAGTATCATATTACCAAAACGAGTAAAGATAGAACGACAGAACTTCACAATTATGACTTGTCTAGTGTATAGATGTTTTTTTTCCAACTTTTAGTAAAAATTGGAAAACCGGAAATGGGACAATGAAAACCGAAAGTCCGTATCTAAAAAGGAAAAAAAAAAAAAAAAAAAAAAAAAAAAGAGGTGGCTCTAACAATTTTTTTCAAAATTGCTGTATAAACATCCTTTATTTAGATGTCCTTCCGTATGTATTGCTTAGTTCATGAACATTGATAGGCGTTTTGTTTAAGTAGATCAATTTGAAGTCTCGGAAGTGTGGTCCTTTAAAAGCGGTTCAAAGGATTTTCTTTAAATTTGCCATTTTAAATTTAATCACACATATATTTTCTATAAAAATTGTAATTTTCAATTGGAAGAATGTTAGATCTCAAGTTATAAAATATTAACGCATAGCTGACGTTGAATTTGATTAAATACTGTTTTCTATAAAATCTCTAATTATCAATCGAATTTAGAGATAAAAAAAAAAAAAAAAAAAAAAACCATGGAGGATGGGTGAGGGATTAGTTCAACTTAAGGAGATGAGATATCTTCTACTTCTGATATGATAGCAATTTTTTGCAATTAATTTCTAATAGACCAAGGTTGCTATGGCTGAATGAGAATAGCTATTATGGTAATTGCGAAATATGTCATATATTTTAATGTTGTCTAATTTTAGCCAGTAGAGGCCGTGTTATAGTTGTCTTGTGGAATAGTAGTGCCACCTTTAGAATGATGTAGTTAACTCCCTTATAATTCTATTTTTCTTTCAGAGTACTTGAAATTCTACTAATTCTAACTACGGTAACATTCGGAATTTTCATGATTGCTTGGGGATTTCTTCAGAGTAATTATTATGTTTAACCAATAAATTGAGGTAAAAAATTGTTCACGCTTGCGCATGCGTAGTTAAACATTCTTTAGTGAAAATACTCATATTTGATTGGATATTTAATACTTTTATAGTCTGAGTGCAATATTTTGTGTCTACTGTGGTATATCAAATTTTCTAAAAATGATGTTGCATTGGTTTTGAAAACCCATGCATGTTATAAAAAAATGTTTACAAAATTTTCTTTGTTGTTTTAAAAAACTTTTACAACTCCATGAATATGTGTGCTATTTACATACAAATGAATACAGATAATTTAAAAAGGCTTTATAATCACGTACTTCCAACGACAGCAAATTTCAACTATTATTTTTTACAGGGTGATTCCAGACATTATTATTATAGTTTAATTTGTTACTGGTCTTTTTTTTTGCCTTCAGGACAAACCTTTCGTAAGAATATATTAGTCATAACATTTCCTTACACCTCATAAGTTCAAAACCTAAAATAGTTTAATGTAAAAGCAGGAAGAAAAGAAACGTAAAATGTAAATTTAAAGAATTCAAACCATTTAAACTGTATAGAAGTTGTTGCCTGAATTATGTATGAATTTTTGCACGACCTTTGTTAAAAGACAACTCCTCTAAAGGGTCAAGAAAACTCCATTCGATTTTATGGTATTTGAATTGGAATAAATTATAATTTCATATGTTTAGAATAAATAAATGCAGGGTGGGCCTAAAGTAACGAAGTGATTATAACGTTGAATGACGTTTTTATTAATCATTTGTTTTCACTTTTAGTTTTCAGTCTTAAAGACCACACATGATTCATGACAGAGTTTAATACTTTTGGTTCGAGTGCCCACATTTCTCACAAGTATTATCCTTGAGTTGCGGTAGTGTGTGGGATTTGTTTACATATACTTTGTCCTTTACATAGCTCCAAAGAATATAAAAAAAAGCTAAGTGAGGTCAGGTGATCGGGAGGGCCAGTTTTTGCAGCGTTTCTTGAGCCGATGCGATGGCCGAATTTGATCCTCAGAAGCTCGACTGAGACCCTTGCCGTATGTATACTGCGGTTCTATCTTGTTGAAATCACATCTGAGGCATATTCTCTACTGTAAGACACATAATAATCTCAAACAAGTTCTGTATTGATCCCCAGCCACCATTGCTGCACAGGCTCCATCATCTTCAAATAAATATAGTTCAATGGCCATTTCTGGCATCATGCCACACCAGACACCACGCAGAGCATTTTACAGAATGCAGTTACGCTCATAAGCGGCATGTGTGTTTTAATTGCCTCCAAAACGACAATTTTAACAAACTGAGTAATTAATCATCAAACAAATTATCATGAATTATAATCTTAAAGCAACTTTTATCAAGTAAATAATTTCCCATTAATAATTTGGTGTGTCACTTACACGACTTTCTCTTTCCCTGTATTTCAATACCATAAAAGTACAGTCGGTAACAAAAGTATCCGAACACTAGCAAAAATTCCTATATAAAAAGGTAGAGTTAATACTCTTTTGCTATCTTTGTGACAGAAAAACATTAATTTATTTAGCATGTTTGTTTGAATCTACCAGGCCCTTGATAACGTTAGAATGCAAATAATGCTGTTATCTCATTCCAACTTGCTTTAATTCATTTAGATTTGACTTTATTTCCTTTTTGGTTTGATTTGGGTGGTCTTTGTTTTTGATCATATTAATTGTATGAATACTGATATTAAATCATCTTTAAATTCCAACTGTATGTACTGATAATATTATATTTCTACTGTATGTTCTGATTGTCTATCCATCTATCTATCTATCTATCTATCTATCTATCTATCTATATATATATGCGTAAAGCTTCATTCCATTTTGTTTAAGGCAGCCTATAGATGTTGCAATGTACTTACCAGAAAATTTCCCCATATTTGAATTCTCTTGGATGGCCCTGTACACGAACTATTTGCTTGATCTCAACGAAAAAATTCGTGTAGCATCACTATATGATACAGTTTTAGAATACTGAATTTGAACTTCCTGCTACTATTCGTTCTTCAGATATGCTGGTAATAGACATACAGACAGACCAATCGCTAAAAACATGATTATCGGTTACAGGGGGCCTTAAAACGTATAAATATAACAAAAACTCAACTTCGAAAATTTGACCCCAAAATACTACTTTCTCTACTTTATGTATGGGTAAGAGAAAGTATAAAGTTATTCACAGTTATAACTCCTTCGTGAAATTTGCCCCCTCCCCTCCCCTCTATATTTATAAGCGCTTGAAAGTTTGCATTTAACAAGAAACTCTATGTATTTTAGCTCTAAAGTCGTTACTTGATCTATTGTTTATCTAGCTTAACGCTAGATGGCACTTGCTTACTGCTGACTTAAAGTTTTTCTATCATTAATTTCCTTTTTGTGAAAGTTTTAATGCTCATTGATTTACGTTCAATTTGAATTAGAATTTAACTAACTTATAATTACAATTTAACTAACTCAATAAATAATTACTCGTGAATTTTATCATTAATGAAAATGCTCAGACATTAATTCTTTATCGATTAATCGTTGTTTGCAAAGCTTTTATTTTTAGTTTCATTAATTTGTTGGCATCTTCCTATTCTCCAGTTTGTGTATGACATGTGGCTACTCTGCTTTTTTCAAGTTTTCTCTCTAGATTCCTTGATGATTTGATTTAATAAATTATTTAATTTCTCATTCAAAATGGTTTTGCTGCATCGATCGGGGCTGGAACAATATAAATTGCTATGATTAGCTATATTGTTTTACGAAATCGATGCAGCTTTCACAGCTTTATGAAGTACATGGCCCCTGAAGAGTTTATACTTCAAATTTTAAGCATTTTTATCCAATTATTATTTCTGTGATCCTTTATTTACTTTCTCTGTCATTAAGTTTAATGGTTCTTTTTTTTTTACTATTATTATTCATGTCGGCGTAAGTAATTTAATTTGTTTTTGTCTCTTATTGGTTCTTAATCTGTATCGCAACATTTTTGTGTCAGTCTTACCCTTACCTATATGTTACAATCAGTTCTATTTTTATTGTGTTGGTATTGTTTTGTATCTATTAATTGCTAAATTATACGGCTAAATTTTATTACGATATCTATCATTTATATATATATATATATATTGGGTTGTTCGGAAAATAATTTCGTTTTTTCCTTTGAAAATGAAAGACGATTTTCTTATATTGTATAAATATTTTATTGAATTATATATTCTCTACTTTGATCGATTTTTTAGCGGTCTCAAGAGTTGTTATTTGGCAGTTTTCATAAATCAATAATTTATTTTTCTTCATTAGCATAAACTGGTTTTCCAGAACGTAATGCAAAATTTGGTAAACCAGTTTTGACACTGGCGTTTTTTAAATAAATTTTCTGTATACACATCGTATACTTTTTTCCTTGTTTGAACAGTATTTTCGCCTTTTTGATAGCAAAAACAAAATATGCCGAAAATGTTGCTTCTGATTTTGTTTTTTTGATAGGGCACCAATCAAAACCTACTGAGCAGAATAAAACGAACTTTTTTCACAAGCAAGTCTTGCTGTATCAGTTTTCCCAATATATAATGGTAATGCAGCTTAATTGTGAAGATGGTGTGAAAAGAATACAATTAATTCCTCTTTTGAGACAAACGAAATTACTTTCCGAACAATCCAATAATTTATTCTTTTTAAATAACTATTTATTTTTAACTTTTAATTATTTGTATATTTTTTAACGTATTTTATAGTTAAAAGTGAATATTTTAAAATAAACAAGCCAACAAACAAACAATAGAATACAGAAAATGCAAGAAAGCTGTTGAAAAACAATAGATTGGTTTATTGAAATCCACGTAAAATCACAGATATTTGAAACCTTATTTTTTTTTTTCTATTTAATATTTAATATATATATATATATATATTTCGTCTTTATATTCTTTTATGTTCAACAGGTAAGTACTGCAGTACGGCCAACAGCTCTAATTACCCGACGTTTATCACATTAAGAAATATTCATTAATTAAGACAATATGAAGAACCTTATTAATTGAGTAAATGATTTCTTAATGAAATTGCTGACTACAAGTGAATGATTCTCCCCTCACTCATTCCTAAGGGGCTTCTTTGTTAGCTGTTGGTTTCTTTAATTTTTTTTTTTTTTTTTTTTTTAATCGACCAAAATCTGTGCGTTAAAAGAAATCATCTAATTATTCCAAGCCTGTTGTTTGGAACAAAAAAATTATTTCTTATTTGTAAGTTTTTTATTCTTTCGCTTTCTTTCTCTGTCTTCTTATTTAAAGGAAAAAAAATGGTCTAATTTTATTTAATGAAAGCTTTATCCTCCATAAAATCATCAACAATTAGATAAACCAGTATTGGGCTTGGGGGGGGGGGGGGGAGGGGAGGAGGCCTTTCTCTTTCCATGTGTGGTATTGATTTGGGATCAAATTTTAGAAATTGAGTTTTTTCTATATATACGCATTCTGAATAGACTGGGTTGAGTTGTTGGGATTAAGTCCGATTGACTACACTAGGGTCCTAGGTCTGAGGCAGAATGCCCTCCGTTGGGGTCTTTCTAAGGGGGCATAGCCCGTATTTACGCAAGTTTCGGAGAAAATCACCGAAAACTCCGAACGGCTAGTCCGACGAGCGCGACCTGGGATCGAACCCGGCACCTCACGTCTACCAGCTTTGAGTGCAGAACCGTTTGGCCACTGGTGGGATACACATTCTGAAATCCACTAAATCCGAAAACCAGGTTTTTAGAAGCCAGTCTCTCTCTCTGTGTGTGTCTGTGCACGAGTCTGTTATCAGCCTATAACTCAAGAATAAATATCATTAACAAAACTAAATCCAAAACTGGTGTACACTCAATATTTAAACTTTAAAACTTCTTTACACACCATAAAATTGAAGACAGCACAACGGGTTTCGAAACGACGTCGCCTTTCTTCTTCAGGTGCAAAAAACACTTGCTACTTCTTTGGAGGCAAAAGCAAGACTGAAAGCAGGGCGAAATTCAGAGGGGGAGGAACAACACAACAAACCAATAGAAAGCATCCATCAAGACCAATCAGAGAGGAATACAACCAAAAGACGGAAAAAAAAGAGGAGGAAAAAAAAGGGAGAAGGAATCATTTTTATTATTTTATTATTTATGTCTAAACTCAGTATTCTAAATTTGTATTTTATAGAGACACTACTTGAAACTTTTTATTGTGATAGGAAGGACAAATGGTTCATACATAGAAACATACATAAAAATTCAAATACGTTACATCTATGGGCGAAAATTTTGGTAGGTACAGTTTCACATCTTTAAACTACACTAATCAAGATGAAATGAACATATACTTTTTAAACGCATAAGCTCATTAAACGCCACTCTATGAATACCACTGAAAATTTTTGAATTTTCGTATGTTTTGGGTTTCAATGTGCATTTCTAATTATATGTAGTTAAAAAAAAAAAAAATGCTAGAAGATATAAGGTTTTAAAATACAGTTGGCAGCTAATGGGGGTAGAATAGATGTTGATAAACTGCAAAACCCTTTTAAATTAGTTTTCTTGATCTGTTTGTTATAATTTAAGAAAAGAACTGTTTTATTTCATATCCATTGTTTTAAACTCCTGCATTCGAATGAGTTATTTTTGGCGTTTTCCTTTTCTTATGCATAATAGAAACAAAGAATTTTATTTGAATAATTAAAATAAATAGAATTTACATTACAAACCTTTTGAAAAAATTACCAACGAAGTTAGGCACTTTAATATTCAATGTAAAAAATAAAATATATATTTATCTTAATTACTTGTAGAGAAAAAAAATTCTTAATTAAATGTTCCCGCAGCGGGAGCTTTGGCGCCTAATGGGATAAAATCATGTTTTGTAGAAAGTATGATATGAAAATCATCCACCATTTGTTTATTAGACCACACAAAAGTATTAGAATATCTGTACTTAGAAATTGATGCAAGTCATTTCAAGTCGTGTTAAGGTATGTGCATACCCTAAAATCGTCGTTTTGGTGAAAATTTTCGAAATTTTTTTTATTTGTTCATTTTATAGGCCACATATTTAGGATTCCAAAAATGCTTTATTTTTGTTTTCACGCTGTTTTTGTTCGTTTTCTGAGAAACTGTGTTTTTCGTTATTTTTGTTTGCGATTACATTCATTTCTCAAAATGTATTTAGATTATTGAACTGAAATTTTGCCAAAATGCTTTATTTATCTTTAGCTATGTTCTGTGTCGCAAAATCTAACCTCTATGTATTTATTTATCGATTTTACTGACAGTTTTTTGGAGAAGAGAGGATTTTTCTTGTTTTAATTTTGAGCTATTGTACCAAGTATGGAATATTTCGATAAATTGTATAAGTACAGCAAATCTCTTGCTACAGAACACAGATAAGTATGTTATTTCTATATTTTGTATATATTATTGAAATATATTCATTAGAATCTGTTATAGGAGATATGGCGTAAATGAAAATTTTCACTAAAATTTTTCTAAATAATGCCTATATTTTAAAAGTTAATGAAAATTTCTGTAAAATTCCATTTAAATGCATAGTTTTGTATCCCATCTTAATTAAATACATGTGTGTTTCATTAAAATTTTATGTATTTTTAAAAAAGTGCTTCGTATGTAGGCACATACCGTAAGTGTTTTACTTACAACACTAAATTTTATATATATATAATATTTAGATATATAATTATATATATATATATATATAACTTTATATATAATATTTAAAGACAATATACCGGGCTACTCAAAATAAAATGAAAGATTTATATGATAGACAAAACATTGTTGTTGATTCCAGTTATCAACTCTGATATTTTTATATAATTATTATAAGTTGAAGTTTGATATTTTGAAGGCAATAGGAGATTACCACTTGAAAAGTTTGACTAAAACTAGTAAGTTTCCGATCGTGATGTGGGCGGAAGCTAGTGAATATTTTGGAATAAATTTTTAAATTTAATAACAGTCTTAATATTTTTATATTATATTATATTATATTTTAATCTCATATATAAATGGAGGTACTATATTCGATCGGAGAGGGGGGGGGGGTTAAGGCTACCTCATACAGAAATACATATGAATACTGTTTCTAAAAGCATTTTCAACTGTTTATAAAGTATGTTCATATACAGTATTTCTTTTCTTACACTTTAATCTGTGATGTGTGTTTATAATAACATTCTTATTTGGGATAATAGAAAATCGTGTGAGCGCTACAACAGTTATTAATTGTTATTCTAATGATTTTTTTTTTTTTTTTTACACTGTGGAGGAATGAATCGTTGAATGAATCATTGGACATTTTAAAAATCAAAAATGGCTTTTCACGGATACACTTCTGAACATACCCTACTCTTTTGCCGAAGATGCATACCTTTTGCAATTATTAAATGCAGATGGCTATAGTAAATTAAATAATGTTTCCAGTTTTTTTGTTAAAGTAAAACGAAAAAAATTTCTATGTATGTATCTTAAGCTTCTCCCCCCCCCCCTATCCCTTCAAAATGTCAAATTCTTTGCCGCCACGTTTTAAACATATTTCATTCGTTACAAGCGCGTGTAGTTTCCTGTCACTCTAACATGAATACTAAAGAAATGCGTTTTCTCCAAATCCATTACGCATATATATTCATATAATATTTGAGAAATTTTTGTGTAAATTTTGCACAAAACCATTATAAAAAAAGAAAATGCTATAAAGTTTTGAAGATTTCTCTCCTTCCACTAGAAAAATAACCTAAGATGTATTCATAAATTTAAATTATATATATTTTTAATTACTACTAAAATGTTGCTATTTACTTATAAGTTTTTTACTTATTTAATTACAGCAAGAGCAAGGTTTTATTTATTTATTTATTTTTGTTCAACAGGTAAGTATCGATACTCTGGAAAAAACAAAACAAACAAAGCAATATATACGATGCACGTTGCGACATTGCTTGATATATGAAAAACTGCAATATATTACCATCTGCAGTTATTCAATATATAACTGGAACAATACCATTCTTCACGGTATAATTACAATATACGATTTACAGTTATCCAAGATAATATTATGTATGAATTTCATACTCAATCATATATGTAAACTGAAAAATATTATTTAAACTTTTGTTCTAGGTAAAGATGTGTGCGTACAAAAATGAACATTATACGTATCTTTTTATTATACGTTTTTATTTAGTTTGGTTTGCTGTTTATTTATGTGTATGAAGGTGAAATCTAAGAATTAAATTTTTGCCCACTTCCTGTCATCAGACTGAGCTGAAATTTCGCATACACGTATAAACTCTAATAGGGGGTGGGGGTGGGGGAGATCCTAGAGACACTGCACTCGCAATTCCAGCTAAAAATTTGCTTTCGAAATTTAACCTATTTACTATGATCTGATGGAGTTGAAATTTTGTATGTATAACTCCTACAACACTACATGCTCAAGCAGTAATGGATTTAGGGGGAAGGGAGAGGCTGAAAAGCCGCCGCTTAATAAAATCAACATCGCCGGTTAATAAACTCAAAAATATCTCCTCAGCAGCCAAAAATATCATTTCTGCACACTAACAATATTTTTTATTTGCGTTGTGATTTTTTTTTTTTTGTAATAGAAAAAGAAATCAAAGCACGACAAAACCTCCGTTATCGCTTATTGTCGAAGATTTCACACATGCAGGACAGTTACAAAATAAACACGCCCCATAACATATCTCCATAACATTTTCAAGAAGCTATTCTTCAAAGCGCAGTAATAAGTTACAAATTTGATTTGAAATGATTTTTTTTTATTATTATTAAAGACAATTTCTAGTTCTTATTTTGAAATTACTATAATTCATGACGTTTAAACGGAAAGACTTTAAATTTATAAGAACAGTGCGAACTTTTGGTAAAATAATGATGATTTTCCTCTAAAGAAGAGCGCGTGGGAACTTGGAATGCGTTTAATTTACTTATATCGAAGGAACAATTAATTAATTATCTTTCAAACACTAATTAATATTATTTACTAATTCCATTATTCGCTAGCTTTTGAAGTTTCTTTCCAAATTCAGGGAAGTAATACTTTTTCCTTAAGTGCAGGAACGTTCGCCGGATTTAAAAATCAGCTGCTTAATAAAATCACTTTGGTTCAGAACGAATGTGATTTTCATAAGAGCGGGAACTGTATATGTATATTATCCACTTCCGCTGATTTGAAGTTTTCAGTAATTTTTGAAATAAAAGTGTATTTTTACTTTTTATTTATAGTATATAGTGTAGAGTTTAAGCTGTATCCCCTCACCCCGCAAAGTAATACATGTCAAATAAAATTCTTTCTAAAACACCTTTTCAACTGTTGCATAAAGTACCTTGAAAAAGTTAAAAACATATTACATTTTGAACTGTAACATCAACAATAATATATTATTATATTTTTAGTACGGCAGGATTATTACTTTCATTCTACGATTTTGCGTCATCGCCATTTGTAGTTTTCCACCTTAAATATGCCAGCCAGGATGCTTGACAAAATCGAATTTTACCATTTAATTTCTTAAACTCTTTTAAAATATTATGTCAAATCCGTAAAAACGTTTACATTTTTTATAATCTATTGATAAGCGAGAAATTCTTTCCTGATTGTACAGTCGGCAGCAAAATTATTGAAGCACACATCCAAATTTTTAAGCTATTGTATAGCTTTTATCGCGGGCTTTGAGCGCGGCGACCGAATCGAAAAATTCCGTAACGAAAAAAAAACCTAACACAGTTCGGTAGACTTCGGCTGTACGAAGCTCGCACAGATCGAGCCGAGCTGCTCCGAAATCGGACGAATACATAAGCAGCTGTTTGTGAGAAAGTATATAGGTGTATAGGTATCTATCATCTATGTACAACAGTGAATAGCTGTACGTATAAAATTTGTGTATAAAGTAGATCAGATAAAACTTGAATATCTCCATTCGACTTGCAGGCCTTTAAAACCTATTAAATACCTTTTCTCTATTAAAATTTGTTTTCTTATCATTATTGTTATCTTATCATTATTGTTATCTTATTCATTAATATCAAAGAAAAACCTTGAATATCCCCATTCGACTTGTAGGCATTTAAAACCTATTAAATACCTTTTCTCTATTAAAATTTGTTTTATATCGGTCACCACGCTCAAAAAGTGTAACATGAATTAATATCAAAGAAAAAACTTGAATATCCCCGTTCGACTTGCAGGCCTTTAAAACCTATTAAATAACTTTTCTCTATTAAAATTTGTTTTCTTATCGGTCGCCACGCTCAAAAAGTGTAACTTGAATTAATATCAAAGAAAAAACTTGAATATCCCCATTCGACTTGCAGGCCTTTAAAACCTATTAAATACCTTTTCTCTATTAAAATTCGTTTTCTTATCGGTCACCACGCTCAAAAAGTGTAACTTGAATTAATATCAAAGAAAAAACTTGAATATCCCCATTCGACTTGAAGGCCTTTAAAACCTATTAAATACCTTTTCTCTATTTAAATTTGTTTTATATCGGTCACCACGCTCAAAAAGTGTAACTTGAATTAATATCAAAGAAAAAACTTTAATATCCCCATTCGACTTGCAGGCCTTTAAAACCTATTAAATACCTTTTCTCTATTAAAATTTGTTTTCTTATGGGTCACCACGCTCAAAAAGTGTAACTTGAATTAATATCAAAGAAAAAAATTGAATATCCCCTTTCGACTTGCAGGCCTTTAAAACCTATTAAAATACCGTTTCTCTATTAAAATTTGTTTTCTTATCATTATTGTTATCTTATCATTATTGTTATCTTATTCATTAATATCAAAGAAAAAACTTGAATGGCCCCATTCGACTTGCAGGCCTTTAAAACCTATTAAATACCTTTTCTCTATTAAAATTTGTTTTATATCGGTCACCACGCTCAAAAAGTGTAACTTGAATTAATATCAAAGAAAAAACTTGAATATCCCCATTCGACTTGCAGGCCTTTAAAACCTATTAAAATACCTTTTCTCTATTAAAATTTGTTTTCTTATCATTATTGTTATTTTATCATTATTGTTATCTTATCATTATTGTTATCTTATTCATTAATATCAAAGAAAAAACTTGAATATCCCCATTCGACTTGCAGGCCTTTAAAACCTATTAAATACCTTTCCTCTATTAAAATTTGTTTTCTTATCGGTCACCACGCTCAAAAAGTGTAACTTGAATTAATATCAAAGAAAAAACTTGAATATCCCCATTCGACTTGCAGGCCTTTAAAACCTATTAAAATACCTTTTCTCTATTAAAATTTGTTTTCTTATCATTATTGTTATCTTATTCATTAATATCAAAGGAAAAACTTTAATATCCCCATTCGACTTGCAGGCCTTTAAAACCTATTAAATACCTTTTCTCTATTAAAATTTGTTTTCTTGTCGGTCACCACGCTCAAAAAGTGTAACTTAAATTAATATCAAAGAAAAAACTTGAATATCCCCATTCGACTTGCAGGCCTTTAAAACCTATTAAATACCTTTTCTCTATTAAAATTTGTTTTCTTATCGGTCACCACGCTCAAAAAGTGTAACTTGAATTAATATCAAAGAAAAAACTTGAATATCCCCATTCGACTTGCAGGCCTTTAAAACCTATTAAAATACCTTTTCTCTATTAAAATTTGTTTTCTTATCATTATTGTTATCTTATTCATTAATATCAAAGGAAAAACTTGAATATCCCCATTCGACTTGCAGGCCTTTAAAACTTATTAAATACCTTTTCTCTATTAAAATTCGTTTTCTTATCGGTCACCACGCTCAAAAAGTGTAACTTGAATTAATATCAAAGAAAAAACTTGAATATCCCCATTCGACTTGAAGGCCTTTAAAACCTATTAAATACCTTTTCTCTATTAAAATTTGTTTTATATCGGTCACCACGCTCAAAAAGTGTAACTTGAATTAATATCAAAGAAAAAACTTTAATATCCCCATTCGACTTGCAGGCCTTTAAAACCTATTAAATACCTTTTCTCTATTAAAATTTGTTTTCTTATGGGTCACCACGCTCAAAAAGTGTAACTTGAATTAATATCAAAGAAAAAAATTGAATATCCCCTTTCGACTTGCAGGCCTTTAAAACCTATTAAAATACCGTTTCTCTATTAAAATTTGTTTTCTTATCATTATTGTTATCTTATCATTATTGTTATCTTATTCATTAATATCAAAGAAAAAACTTGAATGGCCCCATTCGACTTGCAGGCCTTTAAAACCTATTAAATACCTTTTCTCTATTAAAATTTGTTTTATATCGGTCACCACGCTCAAAAAGTGTAACTTGAATTAATATCAAAGAAAAAACTTGAATATCCCCATTCGACTTGCAGGCCTTTAAAACCTATTAAATACCTTTTCTCTATTAAAATTCGTTTTCTTATCGGTCACCACGCTCAAAAAGTGTAACTTGAATTAATATCAAAGAAAAAACTTGAATATCCCCATTCGACTTGAAGGCCTTTAAAACCTATTAAATACCTTTTCTCTATTTAAATTTGTTTTATATCGGTCACCACGCTCAAAAAGTGTAACTTGAATTAATATCAAAGAAAAAACTTTAATATCCCCATTCGACTTGCAGGCCTTTAAAACCTATTAAATACCTTTTCTCTATTAAAATTTGTTTTCTTATGGGTCACCACGCTCAAAAAGTGTAACTTGAATTAATATCAAAGAAAAAAATTGAATATCCCCTTTCGACTTGCAGGCCTTTAAAACCTATTAAAATACCGTTTCTCTATTAAAATTTGTTTTCTTATCATTATTGTTATCTTATCATTATTGTTATCTTATTCATTAATATCAAAGAAAAAACTTGAATGGCCCCATTCGACTTGCAGGCCTTTAAAACCTATTAAATACCTTTTCTCTATTAAAATTTGTTTTATATCGGTCACCACGCTCAAAAAGTGTAACTTGAATTAATATCAAAGAAAAAACTTGAATATCCCCATTCGACTTGCAGGCCTTTAAAACCTATTAAAATACCTTTTCTCTATTAAAATTTGTTTTCTTATCATTATTGTTATTTTATCATTATTGTTATCTTATCATTATTGTTATCTTATTCATTAATATCAAAGAAAAAACTTGAATATCCCCATTCGACTTGCAGGCCTTTAAAACCTATTAAATACCTTTCCTCTATTAAAATTTGTTTTCTTATCGGTCACCACGCTCAAAAAGTGTAACTTGAATTAATATCAAAGAAAAAACTTGAATATCCCCATTCGACTTGCAGGCCTTTAAAACCTATTAAAATACCTTTTCTCTATTAAAATTTGTTTTCTTATCATTATTGTTATCTTATTCATTAATATCAAAGGAAAAACTTTAATATCCCCATTCGACTTGCAGGCCTTTAAAACCTATTAAATACCTTTTCTCTATTAAAATTTGTTTTCTTGTCGGTCACCACGCTCAAAAAGTGTAACTTAAATTAATATCAAAGAAAAAACTTGAATATCCCCATTCGACTTGCAGGCCTTTAAAACCTATTAAATACCTTTTCTCTATTAAAATTTGTTTTCTTATCGGTCACCACGCTCAAAAAGTGTAACTTGAATTAATATCAAAGAAAAAACTTGAATATCCCCATTCGACTTGCAGGCCTTTAAAACCTATTAAAATACCTTTTCTCTATTAAAATTTGTTTTCTTATCATTATTGTTATCTTATTCATTAATATCAAAGGAAAAACTTGAATATCCCCATTCGACTTGCAGGCCTTTAAAACTTATTAAATACCTTTTCTCTATTAAAATTCGTTTTCTTATCGGTCACCACGCTCAAAAAGTGTAACTTGAATTAATATCAAAGAAAAAACTTGAATATCCCCATTCGACTTGAAGGCCTTTAAAACCTATTAAATACCTTTTCTCTATTAAAATTTGTTTTATATCGGTCACCACGCTCAAAAAGTGTAACTTGAATTAATATCAAAGAAAAAACTTTAATATCCCCATTCGACTTGCAGGCCTTTAAAACCTATTAAATACCTTTTCTCTATTAAAATTTGTTTTCTTATGGGTCACCACGCTCAAAAAGTGTAACTTGAATTAATATCAAAGAAAAAAATTGAATATCCCCTTTCGACTTGCAGGCCTTTAAAACCTATTAAAATACCGTTTCTCTATTAAAATTTGTTTTCTTATCATTATTGTTATCTTATCATTATTGTTATCTTATTCATTAATATCAAAGAAAAAACTTGAATGGCCCCATTCGACTTGCAGGCCTTTAAAACCTATTAAATACCTTTTCTCTATTAAAATTTGTTTTATATCGGTCACCACGCTCAAAAAGTGTAACTTGAATTAATATCAAAGAAAAAACTTGAATATCCCCATTCGACTTGCAGGCCTTTAAAACCTATTAAAATACCTTTTCTCTATTAAAATTTGTTTTCTTATCATTATTGTTATTTTATCATTATTGTTATCTTATCATTATTGTTATCTTATTCATTAATATCAAAGAAAAAACTTGAATATCCCCATTCGACTTGCAGGCCTTTAAAACCTATTAAATACCTTTTCTCTATTAAAATTTGTTTTCTTATCGGTCACCACGCTCAGAAAGTGTAACTTGAATTAATATCAAAGAAAAAACTTGAATATCCCCATTCGACTTGCAGGCCTTTAAAACCTATTAAAATACTTTTTCTCTATTAAAATTTGTTTTCTTATCATTATTGTTATCTTATTCATTAATATCAAAGGAAAAACTTGAATATCCCCATTCGACTTGCAGGCCTTTAAAACCTATTAAATACCTTTTCTCTATTAAAATTTGTTTTCTTATCGGTCACCACGCTCAAAAAGTGTAACTTGAATTAATATCAAAGAAAAAACTTGAATATCCCCATTCGACTTGCAGGCCTTTAAAACCTATTAAAATACCTTTTCTCTATTAAAATTTGTTTTCTTATCATTATTGTTATCTTATTCATTAATATCAAAGGAAAAACTTGAATATCCCCATTCGACTTGCAGGCCTTTAAAACCTATTAAATACCTTTTCTCTATTAAAATTTGTTTTCTTGTCGGTCACCACGCTCAAAAAGTGTAACTTAAATTAATATCAAAGAAAAAACTTGAATATCCCCATTCGACTTGCAGGCCTTTAAAACCTATTAAATACCTTTTCTCTATTAAAATTTGTTTTCTTATCGGTCACCACGCTCAAAAAGTGTAACTTGAATTAATATCAAAGAAAAAACTTGAATATCCCCATTCGACTTGCAGGCCTTTAAAACCTATTAAAATACCTTTTCTCTATTAAAATTTGTTTTCTTATCATTATTGTTATCTTATTCATTAATATCAAAGGAAAAACTTGAATATCCCCATTCGACTTGCAGGCCTTTAAAACCTATTAAATACCTTTTCTCTATTAAAATTTGTTTTCTTATCGGTCACCACGCTCAAAAAGTGTAACTTGAAATTATATCAAAGAAAAAACTTGAATATCCCCATTCGACTTGCAGGCCTTTAAAAACCTATTAAAATACCTTTTCTCAAAAAATAGAGTTAGATCATTCAAATTTGGTACATCGAGGTTTTCGATACCTACAATTCGATTGCGGATATTTTTGATATATTTTCATTGCGGATATATTCTCATTTATTCAATAAAAGAAAAAAATTTGTTTTCTTATCGGTCACCACGCTCAAAAAGTGTAACTTGAATTAATATCAAAGAAAAAAAACACTGCATAAATAAAATAAATAAATAATTATAATTGCATAAGTTGATAAAAAATGCTATGCAATAGCTTTACCGCGGCAGTCTTCGTGTGCCACACGTATTTTTTTTTTATATATATTTTTTTTAGTTTGATCGCTAATTTTTATCATCAACTTACTTTTTTATAAACAGTAGGTATAAAGACTAAGATCATGACTCGACAAATATTTACTTAACAAAACAGTATTAGGTGCATATCTTTTAAATACGAATTATTGCTAGCGCTTACAATAATTTTGCTGCCTACTGTATGTAGAAAGCAACTGCTGATTTCGATATCGGAGACCATCACCATTCATAAATTGGATGACTTCTAAATATATGTTAGCGGTATCTTCTGAGGGGGGGGGATCCCTATACGAAAACTGTTCTGTTTTATTCTAAATATTTTCTTTAACTTGATGCAAGAGGGAAAAAAATTAATTGGTCTAAGTATACAAAAGTCGTAAAAAAAAAAAAAAAAAAAAGTATTGTGTCTTAATTTGAATATATATATATATATATATATTGCAAATTCTTTTTTTTTTTTCGTCATAAAAATAAACACATTTTTTTTTATATCAGGAAAATAAACAAAACAAAACAAAACAAAAAAATAAATAAATAAATAATAAATAAATAAAAAAATAAATAAAAATAAAATAAACGCATAATCTTACTTTTATTTTTCATCAACTTGTTTTTCTTTTTTAATAATTTAAAGTTAAAATGGCAGTCTTATATATTTAAAATCTTTTGAACTAAATATCCAATTGAACTAAAAATTACGTCGTTAGCTAGATTTTGTCCTGATAAATATGTGTACTAATTTTTATAACGATCAGTTGAACGATATAGCTCTCTATAGCGTATAAAACTTGACATATTCAATATATAACACAGCAAATGTGACAACGCGAAATGTCTGATTGAAAGCAATAATTCTGTTATCCCCCCCCCCCCCCAAAAAAAAAAAAAAAAAAAAAAAAAAAAAGCAAGGAAGTAAGTAAAACACTAAAACTAATTCTGATCCCTAAAGTTTGTTAAAAACTTGATTTTTATAAATGAAATTTTAATTAAGAATATTCTAAGGCATTTTATTTTTTTCTCTTAACGAAGCAAATGTTTCACTGTGCATATATATATATATATATATATATATATATATGCATATATTTTATACGCAATTGCATGAAATTTGAAAATACAGTAACCGCCGCTTATTAAATTCACTGGTTAATAAAATCAGCTAGTTAATCTGATCAAATTGCTGGGATCGGAATTAAAACAATACAAGCTAATTTTATAACCGCCGCTTAATAAAATAAGCATCGCCGGTTAATAAACTAAAACGTATATCTTCAGTAGCAAAAGTGCCATTTATGGCACGCTAAATAAATTTTTTATTTACACTTTGATTATTTTTATTTTTGAAATGAAAAAGAAAATAAAACATAGCAATCCATCCGTTACCTCTCTTTGCCGAAAATTTTACACTTGCAGCATAGTAAGAAACTGAACACGTTCCATTACTTGTCGCTTGTCTGAGTGACAATCTCAAATAAAAATTTTCTTCAAAACACGATAATAAGTTACAAATTTGATTTGATTCGCAAGTGATTTTTTTTTTTTTTTTTTTTTAATTATTAAAAGAAAATTTCTAGTTCTCATTTTTAAATAACTAAAAAGCAAAAGGTTTAAATAGAAAGAGTTTAAATTTGTAAGAAAAGCTTGAATTTTTGGCAGAGTTATGATAATTTTTCTCATAGGAAAGCATGTCGGTACTTGGGATGTGTTTAATCTCCTAAATTAGATGCCTGTCGCATGGCTCGAAATCTAGGCAACAGTTAAAGCGATAGGCAGCGCTACCTGGTACAGATTGCGCTACTTTTTTATTCAACTGTCACCAATAATTTTAAGACGTGATATATGATATATATAATCGACGTTTCTTCGATTCTATTCGCCTTTTATGTATATCATATCCCACTTAAAAAAATTTTTGGTGGCTGTTGAATAAAAAAGTCGCGCAATCTGCACCAGGTGGCGCTGCCTACCACTTTAACTGTTGCCAAGTTTCCGAGCCACGCGACAGGCATCTAGTTAAGGAGACTATGGTTTAATTTACTTATTTTCAAGGAATAATTAATTAATTATCTATCAAAAATTTAGTATTATTTATTAATTCCTTTATACATTACATTTTGAAATGTCTTTCATGATTCAGGAAGTAATACATTTTTCTTGAATGCAGGAACGTCGCCGGATATAAAAATCAGCCGCTTAGTAAAATCACTTTGGCTCAGGACAAATGTGATTTTAATAAGCGGCGAGTACTGTATTGCTATTTTAGAACTAAAAATTACAAAACTTTTTCATTTTTCTATAAATGTAATGCATTTTGTATTATAGTCGGTTGTTTTTTCAGGACAACTTGTTCGCAATTATTCCAATCATAAAAATAGCTTAAATAAAAAACTTTGACCTTACGCGTTCGAAAAAAGTCTTTGCTTTTATAGAAAAATGATAAATCGAAATCTCGATACCTGAGTAAGAATACTTAGTAATTTTACATTTCGTATGAAAGAAAATGTCTTTATAAATGGATAATCTGAATTTGAGTATAAATTCCTTGTCAAGTAGGTTGAAAATTATAGAAATTGAGAACAAAGAAATTCTTAGCTTTTGCTTTCTTTGTGACAGAAAAACATTCATTTTTTAGCATATTTGCATTCTACTAGGCCCTTGATAACGTTAGAATGTAAATAATGCTTTTTATCATTCCAATTTGCTATAATTCATTCAGATTTTACTTTATTTCTTTTTTGGTTTGATTTGGGTGGTCTTCGTTTTTTAACAGAATAATTGTTTGAATACTGAAATTAAATCATCTTTAAATTTCAAATGTTTGCACTAATAATATTATATTACTATATATATATATATATATTAAAATAAATAATAAAAAATACATGGACTTTCAAAATGGCAAACTTGAACTAAAAATTCAATGTTTTAATTTTACTAAAATAGGGAATTACATAACAGCAAAGGATTGGGAAAAAGAATTTTTCAATTCCCATCATTCTATGTTGAATTATAAGCGTTTATAATTGTAAACAAAATATTGAATCTATTTTAAAATGAAAACTTAAACATAATTTTTTCAAAACTAATTTTCACGTAATTGTATCAAGTTAAAGATGTTTCACGCGTTTTACTTTTTGCTGAATTTTCATAAAACTTCATTCAATATTCTTTTATATATCTCATCGCAAAATTTTGTAATAATTTTTCATAATTTTAAAAATTTAAAAATTTGAAAAAATAATAAATTAATGATATTTTTTGAAAAATAAAATTGAAAGAATTTTTTTTTTCATCATTGTACACTGTTAAAAATTTCAACAGAAAACTCTGTGTAATCTATTATCTTAAGTCTTACGTAAAATTGCAGAGAAAAATAAACGGAGACGTTAAAAAATTTATTTTATACATTCATTTTACTAACTAATATTAATTTAATTAATTATTGGTGAGAATATATTTCGGACTTGAAATGCTTTTTCTAAAGTAGAAACAGTCATTTTTAATTTTAATTAAAAAATTAAATAATAAAATTATACTTAAAAATACAGAATAAAGATTGAGAATCTCGGTTATTCACTTTTAACTAAGAATTACTGTAAATTTACAAAAACACTCTGGATAAATACAAAGGGCATTCCATAAAAACTGAGAGTAAAATCATAAAAAATCAAGAAATATATTTACAGCAAAAAATACATCATTCTTTTTCAAAATGCCTTCCGATGATATGCAACAGTCCCATCGTTCAACCCACTTTTCAAAACAAGTAGAGAAGCCCTTTTCTGGAAGCTGCTTCAAAGAACCCTCCACTGCTGAAATAACTTCAGAATCATTAAATTTTCTGCCACGGAGCTTCTCCTTCAACGTTGGAAACAGCCAGAAATCGCATGGTGCGAGATCTGGATTGTAAGGGGGATGTGGCATGATTTTAATATTGCATTTACTAAGATATTGCTGAACAGAAGTAGCGACATGCAGGCGAGCATTATCGTGATGTAATGTCCAATTCCCTACCAGTTCATGACGCTTTCTCGATATGTGTTGTCGCAAAATTTTCAAAACTGAAACATAATATTCACCATTCACAGTAGTTTTTGGAGGCACAGCATGATGATAGATTACACCTTTATGATCAAAGAAAATAATCATCATGACCTTTCCAGCAGATTTGGTTTGTCGGATTTTTTTCGGAGGCGGAGAATCAGTGTGTTTCCATACACTTGTTGCGGACTTGGTAAGGGGATCATAATGATGCACCCAAGTTTCATCACCTGTTATTACAGTCTTTAGGAGATCTGGATCATTTTGAGGCATCTGTTTCCATTCACAACGTTGGTGAATTCTTGTTTTCATTTGTTCTTTAGTAAGGTGATGAGGGACCCATCTGGAACAAACATAGCGAAGCTGTAAATTGTTGTGTAGAATGCGAAATATCGACGTTTTCGAAATGTTTGTTGATGCCGCTATCTCCTCACATGTCATTCGCCGATTTTCTTGAAGGATTACCCCCACAGTGTTAACATTTCGATCATTCACAACACTTTTTGGTCGCCCAGGCGTAGTAGCCAGTTCTGCAGACAAACGGCCTTTCTTGAAAGCACCATGCCTTCTAAAAATCGTAGACTCACCAAAACATTTGTCTTTGTAAGCTTAGCTGTTTTGCCCAAACGGTAGCAAAATTTTATGGCACAACGCATTTCGTTTTTCAACTCTGAATCACTCATCTCCATTTCTGTAGGGCAAATAAAACAGTTTTTTAAACAAGCACGGAAATGGGAAAATAAAATCGTCTGCTTCGTTTAGAATTTTGTATAAACGCACAGTTAACAGTTTGAAAAAATCGCCTGCACTTCTATTTTTTTTAGTTTCGCGGTGTTGCCACTACGTAAAAAAATAACTCTCAGTTTTTATGGAATGCCCTTTGTATTTACATTAAATTTAGAGAAATTTTTAACAGTATAGTTGTAAATAAGAAAATGTCAACTAACTTTTGTTCAAATCATCTAAAGCTACCTGTTAAAAAAAAAAGAAAAAAAAAAAAAATTGAAAGTCTAAATCAAAAATTAATGCAAAAGGAGGATTTTGAAATTTAATGATTAACTAATAACTTTAATTAATATCATAATTAATTATAATGTAAACGCTAATTTTAATATATTAGTCCTCATCTACAAATAACACTATATAAAACTGTAGCTTTTTGAAATAATAGATTTTTAAATATGCATAGTCCGCTGTTACTTTGAAGTGCGGGCATAGGTACACAATAATCTAGGGTATATTGTTGCGTGGTACAAAGAATAAGAGCGTAATAAATTTGTGAATGCCATAAAATGCTAGGAATGGAGTGTAACTGTTTTTACACTCTACTCGTGCCTACTTTTTTGAGCTTAATGAAGAATCTTACTTTAACAATATTGTTTAGTGGTTTTAGAAAAGTTTTTATTCTTCAAAATTCAACAGAAATATTTCGGTGTATTTACTACAATATAACTTAAACTTTTCGCTCACCTTTTGAAAATTCACCAAACAATATTTTTTTGTTCAAAATTAATTGAGAATTCATATTTAAAAATCAATCGAATATACACTGTATGCAATTACTTTCCTTCAACTTTTATCTCTAAATTTTAAATAATATTCTAAAGTTTTTGCTGAAGAGTTTTTAAAGTTACAAATATTTTCACACCATTAAAATATTTTATCGGAGAAAATTTATCAGCATAAAATAAAACCGATAGAAATGTATTCTTAAAACTTTTAAAAGGATACTTTTATTTAGAAACATGTTATTTAAACTATTTTTAAGTGTAAGAAGAAATACAAAAAAGCAAAAGGGACATAAAAGGTTTCTACTGTTATTGGCAAATTTAAATTCTAGTTTTTGTACAAATTCGTTTTACGTTAAAATCTTTTGAGGTAAGTTTTCGATTGCATTTCCCACAGAATCGGAAAAAATCAGCAGCACTATTACTCTTCTACTCGACCAAATGCTCACAGCGAGATTAATCGCTGATGATGCCATAAAACTGCGACCGAAATCGGCTTTTTCCTCGGTATCGAGTTCCACTCTATTTGATAAGTCTCACCGATAAAACTATATCGGAATCATTTCAATCGTACGTATTAATAAATGTAACGGTAAAAACATGGTGGTAGAGGGAGATGTGGGTATGTCGTCGTTGATAAAGTTAGACGCTTGCAGTTTGTAATTAGACAATTTCGCTCAAGGGTATGGGTAAGGGAAAATTTTTTCCCAATTTTTTTTTTTCTTCTCCATTTTTCTCCCCACGCACAGAGATCATTTTTTCCATTTCATCCCATTTTCGATTTTAATAAGATAATGCATCTGTGAGAGTGAGTGAGATGGGTTTTCTGACGGTGAAAAAAAAAAAAATAATAATTATGAAAAAATTGCTGAATGTCTCTAATGTGAAAATCGTGCAGAGGCAAAAACTGTGCAATCGCTGAGGTTTTTAAATTGCACTTTTAACGATGTTTCTAATGTATTAGCAGAGGAAAATTATTTCTAACTTCAACCGTGTCTTCGTGGAAAAGAAGCAGTTTAAAGAATTTGTCATTTTTTTAGGTCTTGTTTTTCTTCCTGCATATCTAGATAATAATGTAGGAACTTTTTTTTTTCTTTCTTTCTTTTTTATTATTATTATTTCACGAATATAACAGTTTCTGAATAATTAATAAAACAACAATGAGGAAAGCAGCATAATTCTGAACAAACAACTACAAAAGACATAATAATAATAAAAATTCTTTAGTAACTCTTAAAAAAAAAAAAAGATTCGTCGGCAAAAAAATTTGCTGTCTTTATACAGGAAATAAAAAATAATTTTGTAATTAAATTTTATTTATGACAGCTGAAGGATGGAATCTTATCTTTTTAAACAAAGTGGTGCCACAATAACATGTTAGCACATGCAGAATATATGTTAGATGCTGTAAGTTGTAAAGGAAATCTTCAGTTATACGCAAGCGAAGTGATGACGTCACTGACCGTCTTTTGGGCCAAACAAAAGATTTCCTATGTTAATCGTCTATTGGATTTCTTGTCCAATCGTATTTTGTTTGGTCCCAAAGACGATCAACGACGTCACACTTCGCTTGCGTATAATAACTTATTTATTAATCTGTTTTACGCAATCGTATTTTGTTTGGTCCCAAAGACGATCAACGACGTCACACTTCGCTTGCGTATAATAACTTATTTATTAATCTGTTTTACGCAATTCGCAACAGGACAAAACTAAAAGCCATAAAGAAAGGTTTTAGTAAAGAAATATTCAGGGAAAAAAAAAAAAAAAAAAAAAAAAAAAAAAACAGGAGTTTTTTTACTTATTTTTGCACAAGAAAAGTAGAATTGTTTTATATTTAGAATGCGTCAAAAAATAATTAAAAAATATAAGTAATTTATTTATTTCTATATGAGTTTCATTGCGTGAGATTTTCTGAAGACGCCAAACGGAAAAATTCATAAAACTGCTCTAAACTGATAAATTAAAAAAACATTCAAGTGTGGTTTTAGCAAATGCATTTTATGAGCAATTATGAGAAACTTTTTTTTTTTTTTTTTTTTTTTTTTTTTAACTATATATTTACTTTCTATCTTAATCTTTTAATAACAGTGTTTGCTATTATTTGATTTTTTTTTTTTTTTTTTTTAACTATTTAAAATTTTAAATATGTTCAGACTAATTTGTATATTTATTTCATTATTTAATCTTAAAAAAATACACAGACAAACACACAAACCAACCGTCAAAAACCTTACTTTCGGATTTATAGTATCTCAAAACGTGTAATTATAGCTAAAACTCCATTTCGAAAATTTGACGCGAAAACAAAAGTTTATCTACTGTCATATGAATAGGAGAAGGTAATAATATTTAATTTAATTCAAGCTTTTTTTTTTTTTTACTATTTATTTATTTAACCTATCTTAATCTTTTAATGGAAGTGTTTGCCATTATTTGCTTTTTTTTTTTTTTTTTTTTTTTTAACAATTTAAAATTTTAAATATGCCCAGATTAATATTAAACTAAAATATGTGTACATTTTAAATATCTGTTTGATGATTTACTCTTTAAAAATGTATTTCCAATTCTTTTGGAAAATTATAGCACTTAGTTTTAATTTTAATGTACAACCAGTAATTGGATAATCTCACTAATATGGATTAGTAATTTTTGAAACTATAATTATGAACACAATACTAAGCAGTATAAATTGTTAAATCACTTATGACAATCGTTACCGATTTAATCTTTATTTGTGAAACACCCCTCATTTTTCAAGAGTAGAGTGGAAACGCATAGGTAAATTCCGGTCCAACGTTTGGTCCGGAACTTACCCATGGGGTTGATCGTGCGAAAAGCTACATAATTAATCTGGTCCGGAATTTTCCTACTCCAAATGTAAAAATAGTTGTTAATTTGTAGTTTTTTGATAAATTCTTGGATTATAACTTTTATGCTTTTTATGCTTAAATAAATTTATCAAAGGCAATTGATTTCCAGAGACCAAATTCTTTTACTTTAAAATAATGCTTCCGCAAATCCTTTTATTTTTCATATTTTATGCTGAGAGTATACAATACATACATACATACATATATATATATATATATATATATAATAGATATCGTAATAAAATTTAATCTTAAAATTTAGCAATTAATAGAACTAAAACAATAACAGCACACTATATATATATACACATATATAATAAAGATGATCCATTAAGCATAGTAGAAGCCAAGCAACAGATACAAGATCACTGAAACACCAATGACCAATAAGATTTAAAAAAAAATAAAAAATAAAAAATATCAGTGGATGAAATACACTAATGTAAAGAAACCAGATCTATCAATTAACAGCCTGCAAAACAAACGAATCAATAAAGTAGCACAACAAATCTTAACTTAAATCCATAAACTTATCAAATTTAATGAAAAAACAACCCAAGAAACACAAGATAGGAAGAAGGAGGCAGGCGGCAAGACTTGTGACTTGCCTGTGGGGTTAAACTAGTTTCACGCCGGCAACACTCCCCCAGCCTGCCACGACCAGAACAGGAACCATATGGATTTAAAAAAAGCAAAATTTCAAAGCAGATGAACAACAATGATACCACGAAGCAACAATGAAATTCACCGATTGATCACATTGTGTTATATATATATATATATATATATATATATATATATATATATATATATATATATATATATATATATATATATGTATGTATGTATGTACCAATTTCATCTAAAGCCAGTAAGTAGTTATTTTATGAATCCCTAAACTAGAAGTATTGAGTTATGCATATAAAGCGAGCAAATAAACTGAATAGACGAAATGATCGAGAATTTCTAGTCTATACTTTTCTAGATTGTGAAACGATATTATGAATGTTATGAATCCTTTGTATTGCGAGAAATTCTCGCTTGAGTTCCTAGAAACTTGTCTCTTTTGTTTTCATTTATTTTCAGAGATTTTTAAATAAGTTTAACCACGATAATATAGGAAAACTCCTCTAGAGTTCTAAAACGGGTCCCTAGAACTCGCTATAAAAAAGAACTATATTTTATAAGGATGACATAGAACTACTTTTATTAGAGCCACAAATAATTTTATAGATGTAAGTCACAGATTTTTAATTTTTTTTTTTTTTTTTTTCCAGTGTAAATATGTGTAATTTTCAAACTTTGTCACAACAATATACAAGTGATATTAAATATTGTATTTTTTTTAGTTATTATTTAATGAATTAATCATGTCTGTTATATACGCTTAAAATATAGATATTAAATTAGAGTACTAAAAAACCAGATTTGAATGATATTTTTTGAAAAAAAAAAAAAAAAAAAAAAAAGTTTAAATATTGTAAAATTAATTTCGTTTCTCAATAACGCTTTTCAATATAATTTGTAATTTAAAAATGCTGATTTTTACTTTCTCTTACTTATATGGTTGAGAAAGTATTGTTTTTGGGTCAAATTTTCGAAATTGAGTTTTTGTTATATTTACACGTTTTGAGGTCCCATGAATCGGAAAATCATGTTTTTAGCGGTTGGTCTGTGTGTGTGTCTGGCTCTTATCAGCATATCGCAAGAAAAAATAATATTAGAAACTCCAACTCGGTATTCTAAATGTGCATCATATAGGGATGCTACACTAAACTTTCCGTTGAGGTCAAGCAAGCAGTTCGTGTACAGAGGCATCCAAGAGAATTCAAATGCATTATGTTTGTGGGGAAATTTCGGGTAAGTACAGTATAACATCTATAGGCTGACTTAAAATGGAATGAACAAAAAAAATTTTTTTATATGCCTAAAAGCATATTTTGTGTTGAATGTATTGTATGGAAATAATTTTTTATTCGTTTGCAGGGCTAACCAAAATATTTGGATATATTGGGCCTATACGTGGAAATTGATAAAATTGTAATTCGTTTTGTGTTAGGTGTTTTTGAAGTAAGACTACATTTATGTATACAATATTGTTTATAGTGCATATTGTTTATAGACAATATACAGGGCTACCCCAAATTGAGCTAAACGTTCTTTTCTATAGAATGTAATTGATGGAAGTGCTTTACTGCATTTTACTATGTCAAAGAACACTGCTCAGGAAGGAAAATTAATTTTTCATACACACACTATAAAGTATTTTTTGAAACTCAATTTTCATTTTTTTTTTAATCTGTGTACATCCGTTATCATTATCACTTAAAAACAAATACAGTAGGTGCCGCTTAATGTGATCGCGGATAATGTTATCATTCGTTTAATATTATCAGAATCACGAAGTCCCAAACGCTTGTATATTAACACATGTTAAAAAAATCGGTTTTTGTAATCAGTGCCTTCGTTTATTGTTATCGCTTTCAAGTACCATTTTCGATTTTTTTTTTTCATCCAATCAACAAAAGTTGCAAACTATAAAATCAAAGGGAGAATCCCCAAAAGAATAGAAGGCCTCTCTAAATTTTTTCTCTTTGCCCATTTGTACTTATAATCCAAGCATTTTAGCTATGGAAAGAAAACTTAATGATTTAACTCTTAAGGACAAATTTGACATTTTGGAACGCTTTGATAATTTACCCAAGATGAGTCAGAGAAACGCTGCTTCTGAACTAAAAATCTCTCAGCCATTACTCTGTAAAATGATAAAGAATCGCGACGAGATTGACAATAAAGCGAAGATGAACGCAAATTTGAACTGTAAGCGAAGACGTACTGGAAAAGATGGAGAAGTCGAATCTGCTTGGAAACTGTGGTTTGCCAATGTTAGGCAAAATGATGCTCGCATAAACGGTCCTTTAATGCGGCAGAAAGCTGAAGATCTTGCCTCTAAAATGGGCAAAGGAAATTTCGTCGCAACAAACGGGTGGTTTAATCGCTGGCGAAAAGGAGAGAATATTGTGTTCAAACATACCCATGGAGAAGAAAAAAGATGCTGATTTTTCAGCTGCAGAAAAATGGATTTCCGAGGAATGACCGAAAATAATCTCTCATTATTCACCCAACAGCATCTGCAATGCTGATTAAACTGCACTTTATTTTCGTGCCTTGCCAGAACACACGTATCTGTTCAATGTCGTGGGACAGAGTGTCCGAGGAAACAATTAAAAACTGTTTCTCTCACGATGGATTCGTTAAAGCTGACGAAGGTATGAACATACCGAAATTCGACGAAACAGTACTCGTACTATCAGACATGACTGAAAATGACTTTGCAGAATGGATGTCTATAGATGAGAACGCCCAAGTGACTACAACTTTAGAAGACTTTTTTTAATTGACCTATTTTAACGATTTGTTTAATATAATAATGATTAAATGGATCATTTTCTTTTATTTGTAGCTCCGAAAATAAATGTTACGTACGTAGTAAAATTAAAATTTTGTATTCCTGATACTTTTCGTTTATTGTTATCAATCGGTTATTGTTATCAAATAGTATCGGTCCCAAAGTGATCACATTAAGCGGCACCTACTGTAACTGCAAGAAATTCGAACTTGATATTTTGAAGTTCGTATTAGGTTGCCACTTAAAAATTTGATCAAGATTGGTAAGTTTGAAATCAAATTAATAACAGCCTTGTTTTTTTATTTTTGAAATAATTGTAGGCACAGTTGTTGAATGGGGGGGGGGGGGGTTGAGGGGGACGGTAGCCCCCTAACATAGAATTCCATGTCAAATAAAACTATAGACATACGCATATCTTTATAATTTTGATATGCAGGGTAAGAGAAAGTTGTGTGAGTGACACACGAGATTATTTTTAGAGTGATGAATTGGTTTTAAATTCATAAATTTCCCAACAATTGTAAAGATTAATAAGAATTAAATTTTTATTTTTATTTATTTTGAAATTTGAGTTAAACTTAGAATCTACCAGTTATTTCTAAAAATAATTTTCACATTACTTAGCCTAAAATTATGTGAATGCCATTGGCTAATTAGCATGCTTAATTTAATTTTTAATACATTTAAAATTACGTATTAAAAATATAAAATACAGAATCCTTCCTTTAAAAAAGCCTAAGCCTTACTCATGGTACTTATGGAGTTATATGTATATATTTATTTTGTTTTTGACGTATTTAAGCTAATAACATTAAAATAACCAATTATTATTATTATTATTATATAGTTTTATTATATACTTGAGTAAATATATAATTTAGTTTTAAAATTACAAACTACAACATGACAAAAAATAAAAGAAAAAAAAAAGAAAAAAAATAGTACTAGTAGTAATAATAATAATAATAAATGAATAATTAATTCAATATGTCAACCTCATCATGGTACAGCCTTAATATAGCTCCCCTTGGCGACTTTTGAATTTTTATCGCCATTTTAGACAAAAATACGTAATTTATGCGATTATTTTTTCTGTTTCTTTCTTTTTTTTTCTATAAATTATAAAATATTGAAAAATAGAAAAGAAAAATTACCAACTCAAACTCAAACTTAATTATCTTGTTTTATTTTTTATTTCATTTTGCACGTGCGCTTTTTATTTCCTAATTCAAAATTATAAAAAAAAAAAAAAAAACTATTCGATACTGTTTGTTTCGAAAGTGATTATTATTAATTTTCTTTTCTTTTCTTTTTCTTAAAAAAAAAAAAAAAAAAAAAAAAAAAAAAAAGATTTTTGACGCAATTTTGGCAAAAGCAGAATTTAGTTTAGTACAAAGGACTGTTAGTTTTTTTTTTTTTTTTTTTTTTCGAATTGTAACATTGCTTTCAAATTATTCAATTATATTTTCGCTAAATTTTCGATTTTTAAGAATGTCCAATTATCGTAAAAATCCGTAGATTGTGACTAATAGTCCTCAGTCCTAAAATAAAATAGAAAAAATAAAATAAAACAACATAATATAAAATCAATAAATAAATAAAATAAAATAAAATAAATTAATTGGTAGAAAAATACCTTAATTGGTGTATGTATTTTATAAAAGCACGTGGATAATTCAAATTTGCCCTTTCTATATATACATCTTTTAAAAATAATCAAATCAAACTTTTTTTTATCTATTCATTTTCGCCCAGTATTATACTTTTGAAGGTGATTGATACTGCAATACATTAAAGCTACCCGAAATACTTTGACTTTATACTTTGGTCGATATTTTGATACTTTTAAGTTGATAACATAAAAGAGCTATTCTCTTAACTAACATAATTATTTTTAATTTTTCGTCATAGAAAGCATAGAAAACATATCAAATAATATAACACATTATACACACACACACACACACACACACACACACACACACACACACATATATATATATATATATAATATCATTAATTAAAAAGGAATATTTAAATTTAAAAATAAGTAATCAAAAGATAATTTTAAATTTTTACACTGCAATGTCTATCACGTCATAAAATAATTTTTTATATATTTATTCATTTAAATTTTAGAACTTATTTAAAATTACATATGATATAAAAATGCTGTTTGTGTAAAATTTTTGAACTTCAGATCTGTCTCAATTTAGAACAACTGAGTGATAAAGACGAGTCACTGGAATCATGTCTGCATTTTTACCCTGTTAAGTGTAAAATATTTTTCTTAAATTAAAGGTTTTGTATTATTTGCAAGCAATACATACGTATAAATCGGTATACCAAAGTTCATTAAATTAAATCAATATTTAGTAATATATTAAGCCTACACTAAGTACTTTGATTTTATACTTTGATACATATTTTGGTACTTTTAAGTGTATAACTAGAAAGAGCTATTCTTGTACAACTGCTACAGTGGAGTACTTAGCGTTAGCATCTTATTCTTATCAAACAGAACAGTGATTTTAATACAAATAACTGTAAGATAATAAAATCAAATAAAATTAGTTTTTCAAAAATTCATTAGGCGAGGAAAAAAAAAAGAAAAGAAACTAGTATGTTATGGATGCACAATACTTTCTTCTATATTTTCTTACAAAATTCACCCAGTGCAAATAATTCATTAAAATTATTTTCCATGTTGAATACAGGCAATTCCCCCCCCCCCCCACAGAAATATAACAGCATATGCCAAAAAAAAGTCGATTCTTGCTTCTACTAACGAGATATTAAATTTTATTTATTTTTTATTTTTATTTGTTTATTTATTTATTTTTATTTATTTATTTATTTATTTTTTGTTAAAAATGGAAAAATATTGATAACTTTGTTTTAAATTATCCCAGATGAATGTTTCAACCATTCGTTTTAAAGGTATTGAGGAATTCTTTTCAAAGATATCCATATCCATATTGAAAATTTACCACCTCGGGGTGGGAGTAGCTTCATAAATGGGGGGGGGGGGGGAGGCAGCGTTATTCCTACGAGTCTAAATTTTTTTTTCTAGTCAATTATTACTATTATAAATAATTCTTTTTAATTTCATTCGTTAAAAATAATTCTCATTTGGCACATTTATAGGATTTTTTTTTTTTTTTTGTATATATATATACACCACCATGTTTAAAATTTAGAAAAACGGAATGGCAACTCCACCTGTTTGACTGTTTTCACCGTTTGATAGGCCGTGATTTATGTCAAGGTGCAACTACCTATCAATTTGTATGAAATTCTGTTCAATAATTCCTGAAATGCAATTGCCACAAAATGTTAGTTACACACACAGAGATAGACAGACAGACATTTTCTAAAAATGGTCAAATCATATTCTAGACTTCTCAAAATGTGTAAATCTATCAAAAATTCGAAGTCGAAAATTTGAACAAAACCATTACTACTTTCTTCTATTAAATGTATAAGAAAACAAAAACATGGCTTTGTTGATACATTACTTTGTAAGTTACAAGGATCGTTGCAATTTTCCCTTTCTATTCTTAAATCTTTTGAAAAGGAGTAAATAAAACGTTATTATTATCTGTTCATTTTCCCTCACTGTTATACTTCTTAAGGTGATTGATATCGTAATATATTAAGCCTACACCAAATATTTTGATTTTATGCTTTGTGAGATATTTTGATACTTTTAAGTTGATAACGCTAAAGAGCTATTCTTGTACAACTACAGCAAGGATCACCCCTACATTGAAGAAAGGGAATATTTTGATCCTTTATTACGTGATTAATCAGGCATGGAATACGTAAAATCTTATTCTTATCAAGCAGAACAATGATTTTAAAATAGGTAAATGTAAGATAAAAGAACAAATGAAATTAAAATTTTTATCAAATTTATTTAATAGCTGCGAGGCAAATGAAAAATCAAATATATAGACTCAGCAAAACTTTTTAATATTCAAAACCTTGCTCCTCACCTCTTAGCTTTTTTTTTTTTTAATTATTTATTTTATTTTTCTTTCTCTATATTTCACCAAATATGATTTCATCATCTAGTGAAAGAATTTGAAGCGATTTTAAAAATGTGAAATCTCTTTCGTATTCTGCGCTTCTTTTGGAGAACAGAAAATCATTTTACATCTTATAATTAGGACTTCTTCAATTAGTAAAAACATATTCTTCTTCTTTTTTTTTTTTTTTTTAACTTTAAACTTTGAAGTACAGGCTTTTCAATCAATAATTCAAAAGTACCGGTAAAAGTATTCTTATCAAACTACCAGTATTTTCTGGAAATAAATTATAAAAGAAATACTTTTGTAAACTTACTTACATTAGTAATACTTTAATAATAATAATAATAATAAAAAAATACTTAAATTAGTTACGTATTAAATATTTGTTGTTATGAAAGGATTTGTTTTTTGCTTATTTCTGAAATATACCGAGATTTAAATATCGAATTATTTTATATGTATTAGTAGAAAGTAATGGATCCTTGAAAAATTTCGGCTTCCGGTTTTCGATGAATTTACACGTTTTGGAATGTCCTGAGCATGATTTGACCCTTTTTTGAAAATGTCTGTTTGTGTGTGAGTGTGTGCATCAAAATTTTTTGTGGCCCTATCTCATGAACCAATGGACGAAAGTAACCAAACTTGACATTTGTTAACTTGACACAAATTGGTGCTGATTACTTGGGGATTAATCGCTCAACGAGGGAGGCTTTCATCTCATTTTTTCATAACATTTAGTATAGGAGTATAGAACAAAATTTCGTATAAATGTACAGTCAAGAAAAAAAAAAAAAAAAAAAAAAAAAAAGCAACACTCGATGTTACTTTATTATTAATTGAAGTAAAGGAGAAAAAAAAAAAAAAAAAAAAAAAAAAAAAAAAAAAAACACTTGATGTTATACTTCATTATTAATTAGAGCAAGGAAAAAAAATGGCGTCATTTAACGGAAAATTAAGTGCAATCTTCGAAAATGACATGAAATTTTAAGTTAGCGGGTCATCTTAATTTTAAAATAAGCGCCAACATTGATTCTTTTCAATACCAAACCCAATTTTGACGTCATAATTGAATTTCTGAGAGTCTGGCAGGGCAGAAAAGTAATCCACAAATGTAATCACCACCAGTTTAGGTCAGGGTCGACTTAAATACCATGTTTGGTTAAATTTCGTTCGTTGGTTCACGCGATTCAGCGCCCCCAAAATGTTTCATACACACTCACAGACGTTTTCTACAAATAGTCAAATCGTGTTCTGGATATCTCAAAATGTGTAAATCCGTCGAAAACGGGAGTTCGAAAAGTTTCACGAAACCAATATTTTCTTCTTATATATATACAGGGCTGCTACAGGCGACTTTTTCTTATGTTCTTTTTGTAGCACTACTTCCAAAAAATAAAATTTATAAAACATTTTTGCAGGTGAATCTGCACTTTACCTGCATAAATTTATTATAAATTTTATGTTATGGAAATAGTGGTATAAAAAAAAAAAAAAAAAAAAAAAAAAAAAAAAAAAAAAGTCGCCTGTAGCAGTCCTGTATATATATAAAAAAAATGTACTTTCGATGCCAACGTTCTGCATTGAAAAAAAAAAAAAAAAAAATGTAAATAATTTAAACTTTGAGATTTTATATTTTAAAACATCTGGTGTCATTTTTATCAGAAATGGAAACTTGTTTTAGATAATTTTATCAGGTAGTAACTTATAATCTTTTTCTACTTTAGGGTCTGAGGCCTATATGTGGAGTGCCCTTTTTTTTTGGGGGGGGGTCTTTCTAAGGAGTCCTAACCAGTATTTACGTGAGATTCTGAGAAGACCATGGAAAACTCCAAATGGCTAGGTCGATGAGCGTGACCTGGGATCGAACCAGACACTTTCCATCTACCAGCTTTGAGCGCAGTACCGCACGGCTACTGGTTAGTTTTTTAGATACATGATAAGATACGATATTTAGTGATCGGCGAGGCATCTTCTTGAGAGCAATTCATTTCCTTAGACCTTCTGCAAGTTTGCTATTCAGTCTATAAACTTTCTTTGAGAATATTCCATCTCAAGTAACAAAATTCACATCCTAAAACACAAAAATCTCTTTTTAAAGTTCAAAGAAATATTTAAATTATATCTAGAGAATTTTGTAACTTTCAGATGAAAAATGACGAAAAGCGAATTTTAATATCAGATTTATAAATATGTGCTCAGTGTAGGTTCATTCTCTAAAATTTTATGGGATGAGCCATTTTCAATTCGAAATGATACTTTCATGAAGGCAGTTGTTCCTGTCTATTATGATCCTCCATTTTCAGAAATATCTTAATCACTGCAAAAAAAAAATTTTTAGGCCGGCTTGTGCAATCTGGAAAGTACAACCTCTGTTTTATACCAGTTTTCAGACGTCGTCAGTGTCCATCATAAAAGAATTCTGCTGGAGGAAAGAGAAAACCTAACGAAAAATGAATCCGCGCCTTAACTTTCAAATATAATTTAGCACCCTTGAGCCGAGTTTTTTCCCCATGACATTGATGGATGTACAGCGGCCTCTAGCGGTAGGATCCTTTAAATGCTTTGAACAATAGATGGAATGTCAGCGCTCCACTTCAAGATCGTTAGGTGTTCGAAACCATAATTTATCAAGCGAAATAGGCATGGAAGAGGCGAAGGAGGAGGAGGCAGGAGGTGAAGACTGTAAATAAATATACTGTAAAAAACATTTCTGAGATTGGTTTATCGAGGGTATTTTGACGTAGAAAGAGAGAGAAATTTACCCGATAGATGACATGTTGGATTTGTGTTTGTTTGGGTTATGATGGAAAGTGTAAATTTTCTCTTATTCGCTGCTGGAGAAGGGATGCCAGATTAGCAATGCAGTTTACTGATGGAATTTCTTATCTTTGAGATAAATTTGAGATGAAATATCCGAGGTTTATTATTAGGGGGAAAAAATTGTAAACAGAATGAATAAAGTAACGCTTGGATTCATTCAGGGTCGGATGGAATCGTCGATCATGGTGTGCGATGGAGGTCATCTTAATTCAGTATTTGGTCATATTTGTAAATATAGTAATGCTTAGGCATAAATTCTGTATCGATCTATTTTATATTTAAGAAATATACTTTAATCAGCGAAGGGGAATATTCTATTTTTTATTCTCATTTTAGAGGGGGTTTTTTCTTTCTGTTTCTTCTTCTTCTTTAAAAAAAAATAAATAAATAAATAAAATAACACAGTTTTAAACGTGTCAACCATTTAAAAAATGTTTTGAAAAACTAACGTAAATTTCAATTTTCAGAATTGCTTTTCTAGAACTGCACTTTGGAAACCGCATCAAAATTTTCAGAAACAGAATTTACATACTTTTTTAGTGCATTTGTTAAGTTGGCATATAACTATTAAAAAGTTCAGTGTGTTAGGCAAAAAAAAAGAAAGTTGTATTGCCCCATAGATTATAAAAACTTTTTCAATAAAATAATATCGCACTGATACATGGATTTTGAAAACTTTTCGAAAATAATAAGGAAATTTAACTAGCTTTCTGCATTGATTATGATAACTTTCTTAGTCAGGTCAGGAAATAGTGTCGCAGAGTTCATGTCAACATTTTGAGTCAAGTAAGGATACTTACAGCTTACATTATAAATAAAAATTCAGAAAATGATTTGTGAATGAAATGCTCATAAATGGTCTTTGGGGTAAAAATCAGTTGACCATGTTAAGGACTTAGGCCTAGAGGAAGTGTCCTCCATAGGGGGGTCTTTCTAAAGGGGTCCTAGCCCTTCACGAGAGTTTCGTAGGAAACCGCGAAAATTCTGAACGGTTAGGTCGACAAGTGCGACTCGATTTCGAACGTAACACTTTCCGTTTTTTAGCTTTGAGAACAGATCTTCTGAGCTGTTAGATCGTAAAAAGGCCTGAATTTTGGAAGCTTTTCCATATAAATAAATTCATGTACAATAGAAAAATTCTTTTAAACGAATATGTATATAATAATAATAATAATAATAAGACTAACTTTTATAATAAAAATGCTCTGTAGGACTGGCGTCGAATGTAATAAGTTAAAAACTTTGTAAGAACATCATAAAATGTAAAAAAAACTCGCAATAATTGTTTCATGTCGAAATAAAGCAGGACCCTTCGTTAGGCTTTGTTTGCAGCACTCGTACCTACTTTGTTCGCCCGATGAAGGGTCATGATTTATTTCAACCCGAAACAATTGTTGCAAGTTCTTTTTGCATTTTATGGTGTTTTTACAAAGTTTTAAACTTAGTATTAGTATTTATAGTAATAAATAGGCTCTTATTTGATTTGTAATTGTTGCAGTATCATATAAATTTGGAAATATTTACCAATCAAATAAGGAAATTTGATAATAACTAAACAATATTGAATATAAAGACTTATTATGGAGTCCTATAGATTTCAGTCCAAAAAGAAACGTATTGATATCGAAGTTATGCATGTATGCAAAATTTCAGTACAGTCGGATTAGAATTGAAAACTAAGAATTGAATTTGATGAAAATTTAATTCTTAGATATGCGCCACACACATTAATAAACAATATTCCAAGCTAAAAAAAATCCCGTAAAAAAGTGTAAAATGATATGAACGTTCTTAGTAGCTAACGATGGTGTTTAAACATGTATCTGTACGATATTTAAAAATTAAGTAAATAATTAATTATTATTATTTTTTTTTCAGAAAGTATTAAAAAAAAAAAAAAAAAAAAAAAAGAAAAAGAAAAAGAAAGAAAGAAATATCCTTATTATGATGCATTAATAAATTGTGATAGAATATCTTCCCCACTAATGTCCTAATATTTATATGATTGATGGATATTCGCAATTCGTACGATGCGCAAAACTGATATGTGATAAGCAGAATTAAGGCAATCACGAAAAGTACATAATAGCTAAGCGAAAAACTGTTTCCACAATCAAGTAGAACGTTGGGTATAGGAATTGGGCATATTTACATTGTGAATGATCTTATGCAAGAGAAATCCAACATATTGATTTATCAAACTGTTAATATAATAATAATAATAATAATAATAATAGAGAATAAGAAGAAATGAAATGGTTTAAAATGGTGAACCAGTAGTGATTAATATGTAAGATATTTTAGCTATAATAGTAATATAAATAGTAAATTTTTTACTTCATTCTTAAATACTTTATTTTTCTCAATAGTATTATATTTATATAGTATCTTTCATAGTATTTATTTTTCTCAATCTTGGTATTAGGTAAATCATGGTATTAGGTAAAATAGAAGAATACAGTATAAAATACTATTTTTTATTTTATTTATATATTTATTTATTTTACAATCAAAATCCAAAAGCACTTCTTTTGTTTATTTATTATTATTATCATCATCATCATCATAATCGTCGTCATAATCATCATCATGTAACATATCTGGTACTTTCCCGATAAATATTTACACTCATACTTGCCAACATCCTAATTAATATTCCGTAGTGCTGTTAGTCCCACCAGTAAAATTTTACTTTTTCTCCCACCAGTAAAATTTTAGAGTAGTATTCTCCAAATTAAGTTACAATTAAATAAGAAGAAAAATACTCTAAAAAAATATTGGTGTGAAAAAAAGGCGGGGCTTAAAATACTACGGAATATTAATCAGGATGTTGGCAAGTATGTTTACGCTTCATCTAACCAATTTTCGTTTATAGTACTGCTAGTAAGATTTCAACAGATATAAACAATTTTAATTTCTTTTAAATTATTCAATAGTGTCTTCTGCCTAATTTATTGCATCTTTTAAATCAAAGGTGCAAATCTGTAATTTGAGAAGATAATGTAATAATAACAATAACAATAACAATAACAACAACTATAATAATAAAAGTATATGTTCAAGACTGTTAGTCTGAAGTGCAAACTTTATAGTGTTACCCATAATTTAAAATTCTTTAGTTGTACTGCATAAACTACTAAATTTTACTAGAAATGAATAAAATAAATGAATAAATATACGTCGTTAGTTTTACCGGAAGTTTAATTTGCGAGTTTAATTCCTGATGAAGTATATTTGAATTTTATTAGTTTTTAACGTGTAAATAAATATATTTCTTTTAGTGTTAAAGAAATATGTCCAATTACGGGTTTTTTGCATAAAAAAAAAAAAAAAAAATAGAATTAGGTGAATTTAATCTGAAGGAAAAAATGTATGTACACTGTAAAAAAATTCTGTTAAAAAATAGAAAAACCTCTGTGCTTTTCGTACAAAAAATTTCTGTTTTCTAAAACTACCAAAATGTACTTTAAAACGGACTTATCCGCGTTACGTAATGAACCCTTGTCACGTGATTACTGCAGGGAAAAATGCAAAATTATAACGTTTATATTTATGTTTTATGGGGAAATGTTTGAATTCTATAGGGAAATATTTGTATCCTAGAGGGAAATTTATAGGGAAATATTGAGAATGAAAAGTCACATGCTGGGTATGATTTAGCCTAGAACAAAAAAAAAAAAAAAAAAAGGATATTGTCCATTACATCTCAATCTGTGAAAAGTTACACTTTTTTTTTTCTATAACCGGATAAAATCTGTATCATTTGTTGCAGATTTTACATGGTAGGTGCATAATTTTCCTGTTTTGCATAGAGAAAATTTTGGTATCAAAATAGGATTCGGAAGTACTAAGTAGCAGAAAAAAAACGCGATATTGTGGCTGAGAGGTTAAGACGTTGGCTACTTGCTATACGGTGGACGTTGATTTGATCCTGCCCAGCAGAGGCAAAAAATTTTAGTTAATGCCAGTTTTTTTTTTTTTTTAAATACCTACTACCCTATGGAAAAAATATATTGTGTACGAATATTTCCTCTATTGTTCTTTTACTGAAAATTTCTCTCTATGTATTTTTTCTATATAATACGTATACTTTCTAGCAACTTTACTGCCCTAAATTTTTAACAGAATTTATTTTATTTATTTTATTAGTATGACAGGACTATTTCTTTTAGCCGGCGATTTTGTGTTGTCGCCATTTATTGTATTACACCTTGAATGAACGAGCAAGCATCTTTGTTTTTATTTAAAATATATAAAGCTGAAAGTTTGTCATGTTGAGATAATTAGATTTTATTAAAAATTGGTACACTTATTAATAAGTCCAAAATCTAGCTAAAGCTGTATTTTTTAGTTCTATCGGATAATTGATTAAAAAAATATTAAGTAAAAACCTTATTTTAAATTTAAAATTATTTAAAAGCAAAATATTATGCCAAAAATAAATAAATAAATAAATAAATAAATATATTTCTTTCTTTTTTTTTTTTTTTTTTTTTTTTTTTTTAAATAATTAGAATAAAATTGAGAAAAATCGTGCTAAAGAAATAGAACAGCTTTAGTATAGAGCCCTTGGCGAAATTTTAAATTTGACGCTGAATTAGCTCGGACGTTTCTTGCCAAGGTTTTTCAATACACAGTTGCGATACCCATTTTAATTCATCGCCGAAGTGAGAAAAACAAACAAAAAAACATAAAACCCCCAAGGGGCTCTATGCTAAAGTTATACCGAAATAATTTAAAAAAATGAATATATTGTAACCAATGCTAGGGAATGAAATACAGTTACTGCATGCCATTACATGAAAGAATAGATTAAAGTAAGTCTTGTCGTAACTAAATTAAATTCTGTTTACAAAGAATCTAAACAGATTTTATATAGTTTTTATTTTTTATTACAGTGTAGAGCGCCTAAAAAATTTCGCATTAAAAATAAATAAATAAATAAATAAATAAAAATAAACAAATCAGTTTTACCACAATTTTAATTTTTAAGTTCAATTGTTCATAAAGATTTATTTTAATTTTATTAATTATTCACGCGCAAATAAATTAATTTTATGTCTAAGAAAAGTGTCTGATCACGGGTTTATGTTGCATAAATAAGCGTGACGCTAAACATAAAATTATTTTAGCAAAACATTCGACGAAATCACTTTGAAAGAAAAAAGTACCGAACCTCTACAAAAAGTATTAATAAGTATTAAAAATATACAATAGGTATGTCTTATTTTATTGCACGCATTAATTTATTCGCAGCTAAAGGCGCTCAAATTTTGCACTAGATGCTTATTTTTCCAATATATTGTTAGGAATTTCCAACTATATTCTTTATAATCTCCCGAAAATAATCCAGACTTTACGGAGAAATACGTAGTTTCTGAGCACTGATAGCCTTATTGCTGTGTAACAACATTTACAGGAAAAGTTCCTTTGAAAGCCTTTTGATATCCAATCATTGTAAGGGCATTGGTGAGAACTTAGCGAAACTCTTGGCGATATTTTTGTTTTGTTTTTGGCAACCTTGAACAGAAATCACTGCTTCCCAATTATCCGAGTGTCGTTGAAGATTTAAATACCGATATTGCTTCTTCTTCTTCTTCTTTTTTTTTTTTTTTTTTTGACTTTAGTTTGCTTGAAGTTTCATATTAGGGTTCTGAAGTACAAAAATGCGTACCACTAATTTGCGTATTTTCATTTAGTAAAGATCATTCTCTCGAAAAATTTATTTTTAACATTAGAAATTAGACACAGAAAATTCTCACTGCAGTGTAATTATAAAAATATTGTATTTTAAACATAACTGAGCGAATTTAATAAATTCTAATGTAAAATATAAAGATAAGATTGACTAATTTAACAGATAAAAGTTATTACTCAAAGAAGAGAATAATATAGTATTTGAAATTATATACAGAAAAGGTTCAGAGGAAATGAAAACAAAGGTCTAAAATTTAATAATGTTTTATTGCTAAATCATGTGTGATAATATTTATTTTATCTAGTTTCGGAAAGTATTGCTTTTTAAAAGTACTGGGTTTTCTAAAGGTATAAAACTAAAATTAAAAACCGAAAGATAGTTCAAAAGTGTTAAAATTTGATATTCTGATTATTCTTACAGAATATGTCTAATCAAATTTTGGACTTACAATTAATGTTTTAAAATAAATGACCGTTTTTTTTTTTTTTTTTTTTTTTTTAAAGCCCATTGAAGTACGTGTTAAAATTCACTATTCCTTATTAATTTAGAAAGTTAATTTTGAAGCACTAATCTGTTAAAAGTTAATATGTTGATTTGAAACCAGAAAGGGTGTAGAATAAAGTAACTGTATATTTAAAATTAGGAGCAATAACACATTTCACACACACACACACACCAAAAAAAAAAAAAAAAAAAAAAAAAAAAGAGAGAGAGAGAGAGAGAACAATTATATCTTTATTTAATTATTATTTTTTTTTAAATTATTAACTGTATTAAATAAAAAAAGTCCTTAAAACTGCATGCTTTTTGTTTCTAAATTATTCAAAAAAGTACTGAGAACTTTTTAAAATATATTACTTTAATACTATAACAAAGTAAACTTTTAACATTGGATATGTTTTGGCGCTGGACGGCTGGCCTAAAATCTGAGATCTGCCTGCGTTATCGGAGTTGCCAAATTTTATAATTTATTCCGGAGCATTGTTAGCCCCGCCTTTTATTCATATCAGAAATTTTGAAGAATGATTTTCTTCTTATTTAATCGTTGCCACATATTGAAGAGAAACATTCTGCATACACACATATTTTAATTTTATAACACACACATATACATAAACATAATTTAATGTAGACACACACCGATATTATATATATATTACGCATTGACACAAAAAATTTGAAAAAATGTATAACCATTTTAATATTATTACGCATACAGGCATATTATTATTAATTGATCTAAAATAAAAATGTAAACAAAATCTCTTTGCTTATTTTATTTTATTACTTTCTTCTATATTCAATAGAAGAAAGTATTGGATTCGTAAAAATTTTCGACCTCGAGTTTTTGATGGATTTACACGTTTTGAGAGCTGTAGAACACGATTTGACCATTTTTAGAAAATGTCTGTCTGTCTGTCTGTCAGTCTCTGTGTGTGTGTTACAAAATATTTTGGCAACTGTATCTCAGGAACTAAAGCACAGAATTTCATAAAATTGGTATGTAGTTGCACCTTGACATAAATTAGTGCCTATCAACTTTTGGTAAAAATCGTGTTACAGGTTTCGCTGCCATCCCGCTTTTTCTAAATTTTTAACATGGTGGTATAGGACAAAATTTTGTATAAATGTGCATAAAGAGAATTACATTTTAATAATCATTAAGAAATTTACAAGAATTATTTATAATAGAGATAGTCAACTGGGAAGAATTTTTTGTATGTGTAGGAGCCTCGCCTCCCCCCTCGAGGGGAGTAAATTTTCATGATGGGTATCTTTCAAAAGAGCTCGCCAATATCATTAAAACGAATGGTTGAACCATCGATCTGCGATAATTTAAAATAAAGTTATCGATTTTTTTCATTTTTAACAATATGACTATAAAATTGAATTTTTTTTGGCTATTTAGAGTTATACTACTTCTCTAATATGGAAATCGTCTGCATTATCATGGAAGATATTTTTTTTTTAATAATAATTTTAATAAATTATTTTTAATGAGTGAATTTGTATAGGAAAACATAGAAGAAATTCATGTAGTGACCACAACATACTAGTTTTTTCTTTTCCTTTTTTTTCAGAGTACTTGAAATTTAACTAATTTAATAGCACCTTTCTGAATTTTCCCGGTATTTGCTTGTGGTTTTATATTAAAGTAACGCTATACATTTGACTTTAAACATTATATAGTAAAACTGTTCCTATTTCATCAGACATTTAATATATTTATATTCTGATAGCAATATGATGACTCATATTACAGTATGTTAATATTTCTAAAAAACTGTATTGGTTTGAAAATACTGAAGGTTATAAACACACGAACACACACATAAAATAGAAACCCGCACGGAATCTTTTGTACGTATGGATACATAGATTTTTCTTTATGTCTCTATGAATATATGTGCTATCCTCATATAAAGAAATATTGATAATTATAAGAAACATCATAAATTCAAGTTACAACTACAACGCATTTAAAACTTTTTTAAATTATTATTACTATTATTAGTTAAGCACTGGTTCCTTTTTTACCATCGGAACAAAACCTTTGCTAAAATAAATGAAGCACCACACTCTTTTGACACCACTGAAGTTCCAAGATAATCCATCAAGTATTTTTTAGATATGCGGCAAAAGTCTAAATTTTCCAAATACTTGTATCCATGCAGTTATTTTTATATAGATATACTTTCTCTCTCTTACACACACAATTATGGTCCCAATATTTACGCACAATTATGACCTTAACCCTTTGTATCCCACCGGGATATGATCAGAAAAATTCCTCAATATAGCCTAAATTTACTACAGTATTTTAAGTCCCTATAGTTTAAGCTTTTCCTATAAGCTATAGTTTAAGCTAAATTTAATATGAGATGTTTCTCATGCATAAAGAAATATAATAAAAAAGTTTCAAACTATTTTTCCAAAAATAAGGTAATTTGATATATAAATGGTTAAAACTTATCCATGATTCATTGTTTTGTACATTCACATTGTTCATTTGTTTTGTTTAAGCTAAATTTAACAAAAATGAGATATTTCTCATAGATAAAGAAATATAATAAAAATGTTTCAAACTATTTTTCCAAAGATAAGGTAATTTGGGATATAAAGGGTTAAACTTAACCATGATTCATTGTTTTGTACATGCAGCGCAAAAGTTAACTTTACACAGATATATATCGTTGTATTAAGTGTAAATATATCATTATTAATTTCGTGACAATTTTTTAACACATTGTCGTCGAGAGTATTTTTCTATTTTGAAACTATAAGTTGCGCTTTTTGGCGTTCCTCTGAAAACTTACTTTATTTAACAAAATGGTTTTACGTATTCGCGATTAAATCGTTTAAATTTTATCTTCAGGAATCTATGGAGTAACTGTCACTAGCGTATACATATGCGCCGGAGGCAAGTAGAGTATTGAACAAAAATATTCTCAAAGTAAAGTATTGTATTAGAGGAACGCCTAGGCGAGGCCCGCAATTTCTTAAAAACGTACTTTTACGTGACACGCAATGCCGCAAACAATATGTTAAATAATTTTTCAACCTCCTTTATCAGACATTTATTGTTGAGTATATAGTTAATCAATATATGTTTTCTCTTTTTCAGATTTACAATTTACAATTTACAATTTATTATTATTATTATTATCATCATCATTATTTTTAATTTTTCACTTTCTTCAATACATATAAGAAGAAAGTATTGGATTCGAGAGAATTTTAGAACTCTAGTTTTCGACGAATTTACACGTTTTGAGATATCCTGAAACGATTTGACTGGTTTTAGAAAATGTTTGTCAGTGTGTATGTACAGTCGGTAACAAACGTCTCCGAACACTAGCAAAAATTCTTATGTAGAAAAAGTACACTTAATACAGTTTTGTTAAATAAATCCTTGTCAAGTCCTGTTCTTAGTCAGTCTAAAAACAGGATTCGACAAGGATTTATTTAACAAAACTGTATTAAGTGTACTTTTTTTACATAGGTATTTTTGCTAGTGTTCGGAGACTTTTGTTACCGACTGTACCACAAATATTGTGGTCGCTGTACCTCACGAACCAATGAACGAAATTTAACCAAACTTGATATTTAGTTGGACCCTGACCTAAACTGGTGCTGATTACATTTGAGGATCAACCGCTCAACAGGTGGTGCTTTGATAATATTTTTCATAATTTTTAATAATGGCAGTATAGGACGAAATTTCGTATAAATGTACATAATGAAAGTTATTCTTAACGAATGAGTATAAAATTAATATGTATTGTCGATAATAGTAGTAGTAAACACGGGGAAAAATTGCTTATTACCCCCCCGCCCCTCTCTCTTCTAGGGGTTTAAATTTTTTAATATGGGTAACAGTCAAAAGAACTCGTCAATACCTTTAATACGAATGGATGAACTATAGAATTGTGATCATTTAAAACAAAGCAATCATTTTTCTTCATTTTTAACTGGAAAAGAAAAAAAAAAAAAAAAAAAGAAAAGAAAAGAAAACATTCACATTTCTTCTGATATTTTCAGAAAATTGACTTTCTTTCAGCATTTATTGCTATATTTCTCTGAGATAAAAATCATCTGCATTCATTATAAAAAATAATTTTAATGAATAATAACTTAATAAATAATTTCTACCACATGAATTTTGTATTAGACAGCAAGCATATAGAAGAAATTTTTGTGGTGGCCACAACATACTAGTTTTAATGAAAAATTTTCATTTATAAACTTTCTAATTGTTTTTGTGTTGTTTTTACCATGATCGTTCATGTCATACAAATTTTAACTTATATACAGTGAATTTTGAAATAGTATAGAAAAAACAATCAAATAGCATTTTTTTTTTTTTTTTTAATTTCTTCGTTGAATAAGTTATAATTATAGAAATTATTGATTTTAAGTAACGCCAAAGAGAAAAAAAATTAACGGTTAGGTTTAGGCATACATTTTTACGGAATTGTTATTATTGTTATTTATAAAATTTCACTTCAACAAGTTAATTATTTGAACATCGACCAATAGATGGCGTTCAATGTCAACAGAGTCCCAAATCCGAAGAGAAACTTTTCTCTCTTTCATCATGATGATAGTCTTTCATAAATCTCCTTCACTTCAGCATAAAGTTTTTCTCGGAAGATTTTACTTACTTGTTGATCTAGTCAGAGTTGCCAAATGTAGGGATTTTTTTATTCAATATCTACCACTGAATTTTAATTGCAACAGTTGCCTAATCACTTCGAATATTCTCAAAGTTATTGGTGATTAGTGAATAAAAAAGCCCCTAAATTTGGCAACACTGGATGTAGTTTTTAACTTTACCATAGATATTTTTACACGATTCAGATTCAGACATAGACCTATTTATTATAAGAGTGGACAGAGCCTTCCATTATTAAGGGAATATAAGTAAAGGTGGCAAAGATGAAGCTCCTGACTACTGGGAAAATTTTACCTTTTTTTCGAATTTATCGCGTTATTGGCAATATTTTGTTTTGAATATAAATATTTTTTATTATTATTATTATTAAAAGATATAGCAAGCAAAACTTGTGTAAAGTACTACAGCTGCCGAAATTCATTTTTGCCTTGTTATTAACACTTTCCAACAAAGTTCAAAAGTGTTTATGAGCAAGGCCTGACTATCACACGGGCATCTGGGGCTCGTGCCCTGGGCACAAAATTTTGCTAATGACTAAAATATATGGTCTAAATCTTCCATTTTCTTTCTTTTTTCTTTTTTTAACTCAACCGTGTTTCACTTACATTAATGAGATTTTAAAATAAAAACTGTCGTTAAACTGACTGGGGGTAGTTTTATTTGTCTTTAGAACCTGGCCTAAAACAAAATCAGATTAAATTTTTGATCAAATATATATATTTCGATTTGCTTTTACGCCTGATAAAAATTGTGGTATATTACTGACCGGTCTTTTTTTTTTTTTGAGGGGGGGGGGGCAGGGGGATGAGGGATAACTCTTGCTCTTCTAAGGGGCACGAAAATTTCAAAGTGCCCTGGGCGCACACATTTTTTAGTCGGGCCCTGTTTATGAGTTCAGTTTGTCTGTCTGTCTGTACCCGCTTTAACTCCCATAAATAATCATGGAATTTCTTGAAATTAATATATGGTATAACATATTAACTAATTTAATTTAAAGAACTAAATTTAAAAGTCATATGCATTTTATAAAAATAATTACTTAAAAAGTACGAAATAATACAATGTAAAAAATCTTACTGTGAAATATAATCCTCATTTTACATAACTCTAAAGGCTTTTTTTGAGTAGAGAACATCTAATTACTATTGCTTGCGTTAAAATTTACTTCAGATGCAAAACAATCTAATTTTTCAAGGGAAATAAAAATTTAAAAAAGAACTTTAAGAAAAAAAAAGGAAAGATATCGTCTGCGTCAAGAGAAAGCAGAGTTTAGAGCTTGGCGAGAAAGTTTAAATGTTGGCCAGTTTGGCTTCCTGTAGTTCAAGCAGTCACGTGACTTTTTTATGAGTGATCTTTGCCACTGAAAAAGGTTGCTATTGTAGCGTCCACTCTTATAATAAATCTATGATGTCTATGGATTCAGACGTTTAGTGTACTATTTTAAAGTGAAGAAGAAGAAGGAAAAAAAAAAGTTTATTAAGCTATCTTTCTCTTTCTCTAAATGAAATTTTTTTCTTTTTTTTAATGTTCAAAGATTTTCATGTTTAGAAATAAGTGTTGAATTTCTTTCTTTCTTTCTTTCTTTCTTCCTATATTACTATTATTATTAAAAAGAAAAAGCTTAGGCATTACCTAAAAGAAATTGTAAAAAGGATCGTAACTGTTACTCGTTTTTCATAATTGTTTCGATGGGTTTATCTATCTGTAAAGAAATATTACAAATAGAGATCGAAGAAATTCCACCCCCACCCTCTTTTTTTTTTTTCAGAAACCTCAAAAATGAGAAATTTTCGCCTTTTTTACCTTTTTTTTATTGTCATTATTTTCCATACAGATTGGTTGGTTGTCTGGGTTTAACGTTGCACTAGTGCTGCCCAATATTTTCATACAGAAATATTTACCGTATTTTTCTAGTAATGTGTCCTGATTAAATAGAATTGAGATTATTGTTCATATAAAAATAGTAGAAGCAAAAATAGTGGAAATTTCTCACCTTTGAAAAAGGGTATCTATGAGCTCTACAACCTACTTAAAATTAGTTGGGGGTGGGGGTTGCAGATACATTGTTCATTAAAAATATGAATTTATAAATACTTAGAATACTCATTACTGATAATTTACTCACATATCCGCTTAATAACACATAAATTTACTGGATAAGAAATACTGTAAGAGAGAAGAATAAAATCTTAAGTAAGTTAAAAATAAATAATTAACGCTTTTTATATTCATAAAATATTCATAAATATCGATATATGCTGAAATTTTAGAGCTAAAAAAGTCGAAATTAAAAATACTTATAATGTTTGTAAGTAAAGTTTAGTAATTTTTATTTTATTTTATTTATTTATTTATATTTATGGGAGGAAAAATTGCTTGGATACACAAATACACATAATAAATAAAATTTGAAAATCTAATTTTATAATAAAAAACATTAATTTTTTGTGGACATAAAATGATATATTTTAAAAAGTCAGATAAAATTGTTTTTAGGAACAATAACGCAAAGAAAGACGCGAAAATTATTTACGAATTTGTGAGTTTTAGTAGTGGAAATATTATTTATTAATAACAAATGTTCCATATTATACTTCGAGCTTAAGATTTTTTTTTTTTTTTTTTTTTTTTTTTTTTTTTTTTTAAGCGTATTTTAATGAAACTTGTTATAAAATATGAATAAGGAGTTTGCGTTTTATTATTAAAACTTTATTATTAAATATTAATGTTATATATACATATGTATGTGTGTGTGTGTGTGTATTTTTTCTGTTACTTAAACGGATAGCAATGTACACTTGCATGATTTCAATCTACACTCAACAAGGTGGTTCTATTTTTTTTTTTTAAATTAATTTTTAAAATTGTTACATTTTATTGTAAAAAATCTTGTGAGTATGGCAGATCATAATGTCTATATATTTTATTAATTGTATTTCTTAGTGAAATATTTTTCTGAATATTCACTAAGAAACATTACATAACATCATACAGAAAACATTTTTACGTCTTTCTGTAATTTTTTACGTCTACTTTTTAACGTGCACTTTACAGTATCCGATTAGACTAAAATTAAATAATTCTAGCTCTGATCTAATCTATGCTGAAAGTAATGATGACGATATGGATAAAAGGAATTTCTTTATTCATGTCTAGGTTTGTTAGGTTCTTTATGCATTCTCGTAATAATTATTATCAACTGTAAAAATTTCATTTTTTAAACGTTAACATATTTTAACATATTTTTTCCTAAACACTATTTTAACTATAAATAATCTGGTGTGTCACTCACACGACTTTCTCTTACCCTGAAATTTAATACTATAAATACAGGTTGGAGATTAAGAGGTAAGATAACGAGTACTGCTATGTAAACCTATGTTAAACAATTCAAATTAGGCTTCGGAAGAGTTTTATATGATAATTAGTTCTGTGTGAGGGGGCTACCGTCCCCCTTAACCGCCCGTTTCATTAATACACCTACATTTATATAGAATTTAATTCAGTTATTAAAAAGTAATTCTGTTAAAAAAAAAAAATTATTAAAATTATTGTTTAAAAAAACTATCTTTTATGATAATACACACGATTTCCATATTAGAGAAGTAGTGTGACACTAAATATCCAAAAAAAAAAAAAAAAAGTTGAATTTATTCTCAATATTACAGTAAAAAAAAAAATAAAAAAAAATCGATAACTTTATTTTAAATTATCGCAGATCGATGGTTCAACCATTCGTTTTAAAGGTATTGACGAGCTCTTTTAAATGATATCCATCATGAAAATTTACTTCACTCGAGGGGGGGGGGGAGGCTCCTACATACACACATATTTTTTCCCAGTTGACTATCTCTATTACAAAAAAATATATATTCGTTTCATTTGGTTCAGTGCAGTCTATAGATGTTAAACTCTACTTACCTGCAACTTCCCCCATAGACGGAATGTATTTGAATACTTTTGAATGTCCCTGTACACGAACCATTTGCTTCATCGCAACGAAAAGCTTACTGTAGCATCCCTATATGATACACATTTAGAATACCGAGTTTGGAATTTCTGCTACTATTTGTTCTTGAGATATGCTGATAACTGACACACAGACATTCACACAGACAGACATCCACACAGACAAGCAGACAGACACACAGACCATTCGCTAAAAACATGATTTTCGTATTCAGGGGACCTCAGAACATGCAAATATAACAAAAGCTCACGTTCGAAAATTTGACCCTAAAACAATACTTTCTCGACCCTATGGGTAAGAGAAAGTAAAAATGAAATATTAATTATTATTAATTCATAGATCATTATAATAGACCTGAAAATTGAAGCTTTAAATTACTCGGTATAGATACTTTTAACTTGCTCGTTACTGTTTAGCTTCATTACCGCAAAAAATAATTTTCTTGTTCTTATTTTAGGAAGAACTTTTGAAGAATTTGGAAATTTTTAAAAATCTTCCAGAGTTTCTGTGAAAGGCCAGTGTTAAGTTCGTCGTTTAAAAACCGACGAATTCTGAGAAGAGTACGTCCTCAGACTAGAATCTGTCCTTGACAGAGCTTCGAATATGTCATTTAGTTAATGCAATTTGTTCCTTTATGAGGACGACTGACAAATAAAAAGAGATATTTTGTTCACTAAAATGTTCATTTATTTTACTTTTGATAAATAATAATAATAATAAAACCTAGCTCATTTTAAAATACGTGGTTTCTTTCGCCGATGGTTTCGGAAATAATCAATAGTTTAACAGCTAAATAACCAATTCGTGCCTTTTTTAAAAAAGCTGAATCCTGAAATAAGTTAATATTTCGCTGTAAATCAACAAAATTTCTGAATTTTTGTGTCTGATTTTCGAAATGTGCAATATCTTCTTAACTGTCGATCGGAAACGCAGAATCATTTTTATGAATTAATCTATGAATTAGTTTATGTTTAAGTGTCGAAATACACAATATTCACGTGGCTGATTAATAAAATTCCTGCTTATGAAGCTCATGTGAGGGGGGGAAAAAATGATGAGTTGTTTAATTTTTCACTACTTTATATTTTTTAGTCGTCATGGGGCAAGTGAGAAGTGATTTTTTTTTTTTTTTTTTTTTTTTTTTAATGTCTGCAGTATAATATATGAAAATTCACAAGTCCATATTAAAGAAAATAAAAATAAAAACAGTAAGATTATTCGATATCTATTATTTTTTAACAAGATGCATTGTTGATAACTAGGCATTAATTTTATATTATTTTAGTGGTCAAAAAATTTAATTTAATTTTTATTAAAAGATTAAAAGACGAAGGAGGCCGCTTACCACTATGTAACAGTTTTGAGTGATTTTAAGCCTCGACCGTTGTTTAATGAATAATAATAATAATAATAATAATAATAATAATAATACAAATTCTGCCGGACGGAAAAAGATATTCCACGCGACAGAGGGCAGCAAACGAGTTCTATGGTTTAAGAGAAATATTTACAGAAAGAACTTGGCAGGAATTTAATTTTGATTATAGGAAGTCTTGTATGAAAAAAAACTTATACATTATAAAATACTTTTTTTTTTAAAACTGAAATCTTTTTACGCATAATACTCATGCATACAACTCACATAAAGAAGGCACAGAAAGTGAAATTTATTAATAAAAAGATTGTAAATTTATAAAACTTCTGCTTACAGAGAGCAGGTGGTAGTACATGTATAATTTTAGATGTAATTATGCTTAATTTTTGTAATTTATATGTAAGTTACTGAACGGTGGTAGATTATTTTCGATGTAGATCTTTTACGAATAAATATTTAACGTTGTCTAATGTATAAGTTAAAATACATAAAAGCAGTAATCCAATTAAAAATTAATATTATCAGATTTAATTTTGTGACCAGATATCTATCAAATTAATCAATTACCTTTAGTTTTTATTTATTTATTTTTTAATAAAAACAATGTTAAATGGGATTAAAACTTAAAGAATAAAAGCTTTGCTGTTTTGAGTAGGATGACCATACGTACTAGAATTTCAAGGACAGTTCTTATTTTAAAATCGTTTCTCTCTAAGTTTTAAAAAATGTAGCAAGGAAATTATTTAACATAATTATTACATTCTTGGTCTTCATTTGATCAAAATAAAAATTTTCTTTGAAATTGAGCACATTTTGATATTTTTTAAAGTTATTATTATTATAAAGGTACTCTTATGGGGGTCACCATAGTTTGGAATTGTCTTTTTATTTTAGATTTCATAGATTTAAAAAGTATAGTTATTTGATTTTGTTTGGGAAAATCTTCCTAATTAAGACAGAAACAGATCGAACATACAATTATTGATTATTATTTCACTGATTTTCTTTTTCAGCGTTGTTGTGTTCTCAATTATCATTCGTTTAAAAATTAAGAGCATATATGGCAACCTCTTTTAAAATAAAACTAACTTTTCGCATTGTTATAATTTAGAATAGCATAGTTTGTTACCAAAAAAAAAAAAAAATGTAAAAACTTTTTTTTTTTTCTTTTAATTACTGTTATTTATTTATTTATTTTTTAAGTAGTTATGTTTCTATTTCTTCTTCTTCTTCTTCTTCTTTTTTTTTTTTTTTTTTTTTTTTAAGTGACTCCTTTTTCCCCCCTTTCTTTCTTTCTATCTCTCTCACTCTCTTTTTAAAAGTTATTTTTCTATTTCTTCTTCTTATTTTTTTCAGAAAGTGGCCTTCCCTTTTTTTTTTTTTTTTTCAGGATATAACTTTCTTTCTATTCTTATATTTTTCTTTCTCTATTTCTTTTCTTTTTCTATACTTTTTCCTTTAAACACATTTTTAAAAACTTTTCCTTAAAAAGGAAAAAGAAGTAAAAAAAAAAAAAAAATTAACACGATTATGATCTCATATCTGAAATTATAAAAGTCATAAATCGTAATTCAAACTATAAAACAGCGTTCTTAACTAGTTTCTATAGCCACTAAACTCCCTATCTCTTAAACGGGTAGATTTATATTAGATTCCAAAAGTTTCTTAAGTGTTTGAACATAAATTTTGACCTTTCTTTAAACCACTTGTTTTATTTTACTACTTCATGACATCTGTCATATAACATTCATTTTAAACCCCCAACGACTCTTTACATTCCGTTTCACGAAAGCTGAAAGCTGCTTCATATAGGTGACCAGTGCAGAAGGACGATTTAAAATTTCCGAGTACTTCTTCTACATTTTACATTCCAACAAAGGAGGGGAAAAAAAATGAAATTTTATCATATTTAAATGCATTGTAAAATGAAATCAGGCGACGTATATTTTACTTCATCTGAAGAATGAACAGTTTGAATTTACTTATCCAAGTATTCAATTGTCAGCTGAACAAGTTCCTGATGATATTCAAGGTGAATTCCTAGTTCTGAAATCCTATTCATTTGTTGGAGGTATTGTTTGATGAACTACTAATCGTGAAATTTTTGCGTCTGATGTGTAAACTTTTCCCGAAATTTATAATCTGTACGAAGCTTCCGTTTTATATTGACTCATCTTTATGAACTTTTTTTTTTCTTCTCCTCCCGTTCCAGTTGCACAATGAAAACAAATTCACAATCGTTCTAGATATTAGAAACCCATAGTTACACCCTTTTGAACATTCTTTCACTTGTTCAGGAATGTAATTAAATGCAATATTTTGTTTGATTTCTGCATGCAATTTGTAACTCTTCTGAATGCAAGTTGAAGAGGACTGGTGACTCTTATTTATTTACCCGGCATTATCATTTAAATATTTATATTATATTTCTTTTTTTTTTTTTTTTTTTTTTTTTTTTTATGTAATAGCAATATATTGTAATTTATTTTAAGATTTTGTATCTAAGTATCAATGTTCATAATAAAATTTAATTATTTTTATTTTAGTAATAATTTTCGCAGGCTTTGCCTATTTCGCTGGTTTGAATTAATTAATAAATATTTAAATGACTTAAACTGGTGCGCGTTAAATCTATCATAGTCGCAAAGTCCTCAAGTTCTAATCAACCTTTAGGGGTACCGAATCAAGGGTTACTCAGCTTTGATCTGGATCAAAATTATGAGCTCTTGTTCTCAGTTGATGGCAACTTTCACCAGTTTGTTGATCTGAACGTACTTCTAACCTTGCGCTGCTCTTGGAAAAACGGTAGATGTTCCCCTTCGCCTTAATTCGGGTAGTTTCATTATCGCGCTCGTAATCTCCGAGTAGCATTATAAACACCAATATATATATAAATATATCACTGAATATATATTTGATCATTATAATCAATTATATAATAAGAATAAGAATAATAGCTTCGCAGAATTTAGTTGAAACCTCATTTTGGGCGATAATATATAATTTTGGACTTTTGAGGTTTTTTTTAACCCACTCCGCTGCCGCTGGTTGTGTTTTGCCGCACAATCGCTTCAGACAATTTTCACAGCTGAAGACAGACATTTTTTAGATAAAGTTCTTCTGCTTATCTTATACATTCCTTAGATTTTGTGTTAATATTACTTTAACTCATTGGAATAATTTAATTTAAATGGTCAACTCGAATCCTTGGGTTATTTAGCATATTTTGGTATTTTCCACGTTTTTCTGTATTCTACGGTTCGTGAGTAGATAGCACACAAACATGAATCATATTTTAATGATAATATTTATATTTTATCTGACTCAACATCTAAAACTTCTGTCTATATAAGTGTAATTTTCTCTAAAGAACAACTTTCTCGACTTCCTCAAAGATAACACAGATAAACTTATATGAAAACAAAACAAATGCAAAAAGTTCCCATTTACATATCCGTTTACCTATATAATGGGATAAAAGATTTTTTTTATAAACATAGAATACTCAGAATTTTTTTTTTTTTTTTTTTTTTTTTTTGTCTATACCTCTAACTGAATACAAATATCTTTTTTAATAGTGAAGTTGAAAAAAAAATATTTATGATATATTGGTCTTAAAAATTTAATACTATCCTATAAGCTTGAAAAACTAATAATTAAAGAAATAATATGATTTGTTTTTCATGAAAATACAAAAAATGATATTCTAGTTTTTGTTTTTATGCCCTGCCCATACCTGCCAACATGCTAATTAATATTCTGTACCATTGTTTGTACTCGCCCCCCTTTTCCACACCAGTTTATTTTTAGAGTAATTTTCTTTAAATGTAATTTGATTAAATAAGAAAAAAAAACTCTAAAAAAAAAACCATTGGCGTGGTAAAAAAAAAAAAAAAAAGGAAAAGAAAAGAAAAGAAAGAAAGAAAGAAAGAAAAGGCAGGTACTAATAGTAATGTGGGATATTAATTAGAATGTTGGCAAGTATGGCACTGTCATAAAGAAAAATATTTATAATTATATCCGATACCAGATAAATATCCAGATACCTATTATATAAAGTGAGAAGCTACATAATATGCCTTTAAAGCATTCTACAGTTCCTCAAACATTATTTAAATGGGTTAAAAAAAATTTAAACTTTAAATTTATATTTCTTGAGTTCCAAATTTCGGGGTGTTCTAGACCGTTGCTAGTTGCTCATAGCTTAGCACTAGTGTGACGTAAAACCCACAAACTCATTCACTCAGTCTAAATTTCGGAAAATAACCAGTTATTTACAATGTTCACTAGGGTGGTCCTTAAAAATTAACATTTAAATTTTTGTATGGGGCACTCGCTTATTTTGTCCTATGTATAAAATAAATACTTCCACAAAAATTTCAAAATTTTAAAACAAGTTTTAAGGGTGGCGACCGAGGTTTGAAAAAATTAAAAATTGACAAACTTAACATATTTTGTAATTTCATTATAAATAATTATATTTTAATTACATTAAAAATCGAGACAATATATATTAAAATATTCAATTTAAAATATTAAAATACACATAACATAAATTTAAACGTTTCGAGCCTTATTTTAGGCTCCTCATCAGTAAAATGCATCAAAAGTAAACGATGAAAAACCAATAGATTTCCTTTACGAAAGTATAGCATATTCATCAGGACTTGTGCATGCCTCATTAGGCGGTGAAAAATTCGGTTTCGTATACCAGCCTTTCAGGTTGGTTGGTTGGTTGGAGGATTAAGGCCGATTGACTCCTTACGTGTCCTAGGCCTATAGGGGGAATGCCCTCCGTGGGGGTCTTTCTAAGGGGTCCTAGCCCGTATTTACGCGAGTTTCGGAGGAAACCACGGAAAACTCCGAACGGCTAGGTCGATGAGCGCGACCTGGGATCGAACCCGGCACCTCCCATCTACCAGCTTTGAGCGCAGAACCGCTCGGCCGCTGGTGGGCACCAGCCTTTCAGGAAAATTCTTGAATGATAATTTGAACAGTTAGATACGACTATTTTAGTATTGTTAAAATCATGGAGATGGTCGGTTTCTATGGCATGCTGCGCTGTTTTAGAACGAATATCGCGATTTTTAAAATTTCTTTTATGTTCGAGAGTTCGAGTATGAAGGGAACGGCCAGTTTCACCAATACAAACAGAACTGCAAGATTTACAAGGAATATTATAAATAACCCCTGTACGTGAAAAGGCGGGGGGGTGGGAGGATACTGATGAGGGGCCTAGAAAAAGGCTCGAAATGTTTAAATTTATGTTATGTGTAATTTAATATTTTTAATTTAATATTTTAATGTATACTGTCTCGATTTTTAATGTAATTAAAATATAATATTTTATAATGAAATTACAAAGTATGTCAAACTTGTCAATTTAAAATTTTTTCAAACCTCGGTCGCTGCCCTTAAAACTTGTTTTAAAATTTTGAAATTTTAGTGGAAGTCATTATTTTATACATAGAACAAAATAAATGGGTGACCCATAAAAAATTTAAAGGTTAATTTTTAAGGACCACCCTAATGTTCACTCTGAATTTGTTTTCCTCCAATTCTTGTAAAAATTTGTATGAATATTAATTAGTGTATTAATTAGTGTTAATTAGTGTATGAATGTTAATTAGTGTATTTTAAAATCAAGAAATTATTACATTTATTAGGAATTCACAAATTCATTTTCATGACAAAAATTCGTGAAAATTTTAAATTTTACAGTTTATTTGTTTGTAACTGAAGGTGTAATTAAGATATGTATGTATAAGTTCACAGATGCGTCCTTTTACGCATAGAAAACACACATACACAATCACTTTTAAACATTATAGGAAAGTGTATGGTGAAAAGAATATGGAAGAATATGGCAGGGAAATCATTCACTGTTCGTTTACAGGGCTACCACAAAGAACTAGATAAAAGTGCGACAATAGTTACAAATTGACGGAAGTGTATTTTAGGCTGGGCCATGTATTATTACTATAGGATTATGTTTAGGTGCACCATGTGGTCTGTAGATAATCTTCAAAGGATATACAGGGCTTCAAATATTTAAGCGATAACATTCTTTTTTGTTGTTAGTGGATGTGCTTTATTATAATATTTTACCATTTCCAGGAAAGCTGTTCAGGAATTGAAATGAATTCCACAAAGAGATATGTAAATAAAATATTCATCGCTTGTTTTTTTTTTGTATATTTACACGTTTTGAGGCTTCCTGATTACCAAAGTCAAGTTTTTTAACGTTTGATCTTTGTCTGTGTCTCTTAGAATAACTTAAAAACGAATAATTTTAGGAGGTCCAAATGTTGTATTTTGAAGTTAATGTAAATTTGATGCTGGAAAAGTTTGATCAAGATTGATAAGTTTCAAGGAATGTTGCGTGTGAAAGTTGTCTGAATAATTTTAAGTGAACTTTTAATTTTAATAACAGATTTAAATTCTATATAAATGTAGGTGGAATAATGAAATGGGGGTTGAGTGGGGCGGTAACCCAACTCAAACACAACGAATTATCATATAAAACTCTTCCGAAGCCTAATTTGAATTGTTTTAACATAAGTTTTCATAACAGAACTCGTTATCTTACCCTTTAATCTCAAACCTGTATTTATAGTATTAAATTTCAGGTTAAGAGAAAGTCGTGTGAGTGGCACACCAGATTATTTTTTTTATGTAGGTGTTTGAAATATATGTAATAGGACTTTAATTTTAATTTCATAAAATAAACTTGGATTTATTTATTTAATCATTTTGACTCATAACGAGAATAAATGTTTTCCTAAAAAGACTTTTATCTAATGTGTGTTTCAAAAACAACCAGAGAAACAAAATGCATGTATTTTAAAAATTCAGTCAAAGTCGTATCTTTAAAAAACTCAAAACTTTAAGGGGATAAATTGCTGTCCAATAAATGATGTTTATGAAAATAAGAAAAATCATTCGTTAATAAATCATTGATATATTACATGAAATCGGCAGTATTTTGAAAATAAATAATTACTTTTAAATGTTACTCTTAAACGAAGCTAAATAGTGTATTTCTATTTACACCAAAGTTCAAATAATCCCTCAAATTCGAAACTTATTTGGGTCGATTTGCTTTTTGTACTTCCTTCCCGAACAACTTTAATGCATCCTCTTGTGATTCCCTCATTTAACAAGTTCTAACCAAATAAAGAAAAGGGTTGAGTTAGTTCTCTTGATCTTTCGCCGTTGAACGCGGAGGTGGGAAGTAATGTAATCTCTTTGTTTTCCGAAATTTTTAATATTTCCAGTGATGGCAACGTGACTGGATTCCCAAAACATGTCGGATGAACACCGGAGAGCTGAGGTATTTTATATCTCGGTTCTTATTCATATAGCTAAGTGGAAGTAATGAGATGTGGAGGAAACGATTGTTAAACAATTGTTAAATATATGAATTTTAAAAGTTGAAAATCATTGATTGCACCGCATGAATGAATCCCAAATGCATTTTATGAAATTTTATAGATGAAAGAATGAAAATAGAACTTTGTCAGGAAAATGGCTTATGAATTGAAATCTAATTGCAGCATTCTATTTTTACTTTCCGATCATGAAAAAATTTGCTAGATTATTTATGTGTTTTGATGTCACCTGAGTTCATTTTAGCTATTTCTACGGTGATGTATGTGTGTGTGTACGTATGTGTGTATGTATGTGAGTGAATACGATAATGTCTAAACGCTTCGATCGATTGAGCTGAATGCTGATATGTAAGTTATAGGTCACCGTAGCATGAACCATAATAATTTTGACGAATCTAGCACTTAAAGTTTTTTTACAGGAACACAAAGAAAAATCCTTTATCACTGTGGCTTACGGGCTGAAATTATTTAAAGTGCGATAGCGTCTAAAAGTCGTATTCGATTGAGCTGAAAATTTATATACAAGTTATGGGTCACTGTCGCACGAAATGCAGATATTTTAGTGGATCTAGTATTTATAATTTTTTTTTACAAATACACAAGAAAATACAAGAAATTTTTTTTATCATTATGATTCATGGCCTCAAATTATTTGAAATGCAATGGCGTTAAACTAAACAACATACTATACGGAGAAAAATACTCAAACATTCTAGCATAATTTTCTCTTTTGTTTATTTAACGACTTTTCTTACTTTAATTTATTTATACACCTGTTAATTAGTTTTCGGAAAGTCGAGTGAAGTTATACCAGATTTTGCTTTCTTTGTCATGTAATCGTTCTGTTAGAATCCAATAGAAAGATTATATTAAAATCCAATTTTGCACTAACTTATCAACCTTATATACCAATTTATCTGTTATAATAATATCTTGTAATTTTATGTATTATATTATGTAATACCTTTTACGGTATTTTATCTGTTTTACTTCAATCGATCTTGTTTTTTCTATATTTATTATATGTACTGCAAACTTATCTCTATTACAGTATTTGGGAGTTAATATACTTCTAAAATAATTCCCTTTTTTTTTATTTTATTTTTTATTTTTAAATCAAATAATATGTAACTGAATCTCACCAGGTTGTTTATAATTTTGTTTACAAAAATACAAATATTTTAAATTTTGTGATTTAAAATTATATTTTACAGATCTCAATAAAGTTGCGCAATAACTGTCTTTTTTTTTTTAAGTCCTATTTCTTTTTTATTAATAAATTTTCATTCGCTTTTTAAAATTAAGAAGTTTGCGAATAGTTTAAATTTAATCAAGTACAGGGTAGATTGGGGGGAAGACGCAGTAGTTTTTGTTTAATATTTCTATAAAATTCCCTGTTGGATATATATTTTATTTATTGATTTCTTGAGAAAGTTTATACCTTTTTGTACATATTAAAAACATGTTTAATTAAAAAAATTTTATAGATCTTTCAAATAAAAGTTTTTGTTAACGCTTTAGTTTTGCCATTTTACTCCAGCCTTGGGTTAAGATGGCCGTCTATTTAGGGGAAACATGAGATTTCAATGTAAAATACACATTTTTATGAAACATTATACGTTTATTTTGAAACGCATGATTGGCACATACAAAAACTAAAACAAAATATTACCTCTTATCCTATTTAATATTTTGCTAAAATTAATGTCTAGATGTAACTTAACAGAGAGAGACACCAAGACATCTTTCCTCAATGTAAAATTACCGGTGTTTTACTCCAACGTACCCTAATTAAAATGGCGGTTCTAAAATAGTAATATAAAAACTGCAGTTTAATGTTCAGCTGTGAATTTCAGAAGATGTATCTGAAATCGGAATTAAATACCTTAAAAAACGATTTTAAATAAACAGAATTGATTAAAACTGGAATATTACTATTTATATGCTAGAATAAATCCCAGAGAGGGGAGAGTAGGGTTGAATAGGATATTTTTCATGTTTTTATTGATAACGTTGACCATATATAATTCAGAATTCTGTAACATGGCTCTTAAGTACACCTATGGGGCATGAGTGGAATTAACAAAGAAAAGAAAGCAAAATGAAAAATAAATAAATTTTAAAACTTAAATTGATTTATGTGATTTTATTACACACTATGAATTTACTGAAATTAACATAAACTGATGTGTTGTCTCAAATTAACATCGAAAAGCAAAAGTCCTTTGGTTTGCACAGTTCCTAGTGCTCTAGGCTTTGGTAATTTAATCTAATAAGACCTAATCTAAAAATAAATAAATAAATAAGACATTAGAAAGAGATAACTAATTATAATAGAGTACAAATTATCCATATAAATTTTTGTTTCCGACTGATCGGGAAAATCAGCATTCTATTCTGTATTACATTAATAATCACCTGGATTTATTTAATTAGCTTGATTGAAAATGTGATTTTAATAAAATTATTATAAGTTTATTTATTAATTAATTTATTTATTTTAATTATTGATTTAAGTTGCATTGAATAATCTAACTTATAATTTTTGTAATTATAATTATTATAAACAAAAATTAGAACAACAATTAATTTCAATTTTTTTTTTATAATTCCCAAAAATTAAGAATCCTTATAATCAATATGGCTAATTTGCATTTTAGTATAATTCTAGTGTAAAATTTTAAATTAGTACATAGTGGGGAGTGTCCCATTCATCCCGATTTAAACTGTCCCATTCATCCCAACCGTCACATGATCATATAAAACAGGAAATAGGCTTAATGAACAATTGTCACTATTCTTCTTGAATATCGTAAACACAATAAAAGATTATGCATTTTCACCCTATAAGAGTTATATTAACTTTAAGCAAATAGTTAATGTCTTAACTACTACCTAATTGAATCAGCAAAAACTTACTTTGCCAACTGAAAAAGACACTTTAATTTTTTTCTGCCCTTTTATGGAGAGCACAATTCTGAAACTACACTTGATGAATGATCTCGGTGCTGCCACATATCAGAAAAAATGTCAAGTTTCTGGTGCTTGCAAAACATAAAAATCTAGCTATTGTCCCATTCATCCTACGTCCCATTCACCCCCACTCTCCCCTACATTTTATTTATTTTTATAATTAAAGGAATACGAGCATGATTTTTAATAGAAATTTGATTATGAATTTCAATATAATGGCAACAAATAAAAGCCAATAAGTTCTTAAGTATTTAATCTTTAAAAATATACTCTTCGTAGGATTTTTAACTCAATGGGCTCTTCCCACCTGACATCAGAGGTCACATGATAGAGGAAAAACAAATAGCAGACAAAGTCTTGTTTATCTATAGCGATTGCTGAAATAACATATTTTCTATTCTTATTTTTGATCAATCGTATTTAATCTGTGTTATTTTTTATACATGATCATTTTTAATCCATTTTATATCATTATTCATCATCTTTTTTTTTTTTTTTTTTTTTTCTGTATACATTTACAATCATCATTTAGTTTATGTTTGTTATTGATGTTCATGAACAACATGTTTAATACTCTGATTTTTGGTACTTAAATCAGTGACAGTGCAATATCGTACTGCGTAAATCCATTTAGACCAGTAAGTAACTAAGTTAATTAACTTGTAACACCTTTATGCAATTAAATTAGATGGAAACATTTTAAAATTTCAAATTATAATCCATAAACATTCCACAAGAAGCTATTATTTATTGCTAGATATGTTAATGTTACAGTTACACTACAATATACAAAAATCGATTCTTATAGGTAAAAAAAAAAAAAAATAAACACATAAAATGTTTTTTAAAAATTATTAAATTTACAAATACAATTATTCTACTGTTTACAAATGCACAATATTACTTTTATTTTATTTTATATTAAATATTAACATTTTTGTTCTTAAGAACAATATTTAATTGAATTCGATTCTCAGAATTCGATTATTCGTTTTCCTCTATCACGTGACTGAGCTGACGACGATGGGAAGAGGCCATTAAACATAAAAAGTCAAGATTCTTAAAGGTCTACAACACATTTTCCATTAAAAAAAAATCGTCATCGTTTTTTAGTTTAACTACACATTAGAAGCGAATTTTAAACTTAAAAAATTATAAAATTATAAAATATTATTACTAACGTTTTTTAGAACTATGCATTCGAAGCGAATTTTAAATTTAAGAAATTAAAAAAAAGTTATAAAATATTTTTTCCATCTTTTTCAGTTTAACTATATATTAGAAGCGAATTTTAAACTTAAGAAATTAAAAAAGAAAAAATCCATAGTTTTTTAGTTTAACTATACATTAGAAGCAAATATTAAACATACGAAATTAAAAAATTGAGAAATATTTAATGTTTGATCAAAATAATTACAATTTTCATAAATAAATTTATGCTATGCGTCAAAACTGAAACAAGTTTCTGAGTAAGCAGTCAACCTCCAAACAAAGTGTTACATAAATGTAATTTCAAATTAGCATAAATGTTATTTAAAAATCAGTTGTGTGTGTGAATAAATAAATAATATGAATAACACATGTAATAATACATGAAATAAAATGTTATATGTATCAGTATATAAAGCTTTGATAAAGTTATAATTATCATACCAAATAAAAATATTTATTCGTAAATAACTAGAAAAGATATAATGACTTAAATGTATAATAGCATAATGATATTTTTACCATGATTTTATTAACTTCGATTTTTGTTTGTTTGCTTGTCCGGTACAAATCTTGCAATCTATTTTTAACTAACTTCCCTACTAGCCAGACATTTGAAACTTTCACAGTAGCTCAGAACACGGTGACAACACAATACTTCGAAGTCAGATTTTCGAATTTTCGAATAGTTTTCTTTTAATTAATTAAAATATGAAAATAATAAGCTCTTAATAGCAATAGAATAGCCATTAAAATATTAGCTATAGTTTAATTGTTGCGAAAAAAAAAAAAAAATACGAGTTCATTTTCTTTCAACATAAAAATAAATACATTTAATTCAACGTGAACGTTAAAAAATTATAAAAAGTTAAATTATGCATCTCACAAAAATTAACGTCATTATCATTTTAAAAATTTTATACACATTGGTAAGTGCTAATGTAGTTCACGATGGTAATATACGTTGTCCTAAAAGGAGTAATATTTTATTTTTAAAACCAACTTTTTTTTTTTCTTTTTTTTCCCCACTATCTATGTAATATTTCTCTAATGTGGTCCAGTTCCGATTAAGTTTTGTTGAAAGGACTCGATAGAGACATATTTAATAAAATTCCCCAGGCTAAAAAATAATATTTATCGACAATATTTAAGCACGCGGACTTAGTTCAATCATTTAATCAGAAAAATGACGTCATTTGTGTGATGAGATCTTTTTATAGGAAAATATATTTTGCATCTTTAACAATCTTTGCACGCGTCATTTTAAAGCTAGCAATACTTTAAATAAATAAAATATGAATTAATGTCAAACATCGACTAAAAAACCCAATAATCAGAAGTATAATCAAAATAGGTACCAATTTTTTTAAAAACAAAAAATTGTGTCATACATAAATAAGTAAAAAAGCATCGCCAACATGGCAACAAAAATCACCATGGGGCCCCCTTTAATAATAAAAAAAAAAGTTGTTATGGGGCCTTATACTAAAACTGTTCTGCCTGTACAAGTATGAAAACTGAGTCTTCAAACATGAATTTTATTTGGAAACCTTTCTTTGAATGGTTTCGTTTTCACTATTGCACTGTGTTAATTTGTTCTAATAATAATTTGGCTTTTGGTAAATTGCAATTCAAATTGGGTGGGGAAATTCGTATAAGATTTATGAGTTTCAAGTTTTAAATGTAAATAAGAAGAAAATAAATAATAAAAAAAAGTGCGAAAATTTCGCACGGGTTTGCTAGTTATTATTATTTCCCTGAACTGAGTCCGCGTGCTTAAATATTTTTTTTTTTTTATCCTCGCGTATTTTATTAATGATTTATCCGAAAAAATTAAAAAAAAAGGTATATAAAAAGTTTTATTTATCTTATAATTATTATTATACAAGCAGTAATTTTTTGTGGTAGAAAGAATTAAATTACGAAAAAAACAAACAAATAAATAAATAAATAAATAAATTGATATTTATAATGGAATTGAAAAATAAAATTTATTTTTTCCAAAATATTTATAAAATTTTTTGTATGTTGGACTTCAACAGAAGGCATCTGAAATCTAATATCTTCGAATTCAAACACAAAGAAAATTGTTCCAATACCTAATACTAAAAAGTTACAATTATACTAAACTTTAAACCGTTGAAAACCTTTAAAGAAGATAAAGTAGAATTTAAAGCAACGTATTTTGAGAATTGAAGATAATAACGTGAAAAATAAACCAGAAATATGTTACGAAATTGGTGAAATTTCATTTAGAAAGCGAATAATATTCATTAAACGCTCTGATTAAATGGGGCGAACTACTTCAATCAAGCCGAAACTGAAACAATTTCTGAAATTTGAAGTTATTAAGACCGCTTTGCTTTTTCTAGTTCCTGCCAGGGAAACTTTAATGCATCCTCTCATGATCCCCTCTTTTATAAACTTTAACCGAATAATCAAAGGGTTGAGATGTTGAGAAGCCTGCTTCTCTTGAACTTTTGCCGCGGAACACGGAGGTTGGATGTAATGTAATCGCTTTGTTTTTGAGCATTTTTATGATTTTCTGAGATGGCAACGTGACTGGATTCCGAAAACATATTGGAAGAGCTTCTCAAATGGAAAGGGACTGTACTTTTAAATTGTTCGGTATGTTAAATGGATGTAATGGGTTACAATTGAAAATGATTACAAAAGATTCTCTGAAAATGAGAATAACCAAATTTAAAAATGTAGTTTGAATCAGAGGATAAGACTTTGCTGAATTCTAAATTGTTTTATATTTAAGAAAATGTTAGAATTTTCGTATGAAATATATGATTAACATGTATGGTATTTTAATTAAAGATCCAAGACTTCTTTTTCAAAAAAACTCTTTTATAGGGTGTAAACGTTTCGCTGAGAAGATATATATACCTGAGAGGATACTATTGTAAAATTTGTACTTTTTAATTGAAAAAATATTTATAAAATTATTACATGGTTTTGTATGTACTTGCATATTTTTTTATGAAATATACATTAAGGTACTTATATTATATGGAATTTATATTAATATTACGAAAAAAGGTTTAATTTGTTTGTATGTAAAGGGCAATTTCTAAAACTACTGAAACGAATAACTTTTTTTTTTTTTTTTCCTAATAATAAATTGCACTTATCTCTGAGTAATATCGACTGTAAGTCCTTTATTTATATATAAAAAATAGTTCGAAATTTAAATATTTTAATTAAAATTAAAATTTAAATGGTTAAATTTTAGTTTTTTTAATTAAAACCCTTTCATGGTCATGAACGTGTATACACGGTCAGAGATTTTACTTCTGAATCATTTATTCATTGCTACGGATTTGCTAAATAGAAAACAATCAGTTTCTCAGTATTTGTGATAAATTTGTAATATTATTAGTACTTAATGACTTAAAAATATAAAAAACACATCCCACAAAAATGGCTTTGAAATGAAAAAATTAAAAATGGTGTGACCATGAATGGGTTAGAAGATAACGTACTGCCGTTAGTAGAGAGGACCAGAATCCAGCATAATACAGGCAGAGAAGACACTACCAAAGGCATGGGATGGGGGCCAAATTAAGATTTTCACATATATTTTATTCAAACCTTTTCCAGACTTATTTCTAAATATAAGAATTAAACAATTGAGATTTATTATAATAAAAATGATTCATTTAAGTATAGTGATCAGTGAAATGGGAAAGCCAGCTAGTAACACATAATGCTACGTATTATTATAAAATTATATTTTGAATGTTATATATATTGGGTTGTTCGGAAAGTAATTTCGTTTTTTCCTTCGAAAATGAAAGACGATTTTCTTATATTGTATAAATATTTTAATGAATTATATATTCTCCACTTTGATCGGTTTCTTAGCGATCTCACGAGTTGTTATTTGGCAGTTTTTCATAAATCAATACTTTATTTTGTCTTCATTAGCACAAACTGGTTTTCTAGAACGTTATGCATCTTCAACTCAAAATTGCCAGAACAAAATTTGGTAAACCAGTTTTGAAAATAGCGTTCTTTAAATAAATTTTCTGTGCACACATCGTATACTTTTTTTCCTTGTTTGAATAGTATTTTCGCATTTTGGATAGTAAAAACAAAATATGCCGAAAATGTCGCTTCTGATTTTCTTTATTTGATAGGGCACCAATCAAAAACTATTGAGCAGAATAAAACGACCTTTTTCACAAGCAAGCCTTGCTATATCAGCTGTCACAATATGTAATGGCAATGCAACTTAAATGTGAAGAAGGTGTGAAAAAAATACAATTAAATCCTCTGCTGAAAAAAACGAAATGACTTTCCGAACAACCCAATAGAACATTCAGTAACTTAGAATCCATACTACTCTGTCTCAATATATACACTTGCATAAAAAAGGATATTAGGACATATATATATATATATACACATGGTTACAGTGTGGTCTAAATGTTAATAGAGTACTTTTTAAATTATTAATTTTTAACATAGTTAATATTTTTTCCTTTTTAAGTTAGAACTTAAACATTGTAGAGATTGATCATTACTATTATACGCGGCGGAAGAAAAATCAACTTATTCGAACTTTATTTTTGTTTTTAAACCAACACCTATAATTGCTTCACGCAATTATTGCGTGCTTAATATTATATATAGCATCCATGCACAACGTAACATATCTGCGTTTAAGTCTTCTACAAAACGTTGTTTACCGAAATGTATAACTGCATTTATTCTTTGTCACTTCTGCGGTAAAATTACAAAAATCTTTGCAGTATGGGCCATTCTACAAAAACGTTAGAATTCCCATTTGTTACGTGTTCAGATAAATGTATACATAGGTATATATATGTATATGTATATATATGTATTTTCCCCCCTAGAAATTTTAATTATTACTTGGTTAAAAGAACTATTTAAATCAATTATATTTATTAAGATCCTTCCACTTTTCGCATTATAAGTAACTATGTTTATATTTTTGCTTATTAAAAATATGTCAGAGTGGACATTTCCAATGAGCGTAAAAAGTAAGACGAAGAGTCATACATACACTAAGAATTATATGGTTGTAATAGATGTTAATAAAAATATAATTATTTCTAGATTACATTATGATTATATAATTCGTTTTTAACAACTAATTTATTTTTAACGTTTTTTTTGTTTAAAACGAGCGGACTATTTCTTTCAAAGAAAAAAAAAAATATATAAACCAATTTTATAAAGTATATGGAAAAAGTTTTTTTCTTTTTTCTTTCTTTTGCCATCTTGTTAAAATCATAGATATAATAATTTATATAAATCTATCATCCCCATATTAACGAGCAAAGATTTTTGATGCCGAAAATGTTTTTTGGCATCAGCCATTAGAGAGTTATAACTCGAAAACAGTGATAGAATAGAATGGTAATGAATTTTGAAAATGCCGAAATATTGTGCGGCTTTTAAGTGTTCTAATAAATATACGAAAAGAAATGGGGTAGGTTCCATAAATAAGTTATATTCAAGTAATTTATGAAAAATATAATTTTTATAATCAGTTGGTTTGTTATTATTATGAGATAATTACTGTTTTCATATTTAATGGAATACTTTTTTTAAATTTTAATATTTTTTGATATTTCATATTAGTAAGTAATATGGAATTCTCAAAATTCTTTTAAATGTAGCTAGCAGCCGCGAAAGTTTTAATATATAACTAATATGTTGTGGCCACCACAAGAGCTTCTTCCATATATAATCCTATACAAATTTATGCAATACAAATAATTTATTAAATTATAATTTATTAAAATTATTTATTCATGATGAACGCAGACAATTTTTATCTCAAAGAAGTATAATAATTATAAATGCCGAAAGAAAGGCAGTTTTGTTCAGACATGAGTATACTAGAGTATAGTAAAAAATAAGAAAAATAAAAGGAAAGAAAAACGAAAAGAAAGAAAGAAAGAAAAAGGGGTATCTGGAGTTTTTAATTCTCTTTTAGTGCATAAATTTTATTTGCTGAATTACCTATGCTAAATTACCTTTCCCGTGTATGTTCACTCGGGAAAATACATCCATAAGAGAGTAAACTGACCGTCTTTTCCCGATTAAAAAGGTATCACTTTTCCCCTCTCAATGATCAATCTATGTCTTATTACTATATCTATGGTTAAAATAAGTAATTTATAATTAATTTAAGAAATAAAAACTTACACAATGTGCTGTATCTCTTTTATTTTAATCTTCCAAATCTGAGAATAATGACTGGCAACGAGCGAAAATTGCGTCATTTTGGTCGAATCATATAGAAAGTTTGGGGAAGAATACTTTTTCCTACTTTTTTTTTTTTTTTTTTTTTTTAAATGGTAATATATATAAAAAACAAACAAACAATGACAAAGAAAAAATTAACTAACATCGGTCATAAATTGTGGGAAAAATAGTCAAGAAAAAGACATGAAAGAGCAGAAAGGGTAGGGCTAGAATTTCTATTACGATTAGTCGAAAATAATTAAAACCTTCTGAAAAATAAATATAATTTTCTGAACGTTTTGAAATTAGAATTATAACATTTTTGGAGAATGACGCAAATTAATAAAATTTCTATCCAATAATATTACTGCAAAAGAGACAAAATAATAATAATGTAATTACACATTTCCAGAAACGGTTTTTAGAAGATAATTTTGATAACAGATTTTTTTTCTTTTTCTTTGAAGCGAAAACTTTTTTAGACGCGTTGGGCATTTTTGAGATGGGGAAAAACCATTAAACTCGTGACACTGTTACCGTAACCGACACCTCTGTATATAAGTATGTACATATATTGTGTATGTACGTACATAGATACACATGCATGTTGATATTTTTTGAGATGGGAAAAAACCACTGAACTCGCGACACTGTTACCGTAACCGACACCTCTGTATATAAGTATGTACATATATTGTGTATGTACGTACATAGATACACATGCATGTTGATATTTTTTGAGATGGGTAAAAACCATTGAACTCGCGACACTGTTACCGTAACCGACACCTCTGTATATAAGTATGTACATATATTGTGTATGTACGTACATAGATACACATGCATGTTGATATTTTTTGAGATGGGGAAAAACCATTGAACTCGCGACACTGTTACCGTAACCGACACCTCTGTATATAAGTATGTACATATATTGTGTATGTACGTACATAGATACACATGCATGTTGATATTTTTTGAGATGGGAAAAAACCATTGAACTCGCGACACTGTTACCGTAACCGACACCTCTGTATATAAGTATCTGCATATATTGGCCCCATTTACACGAGAGTTGAGTTTGGGTTGAAATACATTGATAATATAACTATATATAATATAAACATATATTGTGTTTTAATGAAACTTGTATGTAAAATAATATGCATTATTTTTCAAGTACAATAGTGCATTAAATAAAAATTGTAATATAATTTTTGTAGTAGTAGTTTATATTAATGAATCCAACATTAGTCATGTGATATGAACCATCTATGCGTTGTTTCCCTTGGTAACAGCTTATTTATCAATAAATTTCTATGGCAACGGTTTGGAGATTGCCCTTGGCGAAAATCCTAACCACCAATGTTTTTGTTTACTTATGTAGTTCAATATTTTTTTTTTTTTCTAAATCATTTTAGTTTTTATTTTACTTCTTTTTTATTTCGTGTAGTCGAAATTTAACGGACAAAATATTTAAAAATAGTTGATAAATTTGTTGTTAAATTTAGCTCTTTTAAAAGTTTAACTTTTCTTTATAAACACTGTTAAATTTTGATGGGAAATGAGGAAAAAAAAAAGTATTTTATTATTTATTATAATGTGAAATATGTTAAAAATTTATTTTAAAAACAATTTATTTCGGTTATATAGGACTGTCGTGTTACATAATAATAATGATAATTTGCCAAACTGAAATTTCAAATGCCAAAATAGCGATAAAGGGCCAAATATAGCAATCTATTAGTTCATATCACGTGATTCATGTTGAACCACGAAAAGCTAATCCTTTATTCATTGAATAAGCACTCTAATTTATTTATCTCGTTGTTTGTAGCAAGGTGGCAAATGATGACTGTTTATATTTTCGAGGCTTCATAATAAATAAAGCACACACACACACACACACACACACACAAAAAAAAAAAAAAAAAAAAAAAAAAAAGATACTTTCAATTTTAAAAATGACTCATTTAAATATATTGTGGCAAAGTCAGCTAGTTTGGAATAAAATCTAAGTAAGTTTGGATAATTAAAACTTTTCAGGAATCAAAATTCGCAATTTTAAAAGTTATTTTATTCATTTTATTTACCTTTTCAATATTTTTTTTTTTATTTACTTTACTAAGAATTTAAATAGATCCTCTTGTGATTTACTCATTTATAAACTTTAACTGAATAATTAAAGGGTTGAGAGGGTGTTCTCTTGATCTTTCGCCGGAGAACATGCAGGTTAGATCTAATATAATCTCTTTGTTTTCGAACATTTTTAGGATTTCCAGCCCTTAAAACGTGACTAGGTTCTGAAAATAAAGCGAAAGAGTTTTACTAAATGCTTTGGGACTTAATGTCTAAGCTGTTCACTTTCGATAAATGAATGTAATCGAAAAATTGTTTGTTTAAAGAGAGTTACTCCCATCTGTATTTTATGTATAGTTTCAAAGTTAAAAGATTAGAAAAGAACGCGATTTTCACCAGAAAAATAATTATGCGTTGAAATGTAATTGGCAATATTCACAATGCATTAGTTTCTAAAATTATTATTAAAGTGTTATAAATATTTCTCTTTGTGAGAATAAATTTAAGAGAGATTTTTAAATCGATTTATGGCTGTATTATTCATGGCTATACACAGGAACAAAAGTAAAAGTTTGAAGCATTTTTGTTTCATATAACAAACTTTACGTGTAATGTCTGGTAATTTTCTTTATACTATTTTAATGCTTAAGAAACATTCTAAGAATTATCCTTCAGAATAATGCCCATAAAGTTTTGAAATTATGGCATTTTTTCCCTTCCAAAATTTTGCATATTCCATTTACGTTTCATAAGATATATACTAGATTGAGACCGGCCATCGGGCAGAACCAGGCCTCATGTGGCCCAAGCCATTAAATTTTACGGGTCTCGGTGAAATTAAAGATATTTATAAATAATATTATAAAGATTTAATGGTTTGAATCGACATTATAAGTCAGCCCAATGCCACTTATAATGTCTCCACCGAATGTCGAATATTTCCACCCTCCAAGCACATGAAAAATCATTAACAAACAAATTCAAATCTAACACCACATACACTGGTATACAAAATTAAAGAAACAACCTGTTTTCTCGTTTTCTTCTTTGCACATAATTTTTAAACAAATAACCATATGAACATAAAATTTGGATAGACTGTTCGTTATCATATTATTAACCGAATTTTATGTAACTTTAGCATAAGAATGATTTTTAAGCTAATAAATATTTATTTTTCTCTCAAAAGTAAGCTTTGGAAAAAATGAAAAATTTCGATAATTTTCGGAAAGAACACTTAATGAAAAATGGCCATAAGGATGCCTTACAGATAGGTGAAGATGCACACGCGTCCATATGTTAGATTACAACCAAATCTTTCTACCTGTATTCATTTTTCTGGTTCTTCTTTTTTTGTGAATAACTTTTTAAAAAATATGCATACAAACATGAAAATTGGATAAGATTTCATTATAAAATTATTTATCGACATCATTATTATTCTAGTGTTGAGTATTGTTTATAAATTAGTAATTATATATTTTTAAAAAGTCCATTATAAAAGTAAAAGAAAAGTTAATACAGAAAGAAAAATCGAGATTTAATTTAACATTTCAAGGTATGTGCGTCTTTACCTACCTCTAATGCATCCTTAACACCACTTTTCATTAAGTGTTCTTTCCTAAAATTATTGAAATTTTTCATTTTTCCAAAGCTTACGTTTGAGAGAAAAATGAATATTTATTAGCTTAAAAATTATTCTTATGCTAAAGTTACATAAAATTCGGTTAATAGTATGATAACGAACAGGCCATCCACATTTTATGTTCATAATGCTTATTTGTTTAAAAATTATGTGCAAAAGAAGAGAACGCGGAAACAGGTTGTTGCTTTAATTTTGTCCACCAGTGTATATACAGTGCGGCCCGCTGTAATTAAAATCATTTCTAAAGTGACTTCTCAAAGTCTTTTGGGATGTTGCGCAGAATTACCGAAGCGGGTAGACATCCCTTCTGAGGATAATCAAAATGGAGATGATATGTCTCCGAAACACACCTAAGGGTGAATCCCTGACCGTCTCCAGTTGGCCATTGCGTAGCTCTAGTGAGGCGCTAAACCCACAAGATCTCAAACTCAAATCTTATTTTGAAGTTGGGCAGGTTTTCAATAGACTTTACGGCAAACCGACTGCAACTGAATAACAATAACAACAACAAAAATAATAAAACTACTGTACCATCATTATATATATAAAGTTTAACAGCATTTAAATAAATCATGTGGTAACTAATTTGCACATATTCTCTCTCTCTCTTTTTTTTTTCTTTTTTCAATCATTCTTTTTTTTTTTCCTTTAACTTCTGGGAACCAAACAATCATCCGTTTAACTCCTATGTTAAGCACTCTAAGCAATAAAATAAAATAAATTATGTCCTCGTTCAATATTTTTATGAGTGTCGTTACGAGGTTATATATTTATAATACAATATTAAAGTTTATTATGTCATAGTTTCCACTTATTATTTTGAAGTGTTTAATAAGATTTTATATTCTATGTACAATATTCTTTTATATTATGTGGCTATATATAATTGGGGGGAAAAAAAAGTTTTTTGACACTTTTTGAAACATGCATTATAAATGGATAATCATATTTTCAAAATAATCTAAAAGAATTGAAAATAGTTTTAAACTAAACATAAGGTAATTGTAACAATAGTGAACATTTCAAGGGTATTTCCATCTATTATTATGTACTATTCTTAATTTTAGAGACTGACAATAACCCTTGTTCGATACGCCAACTATTATCCTTAAATTATTGAACTGCGAAAGTTTCTAATTGAAATCCTTTTATCTGCCCCTCTCTCTCTCTCTCACTTTTTTTTTTTTTTTTTTTGTCAGAGAGCTTAAAATGTACTAGTATTTGGAATTTCACGAAACCAGTAGTGGGGACTATTGTTGTCAATTTTAGGGACTTTTATATTCAATATCTACCACTAATTTTATAATTGTAATAGTTGCCTAATCACTTCGAAGATTGATTATCTATTTTGTATACAAATTATCAATTCCTCAAAATTATTGGTGATTATTGAATGGAAAAGTCTTTAAATTTGGCATCACTGGTGGGCACTTTTGATTTCCAGTAGTGGACACTTTTGAGTTTTAGCAGATAAAAAAAAAAAAAATGAATTGATTGGAAATATATATTTAATAATCAGAAAATATATTATGTAGCATTAATAAAATGAAAATAATAATGATAATTAAACTTGTCGAGATATAATTTTGAGTGAAAAAAATTCCCATTCCGTGTTAATCCTGCAAAATAAAATGACTCTGCCGACCTAGTAGACAGGGATTTCCACTAATTTACAATAATGAGATATCGTGTTACCAGCAGTGGATTATCCCTTCCCCAAAACCCCCAATATATATATATATATATATATATATATATACCATCACAAAACAAAAATTAACCTAATAAATTAATTCTGCGTATTTAATTTAGTCACATGAAAGCAGGGAGTACAAAAAATGAACTTGAAATAAACACATGCAAAGCAAACAAAATTTGGCTTAACTTATTCAAATCTTTAACTTACGAGGTGGCAAACTCGAGCCACCCTTTCTAGCGCTAAATTTGTCCTGAGAAATCTATGAGATTTGCGGTCACGAAAGTTGGTGCATAAATTGTTTATATGTATCCGACAGTTATTGTAACGGGATTTTACGGAATTCCCCCCCTTACCCCCTTGAGGTCGAGGGGCCTATAAACACGCGTAAAAACACGTTTTCCCTATTAAATTCGCTTTAATTATCTTAGAATTGCGAACTTTGGTGTGTGGATGTTGATTAGGTGTACGCATTATGTACAGTCACCCAAAAAAAAAACGCCACCCCCCCACCTAATTTCGCCGTAAATTATCGTAGAAACATTTGACTGGTACCGATCGATTTGTAATAACGTCTAGTTTATAACGGTATAGTTAAATTTTGCCTAAGGGGTCGTCTACATATTAAAACTGGCATTAACTTCATTTTCTTCAATGGCAACCCCTCCTTTTGACTTCATATTCAGATTTCTGAGATCAAGGCGGTTCGAAAAACATACCTATTTATATACCTTAAATCAATTTTAAATAGAGTTACACGTGAAAATGTATTAGGGGTCCGTCTATACATTTAGAAAATATAAATCACGATCTACCACCCAGTATACATTATTTATTAAGTTTCACACCGGAAAAAAATTTCAGAAATGTTAATTATAAAATAAAAAAAATGACTAATTCACAGAACTTTCTGAGTTAGTTTATGAATTAAAAGATTTTTATTGGTTTCTATTGATTAAACATCAGATAGTTCACTTCAAAGGAAGAAAATTAAATAGCTTGAATAGATGTTAAAATATCTATCAAAAGGAATAAAAAAATGATGAATGGTTTTAAATTTGTTTGAAAATTCAAAATTATTTTAACTCAAGCTGCCGTATAATTGTCTGAAACGGCGGCACTCAACCTGGTTCCCACGGCCGTTTCACAGTGACAATGGGAGTTTGTTCTGATACTGCAGTACTTTCATTTTCTTTAATTGACTTTTTTAAAATATTAAAACAGATTTTTTTTTTTTTTTTTTTTTTTTTTTATTAATTATTATTATTTTTTTTTTTTTTCATGACATTATTAAAAACTTTTACATAAATCTCCACGATATTCTTTTGCTTTTATATTTTATAATGTGTAAAAAATTAATATGTAAAATAATAAATCTTACTACTTAATGGGATGTTCTAAAATTCTACACTTTAACACAGATACCGAAGTGGACGGTGGGCGTAGAAAGGCTGACTACCCTTAATCTAAATCTTCACTTGAAAAGGTCAAAATGTTACATAACTCTTTTTTTTTTTTTTTTTTTTTTTAAGGAAAAAAGAAGAAGATAAGGAGGAGAAGGAAAGATCAAAACGAATATAAAGCATATTAAACGTTAATACCCTTTAAACACTGGGAAAAGGCGGGGTTTTGTATTGTGTGTCATTTGGGAGCTGTAGAGTGCCAGAAAATTACTTTATGTAATAAAACTTTTCATTTAAAGGGTATTTAAAGCAGCATTATATTTAATACATAGACTATTCAGAAAAAAAATACCATTCATCTGGTTCATGAAAAATAAAGAACATTTTCTGGCATTGTTCTATGCATATGCACAGGGCCTGATTAAGGGGGAAGCTCGCTCTTCACACATTATTTATACTTACACCGTTATTTTTTAACAAATACTTTCCTCCTATAATAAACAGAAAATTTTCATTAAAAATTATTTTAAAAGATTTCTGGTGTCTAATAACGGTGAGTAAATTGGATTGTTTTACACCGTTCATTTTTTATAAAAAATATTTCCTCGTCAAAGCGTGGAATTTCTATGACATGAAGTAAAAAATAATTGTAAAAATATTCCGGTATGAGCGAGCTTCCCCCTTAATCAGGCCCTGCATATGCATTCTTGTCAACCTATCCCGGAAATTACTGGTCCCGCCCCTTTCCGTACATTTTTTTCACATCAGTCTTTTTAGAGCTGTGTCAGCCATCAGTGGCTGACACTGATCTTTCCATTTAGGCTAAGTCAGCCGGCAGTGTAAAATATGATATAAAACTACAGAACTTACATAATTTTAAGTAATTACTGACAATTTATTCAAAAATTTACTTCATGTTTTTTTTTTTTTAATAGGATTTTTAAAGGATTACAACGTTAAGGCCTAATGGGGTTTATTGAAACTCGATAAACATAACACGCTTCTAAGCAGCACGTGTGGCCTGAATGGGATTTCCATAAGAATTCGCGTGGCGCTCAATGAGTTAATCGTAAATGTATTTGAAGTTAATTACTCTAAAAATTAAATTGTGTACACACAGGGGCGGGAACTAACAATGTTACGGGTTAGGTTGGCAAGTATGCATATATATTTTGCTTGATTTATAAAAATTTATTACACATTTTCTTCTTTTTTTTTAGTATTTTGTGTTTATATCTCTCATTAAAAATAAATACAATATTCATATATAAACATTTCCATACTGTAATGTATATAAACATATTGATTAAAGAAGATTTGTTGATATTATATAATTATTCTTCTATCTGTATAGTATATTAACACAAATATATTTTGTAAATTTCGCAGCATCGAAAAACAGCAACATAGCTTCCATATCAAGGCTTAATGTAAATAGCCACGCCTTTTCACAAATTTTCTAAGACTTTATAATATAAAGCAAAATAATTTTGCATATTTGTCATTAAATCATTTAAGTATTGTCTTCAATAATCGATGTAGTAAATACCATTGTGATTTATGCATACCAGCGTCACAAATAGAGTCAAATAGGAATATGCAAATTTGTCTTTTTTTTTAAATAGTGTTTCAGCGAATCAGAGGACTTCTTTTCTTTTGAAATTCTTTCACAATCCCTCGCCTACATTGTGATAACTTTACAAAAATATGCCAATTTGTATAATAAACATCGAAATATTGCTTAGGAAACAATAAAAATAACATAAAGGTAAATTAAAATAGTTTTCCGTCAAATTATATACAAGCATTTACTTATAGAGGATACAGATTACAACAAGTGATGGCCCCCTAACAGGAATAAAAAGTGAAATATCACTGTAACTCAAAAAATAATGTTAGGAACGAGCTGTAAATTTGGAAACCCATGTTTTTGATGATGCCCGTTCTATTCGTGCAAAAATTAACATAGGTCATAATTCATAATTTTTTCAAATATGAATTTATTAATAATTTTCATAATTCAAAAAATGTTTTTTTAGCAAAAATTTGCATGGAATATGTTTGGGTTACTTCATTCTAACGAATAAAAAAAACAGAATTTAAATATCATAATTATTTCGGAAGATATGTTTTAATGTTTGTCACATTCATTTAACATTAGCACCCCCAAACTTTGACAGCTTATAACTCTATGAAAAATTGAGCGAAATATATAAACTATACCATTTTCCGTGATGATTTGATCCAAAGAATTCAACTAAATTATAAAAAACGGGGATTACCATTGAAAAAAATGAAGTTGATGTCAGTTTTAATATGTAGACGACCCCCTAAGTAAAATCTAACTATAACATTATAAACTAGACATTATTACAAACTGAATGGTACCAGTCGCATGTTTCTACGATAATTTACGGCAAAATTAGGTGGGGGGGTGGCGTTTTTTTTTTGGGTGACTGTACTTTGTCGAGATTTCGCAAAAGCAATGGAAGAGCTAACCTCTTGGCGAAATTTGAAATTTGGCACCGGAGTAACTTGTGAGTTTCTCACCAAGATGTTTACGTGATTCTCATTTTAATTAATCGCCAAAATGACAACAAAATATAAAAACCGCCAAAGGGTTCCTATGCTGAAGCTATACCAAAAGAAATTTTAAGAAATGAATACAGTATATGATGTTAGGGAATGGAACACTATTACTGCATGCCTTAATATCTAAGAAAAGATTAAAATAAGTCTTGTCGTACTAAATTAAATTCTGTTTACAAAGAATGTAAAAAGAATTTTATTTTATTTATTTATCTTCCTCTTTTCTTTCTTTCTATTTTTTTAAATATAACAATTGCCGTATAGTCTACATCAAAATCATACGATTTGTACAGTTCTTAAAACTGTTGAGTAAATTTCTAGCGTATTTCATCCCCTCTAATTAATGACATTAATATATATATATATATACATACATACATATATATATATATATATATATATATATATATATATATATATATATATATATATATATCATACATATATATATATATATATATATATATATATATATATATATATAATTTCTTTATACAGCAATAACATTTTAACACAAATCTATTATAGTATATTATTTTAACATTTTCTTAAATTTACCACCTTTCTAAATTTCCTACAACGGAGTTCTTCTATAGAATTATTTCAAAACTTTTAGTATAAAAAAACAATTGATGGATTGAAAAAAAAAAGTTTTCATGGGCACCATTCTATGATCTTCATTAGTGAATTGAAGTAGATAATCAAATTTGTTTGTTTAGGGGCAGTTTTGTAGTTTCCAAGACGGTAACGTGATCTGGAAATAAAACAGAATAAATGAGTACTAGGCGATATAATTGTTTCCGGCGATATAATTGTTGTTCTACCCATTTGTGTTTGAGGAGAGTTCAGAGATTATAATGCGGGAAATGTTTTTAACTTTCCTTACTTCATGATTTTTGAGATCTTATTTCCATTTAAAGGAATAACTCATACCTATTTTTTTTTTCTAGATATATTTATACAAAAGTAACTCAAAAGGTTTAGGGCGTGTTTGCTATACACATCTACAGTATATTAATTTGAAACGTGTTTTGTCTGTCTCCACTAAATTGAGAGAGCTACTAGGTGTAAACATTGGTTGAGGTGTCTAATAAAAGGTCTTGGTCTGTAGTAGAGGTGTCACCAAAAGTGAAAAATAAATTAAGTCGAATGGTCCCCCCCCTGGGGGGGGGGCAGGGGTTAAACACACGTTGGCGGACATAACCCAGCTCCAAATTTACTTCACGGTGAAGAAATTGTACATGGAGGGACTAGACTTGAATACTAAAAAATCACTTTCTGCGAATTTCGAATTTTTTATTTTAAAGGGGAGGGGGAGGGGGAAAATAGATTTGGGAAAGGAAAAAGGGGGGGATTAGTTTGAGGGGGAAATCCGTTCTAGATCCACACATGTAGCCCCTCATTTTAAAGATCTTGAAATTTCATTTTGATTGGTGATGTTCGTATACAATATAGTGTGCCCCCTGGTGGTAAAAAATGGAGCTAGGGGGTTTTGTTGTAGATCCTATCATGTAACACCTTTTTTTAAAGGTCTTGGTATTTCCTGACCGATGGTGACGTTTGTTCAGAACACACTGCGCACCCTGGCGGTGGAAAGTGCAACTAAAGGATTTTGCAGTTCACATCACCATGTGACACCTTATTTGAAAGGTCTTGGAAATCCAAGGCGTTTGGTGATAAAGGTCTTGAAATTTCATGTTGATTGGGGATGTTTGTATACAATATAGTGCGCCCCCTGGTGGTGAAAAATGGAGCTAGGGGGTTTTGTTGTAGATCCTATCATTTAACACCTTTTTTTAAAGGTCTTGGTATTTCCTGACCGATGGTGATGTTTGTTCAGAACACACTGCGCACCCTGACGGTGGAAAGTGCAACTAAAGGATTTTGCAGTTGACACCACCATGTGACACCTTATTTGAAAGGTCTTGGAAATCCAAGGTGTTTGGTGATAAAGGTCTTGAAATTTCATGTTGATTGGGGATGTTTGTATAAAATATAGTGCGCCCCTGGTGGTGAAAAATGGAACTAGGAGATTTTGTAGTAGACCCTATCATATTACATCTTATTTCAAAGGTCTTGGTATTTCCTGACCGTTGGTGATGTTCGTACAAAACACACTATGCCCCCTGGCGGTGAAAAGTGCAACAAAAGGATTTTGCAGTTGACACCACCATGTGACACCTTATTTGAAAGGTCTTGGAAATTTAAGGCGATTGGTAATGTTCGTATACAACATACTGCACTCCCTGGTGGAGGAGAGTGGATTTTGCAGCGCGTGCGTAGCATGCCTGCTATACGGTGCCAAAGCCACAGGCAGCGGAAACACGATTCAGAGATTAGTTCGGTTCAAGGTTAATTTTTAAGAATTTTTTCATGTTATTAGCGGCCCGCATATACGCTGCTGCAAGCACCGGGATTACGAGCCCGAGTTCCGTTCGGTTTGAGGTAATTTTTTTTGTTAGAGATGATTATTTTTTTCGCGATGCTTTCATTTAAAAATATAAATTCAAACAAAATAGAGTTAAAGATATAAAATCATGCAAATTTAAGGTTCATTTAAGGTTATGACCATGGGCCCGGACAACGCCGGTCGGGTTCGTTTGGCTCCAGGTTAATTTTTGGGAATTTTTTATGTTATTAGCGGTCCGTGTATGTGCTGCCGTAGACACCGGGGTCACAAGGCAGAGTTTCATTCGGTTCGAGGTAATTTTTTTGTCACAGCTGATCATTTTTTTGCGATGCTATGCTTTTATTTAAAAATAGAAATTATAGAAGATATAAAATCATACAAATTTAAGGTTCATTTAAGGTGGGCTCGGGCACCGCCGGTCGGGTTCATTTGGTTCCAGGTTAATTTTTGAGAATTTTTTTATGTTATTAGCGGCCGGCGTATGTGCTGCCACAGGCACCGGGGTCACAAGGCAGAGTTTCGTTTGGTTCAAGGTAATTGTTTTGTTACATCTGATTACTTTTTTCGCAATGCTTTTATTTAAAAATAGAAATTCAAACAAAATCGAGTTTAAGATATAAAATCATACAAATTTAAGGTTCATTTAAGGTTATTATTATAGGCCCGGACAACGCCGGGCGGGTCAGCTGACATGTAGTCTTAGTATTAAACGAAATAGATAATAAAAGATAGCAGCTGTTTATTTGGAGTGAGTTTGACGTCACATGGACAAGTACTTTGTAGAAAGTGATGTCATATGTAGCATTTCTATTTATAAGCATTTTTCAGATTTTTTTTTTTTTTTTTTTTTTAAGTGAGATGTCGTAAATTATATTAGATGTTTTAACTTGAAATACATTTAAATAATGATGCGACGATTTTTGAAACATTACGGTCAATAAAGTGACCGTCGAATTCAATGGGTTCCAGCTAGTACTGATTTATTTAATTAAAAAGAAGAATGGTATCTAATTTTTATATCTATGATTCTGTTACTGAATATAATTTTCCTAACTTGTAATAAAATAACTAATAATGAAAATCCTACTGCAATTCAAATTGCAACCAAAAAACCGGAATTATTTTAAAGTATATAACGAAAAATTTTAATAATGACCGCTATGACAAAATATGTCAATTCACTGAACTTTTTTTTCTTCTTTTCATTACACTTATTTTGTAAAACTATACATGTGCTCAAAAGTTTAGCAAAATTACTACCTTTTCTCTTCAATTTATAAACTGCTTACTTGATGAAATTTTCTTAGATTTTGGAGATGTAAAGAGCACGACTGTCCTCATGTTTTTGAATGAAGATTTTGTTACGACAATAATAGGGAGGTGCGAAAATAAATTTCGTATGCGATTTTCCTGTATCAGGAAAGAGTAAAATTATATGTAACTGTAATAAATATTAAAACTGACCCCTTACAATTTTTTTATGTATTTGTGTAAGAACAACAGGTGAAATTAAAAAAGTTATAAGCCTTTTGTGAAAAACTTCAAAAGGATTCAACACACATATATCTATATCTATATATGTGTGTGTGTGTGTGTGGAAAGCAGGATTTCAGTAGTAATAATTCATTAAACACACACGACTAATAACTAATACCGAAGTGATAAAAAAGATGTTTTTTTTTATTTGGAACAGTACCAGATAAACGCATTTGGCTAATTATAGCACAGTACTACTCTTAATAAAATATTACAACTGACAGCAGATTTGCTGCTACTTACATTAAAATCTATAGAACACCCAATTTTTTAATTATTTACATCTCGCACGCTTTCTTACTATGGCATGCGCCACAGATTATCATAAAGATAGGACAGTGAAGCTAAAACGCGCACTGGAAAGATAATAGCATCACTAGTGTCAACAGAGGGTAACTACATGTGTTAAGTCTATATGTATAGCATCTTTGATCGAAAATTGTTTTTCCATTTCGCGAGTAGTTAGTAGCAGGATAGTATGTGAAGTTTTCTTTTCTTTACTTTCTACTATTTTTGAATACACAAAATCATACTAAAACATTCAGAGCTATTCTTTTAAGAAATAACATTAATTTTTATTATGTTTAAAAATGTATTTTACCAAACACATTCATATTCATGTACAAATTTAAATAATAAACTGTAATTTTGAAATAGCAGTATGAAATCTTAAATATTTAACATTGCTTTGTTTAAATAATACAAAATGCTTTAAAATGAAAAAAAATATTTCTGATTTATATATATTTTCGAAATTTATTTCCTTAGTATTTAGTACTCGCTTCTTAAAATAAATTGCTTTTGACAATCAAATTTGTAAACAATAACAAAGTTGCCAAACGAAAACATCAGTACAATGTTTGGTTGGTTGGTTGTTGCGTTTAACGTCTCACTAGTATTGCGTTATGAACATAGATATAATAAAAATAAGACGAGCGATTGCGAAAGCTGGAGAGATTGAGAAACTTACAGTCGTTGCCAACAGGGTCATTGTAGTCAAAATTTGGTTACCATTGAATATACGGGAGTGTCCTATCTCTATAATAATCTATGCGCTTGAGATTGTTAAAAAAATGTCATAGTCATGTTATAACAAAATTCAGCAGTTTGTGATTGAGTTAGCTTCCATCCACTCCCCCCCCCCCATATATATATATATATATATATATATATAAATACATTTTCAAACATTGCACAAGCAGAAATGACGCATCACGTGAAGAACAGGAAAGAATTTGAAAAAAAAAAAAAAAAAAAAAAAAAAAATTGAAAAATTATTAAGAATCCTTGTAATGAAGGCATACAACAATTATTTAGGGGCTTTGATTGAATGTTGTATGAAAATCGGTGTAATTTCTGTTGTATGTATTTGCCAAAAATTTACGATATTTGAAGCCCAATTAGCATCTAAATTGACGTGTGAATTATTTCATTATAAAGATTTAAAAAAAGGAAAAATAAAATTTAACATATATAGTAAAACTTCATATCTATAAAAAATCAGCTAAAAAGTAATAAAAATAATTCATAAAAATAATAAAACTGAAATATTACTCACACACACACATATATGTATATTTTCAACGAAATTTAATGCTACTTTCACAAAAATTGAAAATTCATTTTAGAAATGATGTACTACAATCGGAATACAAAAACAGGAAATGGCTTTTAAGTTTTGCTTTGAGAAAAAAAGAAAGAAAAAAAAAAAAAAGGAGTAATAGAACAAGGGTTGTACTGTATTGTAGAAAAATTTGCATTTTTATGACATTAAAAAAGAAAGAAAAAAAAATTCTATTCAGGCATTCTTTTTTTTACCTAAATCTTTTGTTTATAAAACGAAATCTCCAAAGATAACTTTCACTCGTAATGCAACCACCTTAAACAATATTTTCTTCTAAAAAGGGTAAAAGGAACAACTGCTCATATCATTATTAATTAGGAAACTAGAAAAATATAGGAGAGATAGTTTCCAAATTAACCTAAATTGCAGTACCAAAAACTCTCCCGAGGACTAAAAACTCGGAGGCATCAAAGGGTTTTGTGAGCTCCATGCACTGATCTTCATTAGTGATTTGGGTTCGAGGTAATGCAATTCATTTGTTTTGTGGCAATTTTCTAGTTTTCCGCGGTGGCAACGTGACGTGGATGTGAAAAGATCGTGAGCTGAGTTGAAAGGAAAGAAGAGTTTGCTGTTGTTCGGTAATTCAGCAAAGATGGAAATTTCGTGTCTTCTGTTGCTTTGAGATTAGCTGGAGTTTAAAAGCTCGTATTGATAATTTGATGGATTAAATATGTTTTATATAGACAATAATGAGAGAAGCTGATACTGAATCACCAGGAGAGATAAACCATAATTGTTTTGGCAGCAAGCGAATTGATTTGTTTGGGTATTCTTTATTATTGGTTTTATGAGGTCCGTTAAGGCTCATCAAAAGAGTTTTATTTCGAGTAATATTTTAATATTTAATATTTTATTTATTTATTAATTATTTTCGATATGAACATTAAATGAAATGTAAGTTTTTCAAAAAGTATAATTTTGTCGTAACTGAACTTAGTTATAAAATTAATATAATCTATTGTAAAAATATTAAAGTAAATTGCCGTGTCATAGAATAATTATTATAAATAAAGTGAAACTTCCATAAGAGAGCTACCTACCGTGCCATAGAAAATTACCCTTCAGAGAGGTGGCTTTTTAATAAGAATATTTTGATTCTGGCAACAATTTCTATAAATTAAATGGCTTTCATGAACCAAATTTAGGTCATTCGTCTAGATAGCTTTCTAATATTTATTAACATAATTTGTTTGAAATTTTAAACAAATTTCATTAAAATTTTGTTTTTAAGAATTTTTTTATGCACTAGAACAATTTTTTTTCAATTTAACGTCACTTCTCTGTGGAAAGAGATAATAATCTAGAAATTTCCACTAAGATTTCTTGGCAAGAAATATTATTTTTATATTTAAATTTTTAATATTAGCTAGGTTTAGTATTTTTATTTTGCCTCTTAAAATCAGTCTTATTTATTTAGCAGTCATTGTATTTAAATTTATTTGTTAAATAATAGTTTGACACCAATTTACATTTTTACTTTCTTCTGTATTCGACAGAAGAAAGTATTGGATTTGTAAAAATTTTAGACTTCGGGTTTTCGATGGATTTACACGTTTCAAGAGATCTAGAACTTCATTTAATAATTTTTAGAAAATGTCTGTCTGTCTGTGTGTGTGTGTGACAAAATTCTATGGCAACTGTATCTCAGGAACTACTGCAGAGAATTTCATAAAATTTGATATGTAGTTGCATCTTGTCATAAGTTAGTGCTTATGAACTTTTGGTGAAAATATTTCAAAATGTGGCATTGGAATCGAGTTTTTTCTAAATTTTTAACATGGTGGTATAGGACAAAATTTCGTATAAATGTGCATAAAGAGAATATTTTTTTTGATAATCGTTATGAAATTAAAAAGAATTTTATTTACGATAGTGATAGCCATCAGGCAAAACAATTTTGTATATGTAAAAGCATCGCTTCCCCTGTTCAGATTTTCATTATAGGTATCTTTCAAAAGAGCTCGTCAATATCTCGTCAACCAGTGGTAAAAACCATCAATCTGTGATAATGTAAAATAAAGTTATCGATGTTTACTTTCCAAACATACTATGTAAGGAAAGTATTGTAATCATGACAAAAATTCGACTTTGAAATTTTGATGTATCTATAAGTTTTGAGATCTCCTGAGTTCAATTTTGCTATTTTTACGGTGATGCATGTTTGTGTATGAGTATATGTGTGTGAGGGAACACGATAGCGTCTAAACGCTTTGATCAAATGAGCTGAAATTTGATACATATGTTGTAAGCCCCCGTAACACGAACATTATTTATTTTGGTGAATCTAGCCCTTACAATTTTTTTACAGGGACAAAAGAAAAAGTCTTATGTGGGCTTAATTATTTAAAGTGCGATAATGTCTAAATGTCTCATTACAATAAACTGGAAATTTATACACATGTTATAGATTACAGTCACACGATTTGTATCGATTTTAGTGACTCCAGCACTTATAGATTTGTACAGAGACACAAAGAAAAATTCTGTTATTATGGTTTATATAGGCTCAAATTATTTAAAGTGCGATAGCATCTGAACGCCTTATTCAAATGTGCTGAAAATGTGTATACTCATTAGAGATTTATAGGGACACAACGAAAATTTCTTTATCATTATGATCCACAGGCTCAAACTATTTGAAGTACAAAAGCGTTAAATTAAACATACTATAAGGAGAAAAGTACTGAAACAACCTATTATAGTTTTATCTTTTGTTTATTTAAAGATTTCTCTTACTTTACTTTATCTATACAAACGTTAATTACTTACTGTTCAGAGAGTCGAGTGGAGTCACTAATGATTTTTTTCATTTTTAACGCATACATACACATAAACGAATAAATAAAAAGTAACAATACAAAAAAAAAAAAAAAAAGAAAAACAGCAGTTTTCAGACATGTTATGATAGAAAATAAAATTGAATATTTAATAATAGATTACTTCTCTAGAATAAAAATCGTCTGCATTTATGATGGAAGATAATTTTAATAAATAATGATTTTAAGATTTTAATAAATTACTTTTACTGAAGGACTTTGTACAGGAAAATATAGAAGAAAGTCATGTGGTGGCTATAACATACTAGTTTCATGATGAATTTACGCATTTTAAAAAAGAGCAATAATCTAAAAATTCAAAAATTCCTAATATTCTGGATTTATTATTATTATTATTATTTTTTTCTGGTTTTCCTACAAGATTATTTTCTTAATAAAAATTAAGAAATTTTACTAAATAAACAAATAAATAAATAAATAAAAATAAGAAAATGAAAATAAATTAAAATAAACAGCAATGACTGAAAAATTTATGATTAAATCTGTAATTATTCTTTAAAATTATGGGTTTTTCTATTTTTATCTTATAATTTTTTCATGATGAATTTCTCCTCTTTAAAAAGAATCAACACTCTAGAAAATTCCCCAAATATTGAACTATAACGATTTTGACGATTCTAGATTTTGTTATATTTGTTTATTTGTTTTTGTTTCCCTACTAAAGGGTGACGTACGTAATATTTACGGTAAATAAAGCTCATTATTTTTCTTAAAAATTAAATTAGAAGCTGGATAATAAAACTTATTTGGTGTCTTACGATGTTATAATATGTTCAGAAATCACAAAAAATATTGTTAATATTAAATGTTGAATTATTTTATAATTGTTTTTTCTTTCCCTCAAAAAAGGTTTGTGTTTAACCAAACGTTTTCTATCCTAATAAAATGGTAGTTTAATTGTCAAAATTATTCCTCTGAAACTGACAGCTGTATAATTTTATATACAGATGTTTTTCTAACCATAAGAATGTGATGATTATTTTTAATTTCCGAACATCCGTAAGGAAAGTATTGTAATCATGTCAAAAAACCGACTATGACTTTTAATATTTCTACACGATTTGAGGTTCCCTGAGTTCATTCTTGCTATTTTTACGGTGATGCATGTATGTGTGTATGTATATGAGTGAAAACTATATCGTCTAAGCGCTTTGTTAGAATGAGCTGAAAGTTAGTACGTATGTTATAGGTCACCGTAGCACGAACCCTATTAATCTAGCAGTTATAATTTTTTTTTAATAAGTATACAAAGAAAAATTCTTTATCAGTGCGGCTTATGGGCTCAAATTATTTAAAATGCGATAGCACCTAAACACCTCATCCAGTTGAGCTGAAAATTTATATACGTGTTATAAGTCACCGTCGCACGAACTGTATAGATTTTGGTGAGTCTAGCGCTTATAAATTTTTACAGGTGCACAACAAAAATTTTTTCATCATCAGGATCTATGGGCTCAAACTGTATGAAGAGCAATAGTTTTATATTGAACAACATATTATATAGAGAAAAATATTCAAACACCCTATTATAATTTTTTCTTTTGTTTATTTAACGACATTTCTTACTTTAATTTGTCCATACACCCTTTAGTTACTTAATGTTCGGAAAGTCGAGTGGAGTCGCTCCTTTTTTAATATGTCATAAACACTAATTACGTCCATAATTGAAACTAAACGAAAGTAATAATAAAAATTCTTGTGACAAACGAAAAAAAAGTAATAAACTCATTAAATGTGATACTTGAATAGTGGGTATTTTTTTTTTTTTTTTTTTTTTTTTTTACAATCAGATTTTCATCTTTTTATTCATAATTAGATGAAATGATTATTGTTAATTAAACTGCACAGGACCATATAAAATACATTTCATTTGAAGAATTAGAATATAATCATTAGTAGGTCACGTGAAACCTGTATTTCACTTTAGGAGCTTTTAATTTTTCCTCATATGAGACAACATGGTTTAGATAAAATTTATCAGCATATATTATTATTATTATTATTATTACTATTATTATTATATTACTTTATACCTATTCTTCTTAATAAAAAGAGCCAAAGTTTCTCGAATCTAACACTGAAAATGATGTCAGAGCTAAAATAATGCATTGGAATAAAGAAAATAAATTTATATCGTTTTTATGCATGCATTTAAACTGAATAAAATGAAAAAAGGATAATCTAATAGAAAAATTTACGTCACAATCGCAAGAATGTACTGAGACAAAGAAAATAGAATTTTAATTATTGTTTGTTTGGTTTTTGAAGATTCGTTCACATTGTTTCTCAATAAATAAAACAAAACAATTTTTATTTTTAGAATAAACTCTTTTAATTGCTGTGTGGAATTTTCATACGTCAGAGAGAAAATATTAATAAACTAAATGTTATAACATTTAAATTAAAGGATTACGATTACACTCTTTTAATTTCTTGGAGTCGTTTGGACTTAAAAACATATATAACGATCATAATGTAAAAGATGAAGCCATTTATTTTAAATATCCTGTAAACCAATGTTCAGTAATTAAAACTGGCAAGGAGAAATAAATTTTAAAATAATGCATAAAAATCGACTGCTAGACGGACGCAGGCAAATTATTTGTTAGATAATTGTAGTATTGGTATTTTATAAAGGTAGACTATTATGTTTAATTAAAAATCTGATAACTGTTACAGTTTATATGAACTTTATTTCTTTCTTATATATATATATAAGAAGAAAGTATTGGATTCTGAAAAAAATTTCGACCTCTCGTTTTCGATGAATTTACACATTTTGAGATGTTCTAAACACGATTTAACCATTTTTAAAAAGTTCTTATATATATGTGTGTATCACAAATTTTGTGCTTTACAAAACAATAAACGAAATTCTATCAAAGTTAGTGTTTAGTTGGATTTTGAGCTAAACTGGTGCTAATTACATTTAGGGATTAATTAATTGCTCAATAGGTGGCGCAGTTATATATATATATATATATATATATATATTTTTTTTTTTTTTTTTTTTCTAATAAGGCAGCGCAGGACAAAATTTCGTATAAATGTGCAAAACGGCACTATTTTTAGCGAATAATTGTGAAATTAATATGAATTATTGGCAATAGTAATAGTAAACTAGAAAAAAAAAAGTGTGTATGTAAGAGAATTGCTTTACCCTTGGAGGTGGAAATTTTCAGATGGAACTCTTCAATTCCTTTAAAACGAATGATTGAACCAGGGATCTGTTATGATTTGAAATAAGGTTATAATTTTTTTCTTTAAAAAAAAAAAAAAAAAAAAAAAAAAAGAAGGTCCTAAGATATTTTCCGAATTACATAAAATTGGTTTTCTTTGGGCATTTAGTGTTTTACTTCTCAGTGATGAAAATCGTCTTCATTCACCACGTAAAAGAAATCTGATAAATGATAATTTCAATAATCAATATGTACTACGTATATTGGTATAGGGAAATATAGAAGGAAGTTCCGTGGTAGCTATAACATATTATATATTTTTTTCCCCCTCAGGTTTACTTTTCCGTGGCATGGTACTACTAGACCTTTTCAAAGGTTTTATTGAATACCTCTCTCCCATTGCAACTAACATAGACCCCAGAATTGTGTCATAAAAACATATCCGATATACACTCACTTCCCTAGCGTACTCCTATATAATATTTCACACTAACTAGCAACCACCGACGGCAGCATGAAATCCAAAATGATTGTTATGAGTTTTTCCATGTCTGGATCTCCCCTTCCAAGCTATTATGAAAGGTCCGAAAGGTCCTTTTCAAGAGTCAGGTCGTGCTTTGCCGTGAAAACGGTTATCATATTACATAACCAGAAATTATAATGTGGCTTGGGTGAAATACATCGTAAATCTAGGACCCAAATAGTGTTTATATAGAACAGACGAGTCTGTTTCTGGCATGCTGGAAACGTATAAAGGGAAAGAAAATTTAGGTGGTATAAAAGGGAACTCTGCTTGGTAGTGAGTTTCATTTTTCCATTTTGGATTTGGCCGTTCATATTCCAGACGAGTATAAAACTGCTTTATAAATTTTTTAGTGCAAGAGTTTAATTAATGAGGTTCATAGGTACAAAATTTTGCTTTATTTCTTGTTTAATTATGATAGGAAAAATAAATATTTATGATAAATTTGAAGCATGATGGTTTTATGTTCATTTATATTTTCTATAATTTACGGGTACATCTTTTCTGCTACTTGGAAGAATTATGTATAGCAGGAAAATTAAAAAGATTTCTAATAACAATGTTATACTGATTTGGAAGACAGAATGGAATTTGCAACTAGCTTGTTATCTGTTATACAACGAAAAGGAATTGAAAAATACAAATTTTCAGGTATTATTGTTGTAAATATTTTGTAAGACATAATAATTGCACTAAGTTTATATATATAAACAATATTATATTATTAATCATTTTTCAAAATTTTAGCTAGAAATCGCATAATAAACCAGAGCAGCTCCACTCTTACTGGATTTCTTTTCTATTTTTTTTCCTTCTTTTTTTAAGTCTATTATAATGCAAAAGATATATCTTTATAATTAATATTTATATATATGTATGTTTTTATAATAATAATAAAATTATGAATGTTTGAAGTTATAAAAAAACTCTTCAAAGAAAATATTCGGTATAATAATAATAATAATAATACTTTCTACAGATTTTGTAAAAAGAAATAAAAACCATTATGTGAGAGAGAGAAATTTGGAACATGAAAAAGTGCAATTATATACCTACACTATGAATAAAAATCATAAAAAAAGTTTTTCTAGAAATAATCCAAAAGTGACTTCCCCATAACTTCTTAAGTTAAGATATTTTGAATTAAGTTAAATAATCTAATATACTTCTTTTCTATAAATTTTTCTTCAATTATTTTAAAGTTAATTAATTTTAATCGAAATTTTGGAACATTAAAACCATAAGAGAATAATGTAAATGATTAAAAAAAAATCAAATTAAATTGAAGTTACATAAATTTGTCATAAAAGCATAAACTAAAAGGGATAATTATTTTTTAAATAAAAATTTAGTGTTATTTATTTATTTATTATGATAGTAGAAGCTGCACCACGGTAAATTGTTTCATTGTAAACATTCTATATAGAATTCTTAAAATAAATTGTTATTAATGGTAATGTCTTATAAAGTATGCTTACCTTTTTGTGGCTTACTGACCAAATCTAAGGCACTATTTAAAATTCAAAGAAAAACTTAAGTCTACGTTGTAAATTTCAGTTAGATAGACACTGAAATTAACTTAAATTTCTCATTAAAAATTGGAAATTTTCTTTTAGAGCTGGAATTTGAATCAGTAAATCAGCTATTTAATATTTATTATTGCAATATTTATATATATTAAAATAGTTCAGTATGTACTAGACAAGTACAAGTATGAAATGTGTTAGTATCATTTGTATTTTGTTATTAGCAAACATCCAAGCAGCACCAAACGTTCCCTGAACGTTCAAAAATAGTTTTACAATTACGTTCTAAGAACGTTCCACTTGTACGCTCTGCAGATGTGTCTGTCCATCACGGAGATGTTCTGTAGTACTGTTCTAAGAACGTTCAATACACGTGTGAATTTCACTATTAGTCTTACAGAAACGTTCTGAGAACTTTCTATACGTATGCTCTCAAAACGTTCTAAAAATCGTGTTTTGTACGTTTTAAAGTATGTAGTATAATTTTAAGTGTATTGTGTACACTATAAATCATGTTTGCAAATTACTGTCTTAGAATTTTAAAATTTTAGATGCATATGCATTGAAATAAATATAAACTATCAAGTATATTTAATTTTTTTTTTTTTTTATAATTAGTGTTACTGGTAATTTTTATTTTATTTTGGTTCTTGCGGCTTATGGCGGCACATTATCATCTGTTTTTTTGCATTCTACTACTTTATATATATATATATATATATATATATATATATATATAGAGAGAGAGAGAGAGAGAGAGAGAGAGAGAGAGAGAGTGAGGGAGAGAGATAGAGGGGAATCTACGAGTTACTAACAACATTTCACGTTACAGTAGATATTGCGTTATTGTGCAAACGTATGGAATTCATTTTGGTAAGGAATTTAATATTGTTACTAACTAAATTTAAACGTAAACTAAATTTTAATATTTAAATTATAATTTGGATTATTATTGCTGTAATTAGTAATAAAAACATAAATTGTTATCTTTGTAAAGCTCTATTAATTAGCTAGTTTTTTTTTTTTTTTTTTTTTTTATGAATTATAAAAACACTTCAATTTCTTCTTTCAGTTACTAAATAATTAAATTTAACGCTCATCTTGTAGCAATTTATTTATTTATTTATTATTTTTTTATTATTACTTTCTTCTATATTCAATAGAAGAAAGTATTGGATTCATAAAATTTTCAGCCTCGGGTTTTTGATGGATTTACACGTTTTGAGAGATGTAGAACACAGATATGACCATTTTTAGAAAATGTCTGTCTGTCTTTGTGTGTGTGTGACAAAATTTTGTGGCAACTGTATCTCAGGAACTACTGCACAGAATTTCATACAAGTTGGTACGTAGTCACACCTTGACATAAATTAGTGCCTGTCAGCTTTTGGTAAAAATTGTCTAATAGGTTGCGTTGCCATCCCGCTTTTTCTAAATTTTTAACATGGTGGTATAGGACAAAATTTTGTACAAATGTGCGTAAAGAGAATTATTTTTTAATAATCACTATGAAATTTACAAGAATTATTTACATTCATCATAGTCATCTGGGAAAATTTTTTTGTATATGTAGGAGCATCACCTCCCCCCCCCCCCCTGAAGGGAAGTCACCCCACGAGGGGAATAAATTTTCATGATGGATTATCTTTAAAGAGAGCTCGCCAATACCTTTAAAATGAATTGTTGAACCATCGATCTGCGATAATTTAAAATAAAGTTATCGACTTTTTTATTTTTATTCCCCCCCCCCCAAAAAAAAAAAAAATAAATAAATAAATAAAAAATAAAATAAAAAATAAAATAAAATTATACAGACACGACATTATTTCATTATTTAAAACATGAAAATCTGACATTGACAGATTTTAATTTAGTGCCAGAGGCCTACTGCTAAACTTGTTAATATCGACAAATTCTTCTTTAGTTAATTCGTGACGATCTAAATTCCATGATAAAGTTTTCATTAAATCAAACCAATGTGTTTCAGCTGCAGATACTGTAACAAATAACGTTGGAAGTCCAAACTGTCTTATAGCCGCAAAACAACGTTTTTTCTCTTTTTCTCAATGAGGGGGAGGTGTGCCTTGGGGGGGACTCATGTCAAAGTTGGGCCTTGGGGGGGACTCATGTCAAAGTTGGGCCTGGTGGGGGACTCATGTCAAAGTTGGGCCTTAGGGGGACTTCATTCAATAAATCCCCATTCAATAAACCGACTGAAATAGGCCTTTAGCACTATTAAGAGTGACGTATAAAAATTCGACAACGCTGTACCGACTGAAATAGGGGTACCTTGGGGGGGGGGACTCATGTCAAAGTTGTGCCTTGGGGGGACTTCATTCAATAAATCCCCATTCAATAAACCGACTGAAATAGGCCCTTAGCACTATTAAGAGTGACGTATAAAAATTCGACAACTGTACCGACTGAAATAGGCCTCTAGCACTAATAAATAAATAAATAAATGTAATATCGAGAATAAAATGAACTTTTTTTTTGGATATTTAATATTATACTACTTTTCTAATGTGGAAATCGTACTGCATTAACATGGAAGATAATTTTATTAAATAATGATTTTAATAAATTATTTTTACTGAGTGAATTTGCATAGGAAAATATAGAAGAAATTCGTGTGGTGGCCAGAACATTCTAGTTTTTTCTTTTGTGTAAGATAGTGAGCACTGTTCTAGTTTTCCTGCACGCTGTAGTAATATCTGTTTTGAACCTTTCTTGCTTTTATGTTTCCTTGGTTACGTCTTGTTTACATGAATTGAGCGTTAATATCTGTATTTATTTATTTTATTTTATTATTATTATTATTATTATTATTTAGGCTTACATATATACAGAAATTTATCTATTATTTGCAAACATTATGCATTCACCTCCCCTGATGAAGTTCTGTTTTAACGTATGCTTTCATTCTTGGATTTTCTTAATTTTGTTTTAGTTAAATTCTTCCTTTCTTAATGTGATTTCATTTTTCTTCCTGTGAAATATTTGAAAAAGTTTCTTACTTTATCTTGCCCATAAGGTAGAGAAAGTATTGTTTTGGGGTCAAATTTTCGAACGCGAGATTTTGTTATATTTATACGTTTTGAGGTCCCCTGAATACGAAAATCATGTTTTTAGCAAATGGTCTGTGTGTATGTCTGTATGTCTGTGTGTCTGTCTGATATCAGCATATCTCAAAAACAAATTATGGCAGAAAGTTCAAACTTGGTATCCTAAATGTGTATCATATAGGGATGCTACAGTAAGCTTTTCGTTAAGATCAAGCTAATGGTTTGTGTACAGGGACAATCAAGAGAATTCTAATACATTACGTCTATGGGGGAAATTGCAGGAAAATAGAGTTTAACGTCTATAGACTGCACTAAACCAAATGAAACGAATATATATATTTTGTAATAGAGATAGTTAACTGGGAAATTTCTTTGTGTATGTAGGAGCCTCGCCATTCCCCCTGGGGGGGAAGTCCCCCCTCAAGGGGAGTAAATTTTCATGATGGGTATCTTTCAAAAGAGCTCGTCAATACCTTTAAAACGAATGGTTGAACCATCGATCTGCGATAATTTAAAACAAAGTTATCGATTTTTTTTTTTTTACTTTTAACGAAAAAAAAAAAAAAAAAAATCGTGCTATTTTTTTTTTTTTTTTTTTTTTGGGAATAAAATGGACTTTTTTTTTTTGGATATTTGGTGTTATACTACTTCTCTAATATGGAAATCGTCTGCATTATCATGAAAGATAATTTTTTTAAATAATAATTTTAATAAATTATTTTTTAAAAACAGACTTATTTTTTAATAACCGAATTAGATAGATTCTATATAAATGTAGGTGCATTAATGAAACGGGGGGTTGAGGGGGGCGGTAGTCTCCCTCACACAGAACTAATTATCATATAAAACTCTTCAGAAGCCTAATATGAATTGTTTAACATAGGTTTACATAACAGTACTCGTTATATTACCTATTAATCTGCAACCTGTATTTATTGTATTAAATTTCAGGGTAAGAGAAAGTCGTGTGAGTGACACACCATATTATTTCATATGTAAATCTACCTACTTATCTCTCTCTCTCTCTCTCTCTCTCTATATATATATATATATATATATATATATATATGATATAAGAGAAATGAATACATATATTTAATGTAAGAACTGAAAACTATGTGAAACAAGGGCAATATCCAAACAGATGAAATTGAAATAAAAATAAAAAGGAGCAGAGGCCAACACGGCTTAAGCTGGGTACTAATATGCATATACATATATATATTAAATGTATTGCCCACTCCTGCCTGTCAGTAATGAATAATACAGATTGAAGGTAGATCACTAGTACTAATTGTTTCTATAAAAAATTCGTCGCCAGTTGCCCATTGTGCAGAACTAGTGCGACGTAAAGCCCAAGCAACTAACTAACCATCAAAAATTCATAAGTTATACTTGAAACGAATCTCCTGTTCAGTAATTTTTTAAGGCAGAACTAGATTTGCAAATTTCGTGATCACTTTTAATCTAAAAAACAAATGTGCTGAAACAAATAAATAAAATTCGTGTAGCATTTTGTTTTATTCATTCAAACGTTATATAGCAAATTCTAGGGCTAGATCCGCAATAGGTGGCAATTTGTCGACTTATATGCAGTGTCGAGAAGTTCCGTGACATGTTTGCACTAGCGTGACGCGTTGTTACAGCTAATCATTTTGCCGCAAAAATCACCTAATTTCTTCCACCGGACATAGCAACAACAGGAAGCAAATTGTCACTTAGTGTTAGGGTTACAATAGATATTTACTTCGCTCCATAATCAACCGACTGTTTTTGAAATTTTTATATAATTGTGAAAATGTACTTTTAACCGCAAATATTTAAAATGTGAAATACAATAATGTTTCAAAAAGAGATTTTGCTAGTAATTAAACACTTAAATTCATCAAATGACCATAGTTAAATTAATAATTAACTATTTCAATTTTCCAGTTTAAAAATTGCTTAATGTAAAAGCTATGTTTAACTTGTATTTTAACGTAAATATATAAAATATATAAATGTACAATTAATCAACACTAACCGATTTGCTAATCAACACCATCCCTGCAGCAAACTAATTCCTCCTTGATCTATTTTGTTCAAAAATGATTCCTCCTGATTCCTGAACCACCTAACCCTAAAATATCGGATCCAAACACATTATCAAAGTCAAACGCTAGAAACCTTCGCAAGCTCAGAAACGAAAACTTAACCGCGAGAACTTAAATGAGATTATCATATATTTAGTGTTAAACAGCATAGGTCAATTCTCTCTCTCTCTCTAAAAAAAAAAAAAAAAAAAAAGAATTTAGTAGGGATTGAATTGATTATTTATTAATTTACTAGCACTGATAATGTTTTTGATACGTCGTAATTGGTCTTCCCTTAAATCCAACAAAAATAACTAGTTTATTAATACAATATAATAACATGAGTGACCTATATATATCTCAATAAATAAAATTTTAGAATCAAATTGAGCTTCATGTTTTACGATTAACTTAAACAATCTCATAACTCTTGGCTAAAAGTAACAGGTATATATTTAAGATTTTCAGGACAGCTTTGTAATTGTTCTATTTTAACCTTTAACTACACGCGCTTAATATTTTAACACGAGTACATGCGTGGTGTATTTTGTACACCATCAAAATATCAAATCCCTAACAACACACTTGTCCACAGAACATCCTGAGGAGATCCATAGGATTTCCCTTTTATCCACAGGACATCCTGGGGATGGCTTTAGGAGAAGATGTGTTGTTAGAGAAAATAAATTAAATAAGAACAAATATGTATGCTATACAGTTGGCAGCAAAAGTATCCGAGCACTAGCAATAATCCCTGTCTAAAAAAAGTACACATAATACTGCTTTGTTAAATAAATCCTTATCCTTATCCTTATTAACCTTAATATCGAACCATGTTCCTAGTCAGTCTAAGAACATGATTCGACAAGGATTTATTTAACAAAATAGTATTAAGTGTACCTTTTGACATAAGAATTATTGGCTAGTGCTCGGGTACTTTTGCTGCCGACTGTACAGTCGGTAACAAAAGTATCTGAACACTAGCAAAAATTCCTATATAAAAAAAAGTAGAGTTAATACTGTTTTTTTAAATAAATCCTTGTCGAATCATGTTGTTAGACTGACTAAGAACAGGATTCGACAAGGATTTATTTAACAAAGCTGTATTATCTGTACATTTTTTACATAGGAATTTTTGCTAGTGTTCGGATACTTTTGTTACCGACTTTATAAGTTTTAATTATCAAAACTTTTTATAAAAACTAATGAAAAATCTTCCAATAAATACTTCAATGATAGGTTAGATGTGCATGTAGCGTGCGGAGAGGGATCCCAAAGTCATTTATATTCTGTTTACTATAAATGGTGTATTTTTTACACCAGCGCGTGTAGTTAAAGGTTAATATCGAATAAAAAATAATCAGTTGCTGTTGGAAATTGCAACACTGTATTTTATTAGATGTTATGTATACTACTAATCATATTCCGAATGCTTACACAGCAATTCTTATTTTTTATATTTTTATCTTTAAGTTAGAATTACTAGAGCGTGGTCAAATATTGTCAGATCGCCCTATGAAAATAGATATTAAGATAAATACATCTTTTGTTTTCGACTTTATTTTAATATAGAAGAAAAGTTATTGGTTGCAGTTAGAGTAAAAACTTCGTAAAATCTTTGAATTTCATGACTTTAAACACCATCATGAAGGATAAGGCAATATTTATACTTAACTTCAAACGAGGTTCTTAAATCTATTCTGTCTATTTTCATTATAACGCGTCACCAAAATAGGAGTGGCTCATATTATGTTTATGCGAAAAAAAAAAAAAAAAAAAAAAAAAAAAGACTTTTTTTTATATAAAGCAAACTTATTATTGATAACAGCAATTTTTTTTTTTTTTTTAATATACTTGTGCTAACAAAGTAAAAGTAAAATATTTGATATTAAGAATAATTTATCTTAATATAGAAAAAGTTAAGCATTAATTTCTGTATTTTTGCGACAATCTAAAACCTTAGTAGTTTTATTCTCATCAAACAAAAATCGTTAAACGTTTTAATTTATAAAATCAATTGTCATTATTTTTAAAAATCCCAAAAACTCTTTTTTTCCCCTCGAAATTTAACAGTGACATACATAATTATAATAATTACGAAAAAGACAGTGTTGATGATAAGAATTAGATTTGGAATATATCTCCAAATAATAGTTATTTAACAACTCTTTCTTTAATTAAAATTTTCTTTCATTTTCAGTGAATAATAAAGATTTTTAACTGCTTAAAACGTTATTGTTCTTAATCAGCTATTTCATAAAAATAATAATATTATTAATAATAAAAAATAAAATAAAAAATAAATAACTAAAAATATTTTTTTAAAAATTAGAAATTCTAACTTTTGAACTTTCATTAAATTATTTATTTTAATTTATAATTGTCGCAGAAAAAAATTAAACTTTAAATTTTACATCTTTTTAAGATAGCACGCGATCATGTTTTATATAAAAATTAAATCATTAAATTCTGTTTTTTACTTATTTTTATTTCATATTGCTCGCGCACTTTTTATTTCCTAATTCAAAATGATTAAAAAAAAAACTTTTTCGATATCGTTTGTAACGATACTGATTATTAGAACTGAGGGCCTATTAGTCTCAATCTGGGATTTTTGCGTTGTCGATTTCGATAGTTGGACATTTGTCGAAATCTAAAATTTATTGAAAATATAATTGAATAATTTGAAAGCGATATTGTAATTTGAAAAAAGAAAAAAAGAAAACTAATAGTCCTCCATCCTAAACTAAATTCTGCTTTTGCCAGAATTTCATCAAAATCTTTTTTTTATTATTATTATTATTACTGAAAGAAAAAGAAAAGAAAATGAATAATAATCTGTATCGTTACAAGCGATATCGAAAAAGTTTTTTTTTAATAATTTTGAATTAGGAAATAAAAAGTGCGCGTGAAATAATATGAAATAAAAATAAGTAAAAAAATGAATTTAATGATTTAATGTTTTTGTTTTTCGGGGGCTGCTCATGCATATAAAAAATGCGTATTAAAACGAGTCGAAGAAGGAAGCGGAATATGTATTGAGTTATATTACGATAAATACGATATATAATATGATACGATATATTAGACCTATCGTCCAGGGTTAGTAGGCATTTTCGTTGAAAGAAATAGTTTGTTCGTTCGGTGCAACTTGCACATTAGTCCCGTGAGGTACAACTTTCACATTAGTCCCTTGAGGTACAACTTTCACTTTAGTCCCGCCAGGAACAACTTGCACATTAGTCCCCTTTAAATATAGTGACCAGCGAAGCTGGCAAAGCATTCGTTGATTCACTACCTCAATTGATTTTTATTAATTTTCTTTTCTTTTTCTTAAAAAAAAAAAAAAAAAAAAAAAAAAAGAAAATTATTTTGATGAAATTCTGGCAAAAGCAGAATTTAGTTTAGGACGGAGGACTATTATTTTTTTTTTTCTCAAATTATAACATTGCTTTCAAATTATTCAATTATATTTTCGATAAATTTTAGATTTCGATAAATGTCCAACTACCGAAAAATGATTTCGATAAATGTCCAACTATCGAAAAAGGATTTCGTTAAATGTCCAACTATCGAAAAATGACACCACAAAAATCCCAGATTGAGACTAATATAGTCCTCATTCCTAATAAACAAATAAATAAAAAAAAATCTGGAGTGACTCCACTCGACTTTCCGAACATTGAGTAACTAACAGTTTTGTAGATAAAATAAAGAAAGAGGAATTGCTAAACAAACAAAAGAGAGAAAACCATAATAGAGTGTTTTTTTCTCCATATATCACACGAGGTTTTATTTAACGCTACTGAACTTTGAGCCCTTAGATCATAATGATAAAGAATTTTTCGTTTTGTCCCTGTAAAAATCTATAGATGCTAGATTCACCAAAATGCTTATAGTTAGTGCAACAGTGATTTATAATATTCATACAAATTTTCAGCTCAATTGAATAAGGCGTTTAGATGCTATCGCACTTTTAAAAATTTGGTCTCATAGGCCATAATGATAAAGAATTTTTCTTTGTGTCCCTGTAAAAAAACTGTAGTGCTAGATTCACCAAAATCTATACAGTTGGTGCAAATGCGACCTATAACATGTGTACAATTTTTTTGCTCAGATTAATAAGGCGTTTAGACGCTATCACACTTTTAAAAATTTGGCCCCATTGGCCTTAATGATAAAGAATTTTTCTTTGTGTCCCTGTAAAAAAACTATAAGTGCTAGATTCTCCAAAATCTATACAGATTGAGTATCTGTGACCTATAATATGGGTATAAAATTTTTGCTCAATTGAATAAGGCGTTTAGATGCTATCGCACTTTTAAGATTTTGGTCCCATAGGCCATAATGATAAAGAATTTTTCTTTGTGTCCCTGTAAAAAAACTATAAGTGCTAGATTCACCAAAATCTATAGGGTTCGTACTATGGTGACTTACAATATACGTACCAACTTTCAGGTTAATCGAACAAAGCCTTTAGACGCTAGCGTGTTCACAAACATACACACATACACACATACACACATACACACATACACACACACATACATACATCATCGTAAAAATAGTGAAAACGGACTCAGGGGACCTCAAAACGTATAGAAACATCAAAATCTCGAATTCGGATTTTTGACATGATTACAATACTTTCCTCACTATAGTGTTCGGAAAGTAATAAATAAAAAAAATAAATAATAAATAAATAAATAAAAGGAAATAAAATAAAAAGAAAAATAAAAGAAAGAAAGAAAAAATATGCCAAATTTAGCGAGTCATTGCCAAAATTGCGAAATTTACAAAATGCAATGATGGAATGTTTGCTTGCAGGTGGTGGAAAAACTATTTTGCGGACCGTTGCGCAATGCAAAGTACTATGTGAGGGTGGACACGCAAACATAAACAGAATAAAAAACTATATTTTGTATACAGCTATCGTCGATCAAAAGAACATCCAGGTGTTTACAGTCTTTTGAAGTGTAAGCTGTTTGTTCTTTTATTGCTCGCAGGGAAAGTGCTTTATTTTTTAGCAGTCATTCACTTTTGTACGTATATGTCCGTACTTGGACAAAAAAAAGAGCTATTATTGTTTGATGTCAAGGTTAAAAATACTCAACATACCACTATTTATTCACTTATTTTATTATATAAAACACACGTTTTATTATATAAAACACATTAATTAAAAACTGAAGCCGCAAATCCATTGATATTTGTAAATAAAAAATATTTTATTTTTATTTCTGATACGTGAACATCAAGAACTTTAGTATCCTTCTATAATGCTTAACTTAACATTTAGAATATCTTAAAGCAAGTATTTCATTTAAATCACATTAAAAGTTGCATGTTGAACATTCTTTTTTATAATAAAGTAATGAATTAAGAAATCTTAAAAAGTACTTTGAGTGTTAAATTGTGAACCCAGTTGTTGTTCAAGGTAAAAACTTCTCCTGCAAAAGAAGGTCCCAAAAAGTGTCACTACACCCTATGCTTCCGAGCTGCGAAGGACCAAAATTGTGATGGTATGTCTTCGTACCAGTCCTATTGGTAATCCTAGATTACCCCAATTGCCCACTGAAGCATTTTAGAGTGCTGTTCAAACGATTCAGTTTCAATCTGACTGATTTTGCCAAAATAAACATTCATGTCAGACCTAAAATTTTTTCAACCTCAATATTACGGCGGCTACAGATCTTTATTTGGGTAAACACTATTTGAAATTAATTCACAATTTAAATATTTTAGGTATTTTTTTTTTATGATTTCTGAACATATTATAAGAAAGAAGATCATTTTCAATTTGCAGCTTTTAATTCGATTATAAGAAAAACATTCGACTTGAGTTGTCGTAAATATTACGTTGATCAGGATGGAATGACCCTTTAGCAATCTAAATATAATTCCTGATTCAAGGAGAAAAAAAAAATAATCATAGATTAGCATTTAAATTTTTCAATATATTATTTCTGCATAGAAAAAGCATACATATAGTAATTTATATAGATCTATCATTGTCATCATGCAAAAATTTTTGATTCCGAAAAATTTATTTGGCATCAGCCATATAGTGGTATTGAAACCGTTGAAACTCGACAATTGTAATAGAATAGAATGTTGATGAATTTTCAAAATGTCGAAATATTGCGCCTTTCAATTCTTCTAATAAATTTACGAAAAGAAATGGGATAAGTTATCATAAAAGTAAATTATATTTGACTAAATTATGAAAAATATCTTTTTTATAATCAGTTGCTTTGCTGTTATTATGAAATAAAAACTATTTTGATTTTCAGAGCTGCCAACCAAATCCGGCAAATTGTTAGTACCGCCCTTTTGCCTACACAACTTAATTTCTAGAGTAATTCTTTTTAAATATATTTACGATAAATGAAGAAAACAAATATTCTAAAAATTAAGTGGTGTAGAAAAAGGGGCGGTACTAACAATTTGCCGGATTAGGTTGGCAGCTTTGGATTTTTAATGGAATACGTTTTTTAAAGTTTGATATTTTTTAAGATTTTATATTAGATTTTATTTTTATATTCAAAATTCTTTTAAATACAGTTAGCAGCGACGTAGGTAAAGTACGTTAGTTTTAGTATATAAAAAGAGTTTAACTTTAAATATTAATAAATATAGTAAAAAATGAAAAGAAAAGAAAAGAAAAGAAAAGAAAAAGAAAAGAAAGAAAGGAAAAGAAAAATTAATTTGAAATTGTATCTGCAGTTTTTCATTCACCTTTAGTACATACATTTTTCATAAATTTTATTTTCTGTATTATCTGTGTGTATTCACTCGGAGGAAGACAGCCATATTGTGGACTTTTCTCCGAGTAAAAAGGAATCATTCTCCCCCCCCCCCCCCATCCCAATGATCAATCTATGTCTTATTACTATATCTATGAGAAAAAGGTTAGTAAAACTTTATTTTAACAGCAGACGAAAATATTTAACATTTAATCTATAATAAAGGAAAATAGATTGAATTGAAATACCTAAGATTAAATTCTGCTAATGATTAGTAAATAAGTAATCTAATTGCAAGAAAAAGTTTATACGATTTTGAATATTAGAAATATATTTAATTTTTTTTTTCGGTAAACCATAGTTTTACTTGCGAATACAAATATTTAAAAATACACATTTAGGTATTTTCAAGCACATTGTGTCTTTTGAAAATAGAAAGAAGCAGCTAAATTTAACTGAATTATGCAGCCAAAAAAATGTTTTTAAATTAAATTATGTTTAGTTAAATGAAATTAGTTAATTATACGCACACATATATGTGTGTGTATATATTATATATATATATATATATATATATATATATATATATATATATATATATATATAAACGAAACAGGCATATTGAAATATGAGGGAGTTTAAAACGCAAAATATTCATTTTTTGAAAGAGGGAGAAAATGTAATTTATTTTCGATTATTAGCAAGAAGCAAGAGAAATTGTAGATTTAATTCATAGATTTTAATCGTTAATTTATTACATATTTTAATCCATTACAAATATTTTTTCCTTCCTTTTGTGCCTACGGTTTTAAAACATATGTTAAGACTTTAAGAAAAAATATGATATTTTTTGTAAATTAGTTATTTATTATACATAATATATTGCTAATAATAAGTTACTAATAATAAATATTATCATTAACGGATACATAAGTTTTCAGATTTATACAGAAAACCTTCAGGATTTCATGGAACACATTAACATGCACTTACAAATTACCATACACAGCAAGATCGAAACTTCAGTAGCAAATACACCAGAGGATGTATATTTGGTTTCTGCAAAGAGATGTCTCTATTTACAATATTCAGTAAATGATTGCTGATTTTGACAATGCGCAAAATTGTCTCCAATTAGAAAGTTAATGTGGCAAGCAACTAATTACAAGCAAAAAATTAAAAAAGTTGCAAACAGTGTAAAGCTGCGCAGCCTAAGCTTTCTTAATTTAACAACCAAATGTGCTGAGAAACGGTCTTTGTATGTATTTTTGTAGTAGCCGTTGTCTGATTGCCGTTGTCCATTGCAATTTTCAACCTTAATTACAATACATTGAACAACAATGTAATATATAACAGTTATTCTAATACTATGTAGTAAACAGCTCTATCTAATCACTGTCAGAAAAGTGTGTTTCCCTGTTTGATATTTGACGATATTTTAGTCTGATTATTTCTTGTCTAGGTGTGCTTCAACATACCAAGTAGGTCTAATGCATCTGTTTAAAAAAATATGTATACATATCATGTATCTATATTTAAAAACTTAATTAGAGAAAATAAAATTCGATAAAAAATTCGAAAAATTAAATTTTAGAATTGCGTCGTTAGATTTCGATAAAGTCCCAACCATGTAACGTTAAATATATATATATATATATATATATATATATATATTAGTTTTGGTAACATTCTAAATATTATTTATTTTATTATTTTTAAAACTTATCACATTATTGCAACTTATTTCTTCATTGCCACTGTGGCAAAAAGGTCTAATTTTTTTCCTTAGTGCTTAAGAAATATTCAGTGTATGCAAAATTAAAAATAAATCTTTTTTTTTCCTTTTCAGGTGGCAACACAGTCCGGACATTCAACGTCTCCGTTATGGCTTGTCGACTTTTGGCGTAACAATATAGAAAAAGTTGCAGGTGCTGTCAACTATTGTAATTATCATGTAGTTAAGGTAAAACGCGTTGGAGCCCACTGGTTCCCGTTCGAGTCCACTTGCTTTGAATAAAAAGGAATATGGCAGACGCTGAAATCACGGCAGGCGTTATTTTGTGAAGTAGAGCATTGTTTGTTATTAAATTGTTTTGTTTTTTGTGAAAGATGGCAGCCTTAAAGCCAACGTAAATGCAATAATTTGTTTCAAAATAACTTTTTTTTTCTGTCATTATACTCATGTGTGATTATTTATAAATTTATGTGCTTTACAAATATGGCGGTTCTTTAATAGTTTTTAATTTTTTTTTTTTTTTTTTTTTTTTTTTTTTTTTTTTGGGCCGCGGTAGCCCAGTCGGTAGAGCGCCGGCCTCGTAATCGGAAGATTGCGGGTTCGGTACTCGAGCCGGCCAAAGACCGTCGTGTACGTTAATGGTGGCTGGTGCACGTAAAATCTGTCGTGGCCGCAAAGTCCTCCATGTTCCCATCAAAAATTATACCTCTGGGGGTTACCGAAGCGGGAGAGCCATCCCTTCCGTGGAGGATCAAAATTGTGATGGCATGTCTCCGGACCACCTCTAGGGGTGTGTCCCAGACCGTCGCCAATTGCCCATCTGCGCAGCATTAGTGCGACGTAAAACCCATTCACCTTTAATAGTTTTTAAGGTTTGTGTGTTTCTGTGTGTGTGTTCCTTATAAGTGGAGAAATGATTTCGAACAGATATTAACAGAAATTGTTTTTATTTGCTTTATGCATAATGCAATTTTGATGTATAAAGTATAAATTTTTTTAACCTTTTCGGTCTCAGTTATGACAATTGGAATCATAACAATTACGATTATTTTTCTCCACCTAATTCTCCCATGGATATCGCAGGAACAGCATTATATAATCTACACACATTCCTCTAGCAAAATATATGCATACAATCCAACCTCTCTGTATCGAACTCGCGTTACAATGAGCATTTTCAGCTGTGGCAACTGAGCACTTTATGTAACTAATGTTTATTTAAATGGCTGTTGGGAAAACTAATGAAAAAAAAAAGAGAAAGTTCACTTATGGTGAACTAAAATGTCCCTTTTACAGATTTTTTTTTTTTTTTTAAGTGAACTTATTCATTAGACAAAAATCCTGAAAAATAGCATTTTTTGCAACAGGGCGCTACTCCCAGCCTTATTTCTTACTAGAGGAAGCAGTTGGCTATGTGTATTTTAGAAATTTAGGAAAATTTTAGCATGTCTGATAAGCCTTTTAACACATAGCATAGAAACTTTGTTTATCAGTAAGATTATTTTATACTGACAGAAACATTTGAATCTAAAAGAAAATTTGTTTATTTCTTCTAGAATAGACACCTACCTGCTGAAGAAGAACGAAGTGTTCAATTTTAATTAGTTAAAGTTCCGCTCTTGCTAGAAAATTTGTACATATCTGAACATATCCGATTGTACAGAATTTGGATGCACATATCATATAAAGATATAAAGATGTTTAATTTTCATTTATTTTAGTAATGAGATTATAATACTTCATTAGTTAAGAGGGATAAAATATATCTGTAATAATCTATGTTTTAGAAAACATTTATATATATTAATTAAATGAAACAAGAACGAAAAATCATGCAGTACACATTGATTATTAACACTTTCCAATTGTACGTGCAGTCGGTAACAAAAGTGTCCGAAAACTCGCAAAAATTCCTATGTAAAAAAAGTACAATTCATGCGGTTTTGTTAAATAAATCCTTATCGAACCATATAACGGAGACGAACCATATAACTAAGAACAGGATTCGACAAGGATTTATTTAACAAAACAGTATGAAGTGTACTTTTTTTACATAGGAATTTTTACTAGTGTTCGGACACTTTTGTTACCGACTGTACTTGTTGTATCATATAACTTTCAATATTTTTTGCCTACGGTATCACACAATAGACAGACAGAAGCACTGAAAAGTATACAGATAGACTAATTGAATTTAAAATCATTCATATACATTATTGGAAAGTGTTGAAAAGGCTTAACACAAAAGAAAATGCAGCCGTTAGATAATAATTGCAGCCCTTAATGTATCTGAATATTCTAGTGTAGCCCTGTAAGTCTGAAGGTTAATCATATCACATATTCTATACAAAACATTATGTTAGAATATTAACAATACATAAAAATTTCTTTATGATTTTTACAATAGAAAGTTATTTAAATGTGATTTTTAAAAATATCTGTCCTAAAACTCAATGTATTGGCATATTTTTCGTTCTCCATGTGCCCAAACTAGTTGTACAGGACCTATTAATGTCATTTTAAATAAGTAACATCCCATTGTGAACTTGACTAATATATAACATTTTTTTAAAATTCTGAAAATATTTAAGGACATTTAGGACGGGAGATAGACAGATAGAAAGAGACAATCGAACAGACAGATACATAAATTGAAATCATATCCACACTTAAAAATTGTTAGAAAGTATTAAAAACGCTTAATGTAAACAAGAGTAGAATTCCAGCAAATTTTTATTAATAGCTCTTAATGTAACTGAATATATTTGTGTGGCCCTGTAAATCAATTGTTAGTTATACTATATTCGATAAAAAGCCTTCTTTTGTGCATATGAATAATATATTTCAATTCACTTTGTGCAAAGTAAAGTTATTAAAATTTGTTTTATAGAAATACCTCTCACAGAACACAATGCTTTGGAATACTTTCGAGTGTCACTGTACACAAACCAGCAGTGGTATTTAAACATTTTACTTAGGAAATATCCGATAGTGAACTTGAATAACATATTTCAATATCGTGAAGATTTGAGTACAGTAAAGGTATTAAAATATCGTTTATAGAAATATCTCCCTTAGAACACAATGTTTTGTAATACTTTTGGGTGACCCTGTATACAAAATGGCAGAGGTATTCACTTCATTTTCAACAAGGAATATCCAGTAGTGAACTTGAACAACATATACTAGTTTGAAGAAATTCTATATGAGAATTAGAGCGCGGACAGAGAGACAGACACATACAGAAACTGAAATCGTATTCCCACTTAAAAATTGTTAGAAAGTGCTAAAAACGCTTAGGGGAAGCCGGGGTAATAAGAGACAAAAGGGGTAATAAGAGACAATATTAATAAAATCTATACTATTAATCTAAATAACTTGAAATAAATGTCTCGTATTGATTTCATTAAATGGACTCCTCTTGATTTTTTAGGTGATTTTTGAACTTAATTTTTTTGTTAAATTCTTTTTTTAAATTTTCATTAAATCCTTGTCTCTAATAACCCCACGCGGGGTAATAAGAGACCAGGCTTGTAACTGTCCATATATAGCAATGTAAAATCATGTGAGATAATTAATGATATCTGGAAACAATTCTGAATCAGCCAATAGTTTTAAATTTTTATTATTTACATCCATTCAAAAAATATGTTTTCTCGAAAATTAACTGTCATAAATGTGTTTGTGAAATTCATTTCTTTTAATATTAGTTCCTAAATAATATAATATTGTACTTAATGATAGTTCTACGTAATCAACATAACCTAGGGATTAACCAAAAACATCAATATAATTTCTAAAATGGGCAGAAAATATTTTACCCATTTTCTAAAGTGTAGTCGAAAATAGGCAAAAAAGACGTATCTTTGAAGTGTATACAAGCGAACAAAATGTTATAAAATATTTTTTTAGTAATTATAAATGAACTTCTTTATTATGTAATGAAGTATTAATGACTAAATACTAACTTATACACATTCTAAACATAAATTTACATAGTCATATCAACTAAATATGGTCTAGCCTAATGAGTGAAACTGCTTTTTGATTTAAAGTGAAAAAAAAAAATGTTCTCTTGGTAAACTTAGACTGGGCCTAACACTAGGTAAACTCTTCGTAAACTAGTCAGGCAGAATTAACAGGAACTACAATTGGGGGGGACAAAGGAATTAACAGTGGGGGTAATGAGAGACTCATGTCTCTTATTACCCCCACAAAAAATAAAAATGGGGTAATAAGAAACATGCCTAGAACACGTAAATAAAGAATGCTTTCAAGGTTTTAAAAAATTGTACATCAAAAGTCATAGTCTTGGTCAAGAGGTTACACATTAATAAATCCCAAACATCTTACTTACAAGAAAAAATAAAGAAAAATTTAGAAAAAGTCACGAACTTTCAAAGTTCAAAGTGAAGGTTTTTTTTCGTCGTATAAAAATAATTCAAAATATGTTATAAACTTTTCAATAAGTGTATTATAGTAAAGAATACACATGATACTTAATATTACATATTTTTAATGCTGTCTAAGTATATTTTTTGGTGGGTTTTTTGACTGCGTCTCTAAAACCCCTGTCTCTTATTACCCCGGCTTTCCCTAATCTAAACGAAAGTGGAATTCCAACAAATTTTTATTAATATCTCTTAAAGAAACTAAATATTTTTGTGTGACCCTGTAAATTTAATACTCATCATACTACATTCTATAGAAATAATTCTTTTGTGCATATGAATAACATATTTCAATTTCATTAAGCTTTTAAAAAAGTAAAGTTATTAAAATTTGGTTCATAGAAATACTTCTCATAGGACGCAGTTTTTTGGAATACTTTCGAGTGTCTCTTTATACAAGCCAATGCTGGTATTTACTCCATTTTACATAATTTTACATAAGAAGCATTCGATAGTGAATTTGATAATATATTTGTGTACAGTATAGGTATTAAAACATGGTTTATAGAAATACTTCGTGTAGAACGCAATGCTCTGAAAAACTTTCGGGTGCCTCTGTGGACAAACCAGCAGGGGTATGCACTCCATTTTAGCATTTTGCAACTTTATTCATTACGTTACTTCTGTACCTTTATAATCTATGTATTTGGTTCTGTTCTTGCACTTCATTTTTATGTATTCTATATGTACGTATGTTTCTTTTTCTTTCTTTTTTTTTTTTTTGTGTGTGTGTGTGTGCTTTGCTTTTTCTATTTCTCTTTCTTTGTTTTTGGATTTTCTGCAATTGTCTGTTAACTGCTTACCTCTGTAAGCCTCATGTTGTACTCTGTGGTGCATGAGGAGACGATGATAAAAAAAAAAAAAAAATCCGGTAGTGAACTTGAATAACATATATCAGTTTCAAGAAATTTCATAGGTATTTACGGGAGTTAGAGCGTGGACAGACAGACGGGCAGACGAACAGACAGACAGATACAAAAATTAAAATCATATTCACACTTAAAAATTGTTAGAAAGTGTTAGAAACACTTAATGTAAACGAAAGTGCAATTCCAGCAAATTTTTATTAATATCTCTTAAAATAATTGAATATTTTTGTGGGGCCCTGTACATCTAATGCTAATCATACTATATTCTACAGAAAGCAGTGTCCCTTACACAAACCAGTGCTGGTATTTACTCCATTTTATATAAAAAAACATCCGATTGTGAACTTGAATAACATATTTCAATTTCATTAAGATTTGTGTGCAGTAAATGTATCAAAATATGCTTTATAGAAACACCTCACATAGAACACAATACTTTGGAATAATTTCGGGTGTTCCTGTACACAAATCATTAGAAGTACTCACTTCATTTTTAATAGGGAACATCCAATAATGAACTTGAATAACATATATCAGTTTCAAGAAATTTCATAAATATTTAAGTTAACGCGGACAGACAGATAGACAAACCGAAGTCATTAACACTTTTTAACCTTGTTGGAAAGTATTAAAAAGAAAATATGAAAAAAAAAAAAAAAAAAAAAGAAGAAGAAGAAGGAGAAGCATGTTATATCACATACATAAATAATGCATTTAAAAATTCTTTCAATCTGCAAATATTTCTTTAAATAATTTGTATAATAACTGGAAAGCAGGCAAAATAAAAAGTTTTTTTTCCCCCCCCATCTTAACAAAGCTTTTCTGGGTTTAAATCACACCGCCTCATTAAAATCTGCTGCTAAAAGAATTTTACAGACAGCAAAACGCTTTAAATGCCCTCCTTCGCATGTTTTTAAAGACATTCCATTTTTTTTTTTTTTTTTTTTTTTTTTTTAAACTGAGATAAAAATACTTTTGAACGAGAGTATGCAAGACACCTTTAATGTATCGATTCTAAAACATTAAATTATAACTTTTTATAAAATATATAAACACAATCAATGAAAAAAAAAAAGTAAGTTTTTTACGCATTTTTAGATGTTTATAATTACAAGGACAGTCAGGATTTTGTAAATCGCGAACGAATAATTATAGACCAATATGAAAATATGTTAACTGCGGGACTGACCTGAGTTCGTATATAAACTCCGAAACTCTCTCGAACAGACATCAGCCGAAATGGCTCGAGGAAAAGAACTTACAGAGAGTGAAGTACGAAGAGTACGTGGAACAGGAATGTCAATTCGCTGTATTGCTATAGAAATTCGAAGATCTAAAACTGCAGTAAAAAATGTAATCAAATGTGGAATTGATGGTTCGGTACAGGTACAAAAGAGATCTTAAGCAAAATCAAAGCTATCTCATAGAGATCGAAGGCGCGTCATCCAACTTGCTGCCTTAAAAAAAAAAAAAAAAAAAAAAATCTGCTGCTGGAATTCCATGTCATTTTGAAGATAAAGTTTCCAGGCCAACAATCACACGTGTTTTAAATAATTACGATTTCACGAAATATGCCAAAATGAATAAAAAGCCAACATTAATTGATAAATATAAAAAGATGCGAAGAGAAACTGTGCTAGAATAGATTACAGACAACGTGGACTGGAAAAATGTTATAATTTCAGATGAGAAACGTTTTAATTTAGATGGACCAGATAGTTTGAACTGTTATTGGCACGATCTCAGAAAAGCGAAAGACATCAGATGGAATTGGCGTTTTAAAGGTGTATCTTTGATGCTGTGTGGAGCAGTTTCAACAAACGGCAAAACAGATTTAGTAGTTGTGCCCAATATTATGAACACTGAAGTGCATTTAAAAATCTTAGGTGTGCAACTTTTAGCAAACTGTGCACCATTTTTCATTTTTCAACAAGATGAAGCTGCTTGCAACACTTCTAGAGCAGCAAAACAATGGTTTGAAGAACGAAATATCAGTGTATTGGCGTGGCCAGCGAACTCCCCAGAACTAAACAGTATGGAGAATGTCTGGTCTTATGGTCTTATCTTGTAAGAGAAGTGTATGAAAAGGAGAGTCAGTACAATTCCTTTGAAGAGATAAAGGATAACATCTATACAGCATGGGATAGTATTGATCCTGACTATTTTAAAAAACTTGTTGCAAGTATGCCAGAGGGAGAATAACCCAATGTCTCACAATGAAAGGAGGTCCCACAAACTATTAACTTAAAGAATAACTGCAAAAAAGGAAGAAAAACGTAACTGTCCTTATAATTGTGAACATCTTTAAACGGTATTTTTTGTCTGTATTTTTATTTTACCAAAAAGGAAAATGATAAAAAGTTCTGCATAGACATATTAATGTAGTTTCAGTTCATAAAAATGATATTTTCCCCTCATAAAGTGTCCATTGTTTTGTTAAATTAAAATATCTAGTGTCCTTATACTTATGAGAACCAGTGTACATCTGTCTTAATGTATATAGATAAATCGGTGGATAGCCAATAGATTAGTAGATAGATAAACATATCAGTAAAATCTTTTTGTTTTAGTAGTTTGAGAGAGCAGAGAACATACCTTTTGTGAAAGAACAAATCCGATTACATATTAAGCGGATTAATTTTTTAGGGAAATATACTTGGTGTTAAAAAAAAAAAAAAAAAAAAAAAAAAAATCAAATTAATCAAGGAAAGGGAGAAATTTTCTCTCTCTCTCTCTCTCTCTCTTTTTTTTTTTTTGACATAAGTTCTTTGTAAATGTTTCGTCTTATATTTTCTGCATGCATAAATTACATTAGTAATTTTTTTTTTTACTAGTTTTCTTTATTTATTGTATTTTCTTTATTTATTTTATTTTATTTATTTATATTTTGTATAAAAATTTGCTTTGAAAATTTTTTCGATACTAAAAAGTAAAAAATAAATAGGCGTATATAATAATAATAATAAATGAATTATATATATTAGTTATACATTCATGCAGGTAAAGTCTGTAATTTGGGTGTGTTTTAAAAGAAAAAATTACACATGGGCGAAACTGGATAAATAACTACGAAGGTTTAAAAAACAAAACACAAATAAGAAAAAAAAAATCTATTTCAGTATCGTTCTCAACTATTGCCATTTTCCGCCTGCTAAAAAAGAATGATACGGAACCTGCTGCGAAAAGAGTGGACTAGAAACAAGCCGTACGTCATGTGTCAAAAGATAACCGCACTTTTCGGCAGACACCTGTGAATTCGCTTTAAAAAAAATTTAGATGAATAGCATGTCTCTTACAGTGTTTTAGCACTTAACATGTTTTATGGAAGCTGGCAGATAGTAAGTATTTTTCGTAGTTTCGTATAATAAAGATTGTGGGGTAAAAAAGATAGAAAGTTCTAACGAAGAAAAAAACAAATCGTTCCGCAACCGTGACGGTTGGAAGATAGCAGATCGCTGAAATGAATGTTCTGTGTTCTACGTGAATTATTATTTGTTGGAATTAATAAATGAAACTTGTCCAGGTTCATTCATCGTTGTAAGAGATTAATCTTAACAATATTTTTTCTTTCATTATTTCATTCTATCTTTTTTAGTTTTTTTTTTTTAAATGTAAAGTGCTGTAAAACATTATGACAAACAAATTCTCTTATCATGTTTAAAAGGTAATGCACGTTTTGAATTACAGGTGTGACCAGGATTACAGCTGTTATTATCAGAATTCATTTATTTCAATGTAACGTAATAGTATTATCAGATGTGATTTATAACAAAAATAATTAGTTATAAAATAAATAAATAAACCACAATTAAAGTCACGCGTGATTAAAATGAGATTTCTTCTTTTTTTGTAAGTGTAGTTTAAAAGAAATTCGGAATACGGGAATTTGAATGAATGCAGTTTGAAATATAATAGCTCAAAAAAAATGATGAAATATTTGAAAAAATTAAGAATTATTGAATTACTCATCAAACATTATAACGATTTTAAGGAATTTTATTATTATACTAATTTCCGTCTTTTTCTTTATATGCCATTCATTTGTTTATCTTTTTTTACAAGGAAAAAAAAAAAAAAAAAAAAAAAAAACACTTATTTGCTTGAAATAGGCAGAAAATCATTTCACAGAAAAATCATATGACCTTATTAAATTTTCAAGTAAAATCATACTTCAAATGACTTCGACTAGTTCCTGGTGCTCTTGTTAAATTTATTATTATTATTATTATTATTATTATTATTATTTGTATGTGTATGCTATTAAATAAATGTATATTTGATTCAAATGCTCGGTGTGCATTTTAAGCTGCGTTATGAACAGTTTTGCTGAGCTAAATTTAAGTACACTTTTCTATGTGTGTAGTACAATTTACAGATAATATACAAAGATACTCAAAATTAGTGGAATAGGTTTTAAAGAGTAGTTTGTGCTAAAATGTATCTTAAATAAAGCTGTTACTAAAACTATATTTAATGTACACACGAATTAATGAAGTGCTCTACCTAACATTTTGCATCTTTAAACTTTAATAATATATTTATGGCAATGTAATGTAATTGAAAGTATTAGGAGTACGACACCATATTTTTGTTCTATGTATAACTTTATATAAATTATACGAGAATTAATTTAATTTTTTGTCAAGTAGTATACATAAAAAGGTAGTGCTTATGTGTAGTATACAATAGTATTTAAAAAAATATGTAGATATGCATATCACTCTCTGTGCAAAAATATAATTATTGCAAAAATTCTGTATATATATATATAAATCCATTTTCTTGTCAGTTAATATTTCAATTACTTATTTTTTTTTTTAAATAATGTACTTATTTTCTAATGTAATTTTTTTATATGAGATCTTTGGTTATTATATTTCTTCGTATTTTATTTTATTTTATTCTAAAGACGAAATCAATTTTCCAGCTTTTTGTGCTCTGTGTGCATTTTGAAAAATCATACTTTCAAATTGTGTTTTCGGGTTGAATGCAGATGTATGAACTATTTTAAATATTTTAATACATTTTTCTTGTTAAAGAGTTCAATTTTTTTCACCCACCCGGAAACCTGCTTTATAGGAATGACTTTTGGACGATTAACTTTACAACCAATTTATCTTTGTCAATCCAGTTCCTAATCTCACCATTATGTATTAAATAGTTTATTTTTTAATCAGCATCTGTGTCCTGTCGCTTCGACTGCCCTTCTCAGAGGATTAGTATCCGATTATATACGTATGAACGGAAACTGGAAGGACGTAATTATAAAGTTATAGACGGGGTCACCGCGCACTAACATCCCTTTATTTTCAGGGGCTCATCACTGTCTGCCCACCCTGACCTTGTTCTATTTCAAAAAACTCAGAAAGATCCATGACCTAGATATTCTTATAGAATAGGAGCACCCTCTTAGAAGATGGATCATAAAGCCAGGACATGTGCATGATCTCTAAATTTGTATTTGGGTATTTAGATTTTTTGTTGGTACAGTGGGTTTTGACAATATGTTTTTCGTTGCATACGGAAATAAGTACGATTGTAGGTATGCGCAGTGTCCGGTTTACTGAGCATATTATTTGAAAGCTTCTGTGTTTTCGATTTGTGTATGAAACGACTTTCTTGCTACATTTATTTAATATATATATCGAAGGGGAAAAAAAAAAAAAAAAAAAAACAGAAAAGCTTGTCTTTATGATTTGAGTTTTCTAACGTAATATATATGAGAAATATAAAAATCTTAAGTGTTCTTTTTTTAATTGTTGTTATTTATTTCATGCTTAAAATATATTTTTCAAACTCTGTTCATATTTTTATCGCAAAATCTAGTAATTACTAATGTTGTTAAAAATGGGGACGAGCAATTGATGCAAACATTAAATAATCAAATAAACAGTTTAATATAAATTGCCCTCGGATATTATCATTATTATTTAAATGTCCCAGTTAATATCTTATTGGAGAATTAACAATTAATAAGTTTAAGGTGCTTCAGTATATTAGGATACATTATGCTCTGATGAGAGGTATTTCTCAAAATCATATTTGAAATTTTTTATACCCCAGAAAAAATATCCAAATTCGAACACATTATCCGTATCCACAAAAGTGTATTTTCCATAAATTATGGTATGAGTAGAATTAAGGTTTACAAGGTAACACAAAAATATACGGATACATTACAGAAAAAAAAAAAAAAGAAAGAAAGAAAGAAAATTGATCAAAGTCCATTTTAATTTGTATAATGTGTATTCAACGGTTTCGTTTATTTTTTGCACACTGGAACTAGTATTTAAACCAAAACCTACGGCTTAAAGTGGATTATTCGAATTATTACGAATATCTTGCTTTCACCAGGATTCGAATTCAGCATATGATAACTGAATGTTAGAGCCCTAAACATTCAGCCACCTTATGAGCTATGTGTATTTAACACTTTCAAACAAAGTTAAAAAGTGTTCATGGTATCAGCTCTTATATCTCGTTTTCAGTTTGCCTGTTCGTTTTTCTATGTAAAGTTACTTTTTACGAATACACAATCCTAGGTCCCTAGCTCAGAAACTGGCCTTAATCCCTTACAACAATAACAATTATTTCACCATCTTTATACTCCACTAAATACAACAAGATTAACGAACTTTTTCGGTTGCAATAAACGATGTTTCTTCGGAAAGATGATATGATTAACATTAATAATTTGTTTTCAAGAACGCATAAAAATATTCCAATTTCTTATTTGAAAGCTCTGGATGAGCGATTTTTTTTGTTTGTGTTTTACACACTTACCAAATATACTTAATCGTATTTTTTGGCTTAGCATATATGATGTAATCATAAGTATTGTTGCGAAGTGTTTTACATGTGAAATGCATGATTTTCTTTCTTTTTCATTATCTCTTTTATAAAAATTTATAGCAAACGTTTAGTTTGAATTTTTTAAGATTATAATTATATTATTCAGCTACAAATAACTCAAATATATATGTAAATCAATCTGCATAAAATGAATATACACATTATACATAATAATTTGTTTTGAAAATGATTCTTATGATTTCCTATGTATTTTAATTGTTCTGTTATCAGAAGTTTGTCTTAATAAAATTTTATAACATCTACTGTCAGAGACAGTTTCTTAAATGTTATTAAACCGATGTAATTTATACTGAAGATTAATTCTATATCCCAGGCTACTCGTTATAAATACGGATCCTGTTCCATAACCGATTATAGTATGTAACTTAATTTGTATTCAAAGAAGAGATTTAAAACTCACATCATACAGAAAATGTCTTTTCTTTGTATTTCTATATTTTTATTATCTTGATGAGCAGTACTGGAAGCACGCCTATCATTGAAATTTTCTCCAAAATTAATGCTTTTCGTTGAAGCTATTTATCCGTCTTTTGAAGCAATTCATTTACCCGGCATTTTGTGACAGATAGAACGTCCTCAACTATAAACTTATCCTCTTCATCTGACGTTCTTCATGACGCCATTTATAAACGTAATTACCGTATCGAGGGAATCTTCACATTCATCCACAAATTTTTTAGTCATGGCCCCGAAGACACCAATTGCACCAAATTCACCTCGCCCGAGCCCACCAACAAAACACATACTTCAAGCACCCTGACCACCCGGCTCGCCACGACCCTCTCTCCCAAAGGTGAGGACATTTTTAATGTCTTTACAAGCACCGCAGTAACTTATACTGCAGCGATAAGAACACAGGTACGTACATACTTTATAAAACACTGCTCAGTCTAAATTAAAAGCCATTTGTATTCAGAAGGTAGACTAGTCTGGGAATCATTGATAAAGTCTTGCTTAAACATGGTTTATGCCGGTGTCTGCGTTCGTGACCAAGTTGTTTGGATGTTTTTTCCGATTCTTCGGCTAAAGAAGAAAGAAGGCGAAATTTTGACTGGGGTATGATGTCGGTAATTTGTTGATGGCGAATAACAAAAGAAAAAAAAATTAAAATGAATAAAATAAATAAAAATTAAAATATGTATCAAGAATTAATGTGTATCACCTGTAGCATAACTTTATACATTTACTGAGCAATTTTTACATTTTAGCCAAAAGTAAGAATCACAAGGAATAAGAATATTCTTAAATTATAACGTTTTTATCTAAATGCAAATCTTACAGTAGTTTTGGAGAAAAAAAAATGCCTCACCTCTTTTTTTTTTTTTTTTTTTTTTTTTTTTTTTAAATAAAAACAATGTTTTATGAAAGTCTGTTAATGTACAGTTTCAGTGATGTCACAGCTTTTCCCAAGCATCAAGAAAGAGTCGCTCTATGGTTTTTTTGTAAAGTCTTAGTCACTTTGGCGGTTTCTTCTTGAAAATTAATGTTGATATAAGACATTTATAATAAAAAAATTAAAAGAATAATTCATAAAGAACTATTATGATAATTCTAATTATTTTGTTCGTCGTTTGAAACTCAGACTGGCAGAGACAATTTCTTAAATGTTTTTAAACCGATGTAATTTAAACTGAAGATTAATTCTATATCCCAGGATACTCGTTATATATACGGATCCTATTCTATAACCGATTATAGTATGTAACTTAATTTGTATTCAAAGAAGAGATTTAAAACTCACAACATAAAGAAAATGTCTTTTCTTTGTATTTCTTTATTTTTATTATCTTGATGAGCAGTATTGGAAGCACGCCTATCATTGAAATGTTCATCATTTGACACATGAAAATCATGTGTCAAATCGAAGTCACGATAGCTTTAATACGATTCATTTTCTACGTCATTTAACTTAAATAAGAGTCACAGAAGTAACCCTTTTGTCATGGTTATTATGCAATAAAATTGCACGTTTATTGATTTATATGCAAATAAAAAGGCTTCTTAAATATGATAATATCTTATGTGATAGTTCCAAATCTTTTCGTTCATATACCTGTAAGTGACCTGCCATTTAGTTTGATTTTTATCTAGAAAACTGCATAATCACATTAACTATATGAAACTTTATTATATACATGCATTAATGTGTTCCATGCATTATAACTGTAAGAAAAATTCTAATTATTTATAAACCGTAAAATTGTGGTAAAGTTATGTATGTAAATCCCGTTTATTTTTATTTTTATTTTTATTTTTTTAATTTTCCTTAAAATGCTCGCATTGTATGCAATTATCGTAAGAAAATTGTGATAATTAGATAATTGCTTATATATAGTTGCGATTTAAATATAAAAGTTCACTTTAATATTTTTCGATAGTATTCGTTTAAAAACTGTCATCCAGTAAGCATACATATTGAAGTTCATGGGTAAGGTGTTGTCGCAAGCACAAGAGACAATGACCCGAAACATTGCTCTGCTGAAGGCAGCGAGGACCCGGAGCGAAATTTTTAACTATTTCAATCATTTTCATTTCCAGTTCCTGTTTGTAATGTGGTATAAAAGTAATGATTCTTAATAATAATAATAATAATAATAATAATAAATACAGTGACCAGCGAAGCGGGAAAAGCCTACTAATTATTTATAAATCGTAAAATTGTGGTAAAATTATAAATGTAGATCACGTTCATTTTTATTTTTATTTTAAATTTTCCTTGGAATGCTCTCGTCGTATGCACTCGCAAGAAAATTGTAATCATTATTGTATTTACTAGATTTATATCATTCATGAAATTTTATCGTTAACCAAACAAAACGAAAAACGCAAAATATTTATTGATTAGCATGTATATTTAAAAAAAAAAAAAAAAAAAAAAAAAACTTTTAGTTTTCGAAAAAGTTATAAAAAGCTTGAAATATTACAAAAGTTTTTTTGATGTATAAGAGAAACAATAATTTAAAATGATTTTTTTATTTTTGTACCAAACAGTGAGGGATTTCAATTTATTTTTGTTTATATGTATGTTACTACATCTTTATTTCCATACTGAAAGATACTGCTGTTAATTTAACGTCTATTGTAAATTTTCGAGAACTTTGTACCTACAGCGTCTGTGAGAAACTTTTTCTACGTTTCCTTCCATAGCGAAAGCTCTCCCAATGATACTCTATATTTCTTTTATGATTTTATTTTCAGTTATCCGCTTGATAAAAATTTCCCCCCATTTGGTTTATAAATATTAATTTTTTAATGTATTAAAATTCTGCTTGATTGTGTCGTTTTGTATGAGATTTTCTCAAATATTCTTCGCATTGATTGAATTGATTACATATTTGAATAAATTGTTTATATATATATATATATATGTAAGCATTTTGGTAAAATATGTTTGATATGTTTTCTGAATCTAGTAAATTTGATTACTATATCTACATTCTATTTATGTACGTTACATAGACTCAAGTGTCTATTTTTGCTGGTTCTAGAATGACATTTCAAAAGACTGTGTGCTTCTTTCGGAGAATACGATAAAATTTCTAAACGATCAAATTCAATAGACTTATGATAAGATAACAGAAAAACTGCATAAATTAGCTAAAAATTTTAGCATCTGAACAATTCAAACAATTTAATGCGATAATAGATGGTAAAATTAATTATTTTTTTTCTATATTCTAAAGCTTTTTAAATCACGTTCTGTGATGAAATCTAATAATTTTTATCCACAAAGCGCATTTTAACGCATTTTAAGAACGAAAAGTAGGTTTAGAGATAAGGTCTCTTTTATGGAGAAAAAAATTGCAAAATAATACCTAATTTCAAAATGCTCCATGCAAATTCTAAGTTGTTTTAAATCTCCATTTTTTTTTACTTAGCGTTTTTTGTGTGTAACTGAACACATTTGAGTATTTATTTTTTATATCTCAATTACAGAGTCAATTATATATATATATATATATATAATTTGAATAATTTAATACCTTTGTAACACTATGCAAACAAAAGATAGATGAAAATACCAACATATAATTAAATTTTAAATGAGATTTATTTCGAATAAAATTATTGTCACGAATTTAATTTGAGTACCAATGATTAGTAAAAACAAGTTAAAGTACTTAAGCAGAAGAGAAATGACCCAAACAACACATAAGCCTAACGATGAGATAATAGTTTGCAAAAACCATTAAAGTAATAGAAACAGTCAACATTTTATAGAAAAGAGAAAAGGATAAAATTACCAAAGAGATCCGATAAAAGGAAAAAAAAAAAAAAAATGAATTCATGAATTGAAAATTGGAATTTTAAATGCTAAAAAATAGAAATGTTCACTCATCAGGAAACTTGCATTTCTATCAGCAGAGTGCAAGACTTCGGAAAACTGTATAGCTAATTCAAGCCAATATACAGCTCAAGTCTCTATCTTGCAACAAAACAAAATAAAAAAAGGAAAATAGATTAAACAATAACACAAACCAAAATTGATATACAAGGAATAAGTATTTTTAAGAAATCCACATGTTAAACGATACATACGGAGATAGTAGAAATAAACAGGTTGCCAAACGAACATTAGTAAAAAGAAAAGATTAAAGGTAAAGAAACGATTAATCGATTTAGGTGTTACTGAAATGCAGTAATTGAATTATATATATATGTATAAAATTAGAACTTTTCATGAATTTCTGTCTTGCCATGAATCTGAGAGTTCGTAATAAAGAAAATAATTTCTTGATTTGAAAATGAATATCCAGTTTTGTCACAAAAGCACTGGTTAACATTTATACAAATTTTTAAAAACGGATTGGAAGAAAACAAATTCGCATAGAGTATTATAAGTAACTAGTTATTCCCGAAATGTGGAATCCCGAAAAAATACAATTTAAAGTTTAAAATTTTGTAAAAGCTTTTAAATAATGTTTGAGTAGTTGTAAAATGGTATTATTTTAAAAGTATTATATATAGCTTCATAATAGTGACTATCTAGATATTTTTAATTGCATTGATTTTATAACAATTTTTCATCGTGTTTTGCTCCCAAGATTTCCTAATGTAATGTATATTTTTGAACACGGTAGTTTCCAAACGATTTGAATGTTTTTAGGTCGCCAGAGCGAATTTTTGATGTTCTTGAAAAAATGGGAAAGTCAGTGAAGTTATTCCAATATATATCAATGAGGGTGATTTGGAGGGATTTTTTTTAAATTTAATAATCACCACTAAATTTGAAGAATATGATATAATATGATAGGCGATTAGATTAATGTACAATTAGTGAAACATCATAATAAAAAAAAATTAGTGATGGATATTGAAAATAAAAGTCCCTACATGTGTATATATACATAATTTTAAAAATACGAAATATTTAATCCTTAGTACGATTTTCTTCCCTTTATATTAATTTTAAATTGAATGAAATAATTTGACATAGGAGCACCCATATTATCCTTATTAATTTTGATATTTAAATTTATTTATTTATCTTTTATAATTACTGGGGTGTTTTGAAAAGTAGGTTTGGGATTTCTTTTTGAAATTTCGTACACTTTATCGCACAATTTTCTGAGATGCAATCTTTTAGAGGTAGTATATTTGTTATTTTAGAAGCGTAAGAAGTAAAAAGGTTTCAGTAAAAGTTGCTAATTAACAGAACCCTTTTGAGCATATAACACTCCCTTTATATCTGTACTGATAAGTATAAAGGATTTAAGTCCAAAAATGTCGATTTTGAGTTAAGTACATTGTCAGACTCAGAAAAAAATTCTCTGTCGATTGGTATAAAGGGTTTAAATCCATGTCATTTAGTCTTTGAGAAAATCCATTCGTAAAAAAAGATTCAAGTCAGAAATTTAGCATTAATCTTTGGTATAAAATATTTAATTCAATTTTTTCCCTTTATTGAATGAAGGTTGACAATCACTGAATGGTATAAAGCGTATAAACCAACATAATCCCTTTTTCCTAATCGATTCTGCTGATTCGTTTTTAGTTAGTTTAACTTTATTTTTCATCTCCTGAAAAATCAAGAATATGGACTTAAATCTTTTATACTTATCAGTACAGATATGATATATATAGTTTTTTTTTTTTCTTTGTGACACAAGGAATATAGTATATCTTTTTTCAACCAAACGAAAATAGGGCTCATGATTTTGCGCTTCGATTATGGATGAGGAACAAAAAAAGTATCAGAAAAATTAAAACGATATTGCCTTTCACATTAAATAAATGTACTTTATTTACACATTTAATTGAAAAATGGTGGGTCTTGATTGTTGCTTTTGATGCTGCATACTAGCGACTGCTTGCAGCCCATTAGTATGAGAATTTTATTCATCTGATTGGATTATTTAAATGTTTTTATCCCTATGCAATCTGTTTATAAGGTCAAATCATCCATTCAAACAAATAAAATTTCCATACAAATAGACTTCATTTAAACGGTTGTATGTCGCACCCCCGCAACATTATCATCAGTCGCCGTTAAAGTTAACATACTGTCAAGCAATGTCTACTTTTAAAAATAAAGTAAAAAAAAAATATTTAATAATTTTACAGACTAACGGGAAAGTTTCCCTGTACATTTAAGGTCCGCGATAGCTCGGTTGTCAGAACGTCGAGCTCATAATCGGACGATTCAGTATTCGACAATGGCGGTCGTGTACATTAATCATGGCTGGTACACGTAAAATCCGATGTGACTGCAATATTCTTCATATTCCATAAAATTAGTATATCTGGGGTATACCTAACCAAGGGAACCATCCTTATAGTGGAAGATTAAAGTTGTGATAGCATTCATCAGACCATTCCTATGTGGGAATTCTAGATCATCGCCAGTTGTCCTTTATGTAGCTCTGGTGTAACGCAAAACTCACTCAACTTAAACCTCCTATATATATATATATACTTAAATTCTCTTTCTTCCTTTTTTAATGTAGAGTTTCAATTACAATACAGAAATGCAAAAATAAATTTCGTCAAAAAGTTTTCATAATTTATAAAGTACTTCACTTCATCCTCCCCCCCCCCCCCCAAAAAAAAAAAAAAAAAAAAAAAAGATATATTTCATTATAAGGAATTAGATAGAATCTTGTGTAAATAGTACTAATGAAACAAATCTTTAAAGATCTATACAGAAGTTATTTTACGAGTTTCACATTCTGCCCGCATTTACAGGGGCATACATGCACGTATTCTAATCTGACATCTTTTATTTTCGCTTTTAATGTTCACTCGGGTTATCTGCCACCCCTTGACAGTTTAAATCTGTTTTCAGTGTTGTCTCATGCCTTTCTGAATTAGAGACGGAGACATCGTGCAGATTCTGTTGCTATAAATTGAAATTGTTTGCATTGTCCACTTGCTCTTCGCATGCTTTTGGAGTGTCGTCGGTATGCAACCTTCAAGGACTTGATAGGTTGTACAAGAGGTGAAGTAGTCAAGGAGATGTTTGCGACCGTAATTTGTTTGAGGGAAATGTCCATGGGAGTGGCGAGAAAATACATCCTCGAAATATTTCTCTGTGGCTTTGATAACGCTTCTTCAAATATGTTGGCAAATGAAGTGAAATGACTTTCTGTACCCTTTAATGCTAAATAACGAGTAAGACTAAGATTATTTTATATCGTGGCTTAAATTTTAAATAGAATTCAGAATTACTATATATATAGGGGAGCGAGGGGTACAATGGTCCAATTTTGGAAATTTTAAGTGTTTACTCACAGAGTAATTATTTCTCACTATTGAAAATATGTGTGTATATTACCTATATACCGGGTCTTATGTGGCACTCAATCAAAAGTAATAATTATGTTTACTTTTTTTAATCTAACTTTTCTAATAACAACTGACAAAATGGACCATTGTACCCCGACCGCGTGGTACAATGGTCCATGACACGGGGTACTATGGACCACAGGTCAAATTTAAAAAGCATACTAATGCAGTATGTTTTTTAATATTATAAAATGTAGAATATATTATATTTGTTTATTTATTCCTTCGATTCACACAAATAATGTAAATTAATGAACATTAAAATTAGAAACTGATACGCTAAACAATTTTTGTGTCACTGAAAATATGCTGTTTTCTTGTGAAGTTGTAGGGTCTGGAAAACTCATCATTACAATAGCTTGAAAATTTACAAGAGATATAGCAACACTCTCAGGAATAAATGTAGAGATCTTAATTAAGTTTTCGTTGCATGAATCTCACAAAAACAGATTCTTTATCTTTTATTTCTGTGATTAAACTAACAAAATGTAAAACCGTCTTTTTCGTCAAATTTATTTGTATTGTTATTTTTAAATTGCATTATTTAATTTTGTTTGCTATAGCTGTATGATATTTGTAAAAATATAAGAATACAAAAGTAACTGAAGGGTTATTAAAAATAAGTAAGAAGAAACCTCAAAGTAAATTGATTTCTTATTCATCTTTGAAGACATAATGGATCTAATTAACGTTAACTCTGAAATTTTTATATATAATTTATAGCTAACACTTCAAAAATGCAGATTTCGTGAATCAGTTTATTATGGCAGAGAACTGAGGTAAATGAGCAATGATCAATTGTACCCCGTCTGGACCTCTGATAGCAAATGAATAATAAAAAAATAAATCCTCTTAAAAAATATTTTAATGAGATTAAATAGAATAATAGATGTTATTGAGCTAAATAGCTTTTTATTGTGCTCTTATTGTGCTCTTATATATGCTCTTCATTGAGCAAAATAGCCTGTTCCAGATCACTATTCCTGATAGACGAAAAGAAAAAAATGTTGAACTAAAAATATTTACTTTTGGCTACCGTAAACTAAACTTCACGAATAAAATGGCTAAATTGTTAGTTAGGCATGAAGTTGCTCGCTAAATTTCATCATTGCAGTGCTTCTATCTATGTACCAAAATACGAACCATAAATATAAATAAATAAATAAATTATAGGGAGCGGTCCATTGTATTGTACCCCACTCTCCCCTACGCACAGACGTATCTATCTATTTGTCAATCTATCTATATATTCTAATAGCAGTTTATAATCTATCTTATTTTCTTTTATTTCATTAAAAATAGTACTTTAATTACAGGGTTGAGTTACCTTCTGTGTATTTTGCGCAAGATCGTTTGCCAAGAAATGAAATCTTGTATATTTCAGCTCAATGTCGGGGTGGTAAATCGTGATGAATTACCTCTGCATTCTGAGTCATTTATTTTAAAATAATTATTCAGTTATTTTTGTTTTAATCCATAAATTCAGCTTTTCTTTTTTCTTTTCTTTTTTTCTTTTCTTTTGGTTAATTGTGTTATTCAGTTTTCAAATAGAAATTTTTTTATTACAATCAATTAAAAACTCCTTCTTGTTATGTTTCTATATATGTTTTGTATTCTTATTGCAATCATAAAAATAAAGAAAAAACAAATGAAGAAAGGCAAAAATCAAAAGATGATTCAGTAACAAAAATGAAGACAAATCAGAGAATGTGTAAAATGTTTAGAAAAGAAGCAAATATCCGGTGAAATCACTTTCTAGAATAATTAGGCGGGAATTATAAGCAAAAAAGTAAGAATGGTAGAAAAGCTCTTAAAAATAAAAGGTGAAAGTGAAAAAGAAAGAAACGGTATCAAATAATTTGGAATTTACATTATTATACTATTACAATATTACAGTATTTTTAATATTAAGTATAATGGCTTTTTTAATATATTTTCTAATATTTTAAGCAAAAAACTAGAAACATCTAGCAGGATTTTTTTTTATCATTAGTGTGAAAATACCTTAGTTTAAAAAAATCACCTAGTTGCTTTTTTTTTTTTTTTTTTTAATTGAAAGAATTATATTATCTACAGTTACCATTGCAAAGAAATTTCAAATTAAATACCCTCATAATGTGCCGCAGAAATTTTGTTCTTAATTAAGCGAGAATGAGAAAATTGACAAACATAATATATAACATCTTAGATTTAAGCACATACATATTCCATACAGTAATAGTTTACTTGAAAATTAGAGAATTGGTGACATAATATGCGCGCTTTTATCTGTCTGACTATAAATAACTATATCGGAATAATGCATTTATTGACTAAAATTCTAAAGATAAAATTATGAAATATATGTTATTATTTGAAGGAAAAACAGGTAAATTATTGACCATATGAATTCAGCACTGAGTATTATGTATAAATGTAAGCCAACTATAACCTGCACTTTCATACTCTAATCCTATATGTACTAACATTTCACATTGTATGATATATATATTTAATTAAGGAAATAAATACCATCAATCTATTTAATTTTAAAATCCCCGAATCTGAAATTTGTACTTTAAAATCTTTGCTAGTGGCCAGTAAATGTTTTAGCTTACTCGAAATTTTTCCTATGATTACCAAAATATACAATCTTCTCGTCCGGATTTTTGAAATAACTGTTTTAAATATCTCAATTTTTAGATAATTTGTTTTAAGTTCGCTGTTTTTTGTGAAAGGATCCATTTTAAAATCGGCATTTTTTTTTTTTTTTTTTTTTTTTTTTTTTGTTAGACACCTGTTTAGACCCGAATTTTTTCTCGATAGATTCCTGAAAATATAATTTTTCTATTATTAATTTCACTTTTTTGTTGACGTCTGACAAATAAAATGCAATATTTTTGTGGCCGATTGCCGAAATGCATAATTACTTTACGGTTTATTAAAAAAAATTACGCTTATTTGCAGCTAAGCTAAAACAGACAATTATTTCATCAGTAATCGAGAAATTTCGAGCTATTTTTAAAAGTTGATTGCCTAAATATGTAATTATTACACGCAAATAAACAAAATTCTTGTATTTTATGTTTATAATTTCCGAAATATGTCAAACTTTTGGCGGTCGATTGCCGAAATGAGTTATTTCACACAATTTTCCCGTAGTTTAATAATGAAATTATATACTTCTGAAAATCACAGGAGAAAACAAAAAACAAAAAAGAAAGGACGAGCTATTTAATTTTTCAAGCCGTCACTTTAATTTATTTAGTGATCATGGGGGCAAATGGTGAGGAGATAGTTTTCAAATTTAGTCTCTCTCTGTCCCATTTCTGTACGAATCTGCAAAATCTGCAACGTGCATTTAATATCTGAAAATATATTTCTCAATAAGATAGTCAATATAAAATTGTCAGAAAAAAAAAAAAAAAAAAAAAAAAAAAAGACGAAATTTATAGAATCAGATGACTTACAACGCATCAGAGGATTATACCGATAATAGTATCAGGTAAATACAATGAAAAAAAAAATTACAGAATTTTATTCAAATTACAGAACGTTCTTCAGAACTATTATCGAGAGAAACAAGAAGCAAAGTTGCGTTGCTGCTTATAGGCAATACTCGTGCCTAATTTTTTCGCCTGATCAAGGATGGTTTAATTTTAATAAAATAATTAATTAAAGATTAAATGAAAATAATAATAAAAAATTCTGTTCTTAAAGAAAGAAAAGAAAAGGAAAGAAAAAAACTTTTTTAAAACAACTGTTACTTCTTCTCCTCCTCCTTCTACTTCTTCTTCTTCTTCTTCTTCTTTTTTTTTTTTTTAACTAATGTGCCATTCAAATTTATAGACCGTTTGAAACATTTGTCTTTATAAGGTCTACATAAAATTTTCTTTCAAACAATCTCTCCAGATATTAAAATATTTTATCTAACATCACATTTTATCATATCACTGAATTCTCTAATTAATATACTCATATATATATATATAATATATATATGTGTGTGTGTGTGTGTGTGTGTGTGTGTGTATTAATATAATATATATAATTATCAAAATTCTGTTTAAAGGAATTTCGTTTTGGATAAAAAATATAGATCACATTGCGTAAGTTTTTGTTCTTGTAATCAGTTATAAATTGTATATTTTAACGTGATAACAAAGGAACAAAATAAAAATCGTTTTCATTTGTATTATTTTTTATGAAATAAATAGATAACCGTTCAAAAAAATGTGGCATTAATTCATGCTAACTCATGTTGGAGTGCAAAGGGGAAGAAGGGAGTATAAAAAATATTGTTTTAACATTATAAATATAAATATAGATATAAATTTATGACGAAGCTTCTTAGAGATACGCGTCTAATGACTGGAGAATGTTGAATTTTTCAGTTCGAAATGTGCAAAGAGATTTATTTTATAATTGTAATTTCAGAAAAAAAAAAAAAAAAAAAAACCTTTCATCTTCAAGTTTCGAAAATAAATATTCGCCTGTTGCTCAAAAATAAAAATTTCTTTCTTTAAATTTCTTTCTCCATTAGTTTTTCCCCCCACTTTCTCATAATTTATTCTATAAGATCGCGCTTTGACATGCATTCAAGTTGTATCATTAAAGTTGAAATTAACCGCATGTAATGTTTTCCTTCAACCGTTCAACGTCTTGCTTCTAACGACACATTTGATCTTCAAAAGTTTAAAGTTTTCTGGCACTTACGATATAATTTTTGCATTAACCCACAAAAACCGTGGCCTAATAAGCTCCCGACCGCAAAACCCTTCTTTGCCATTACGAACTTATTTTAAGTCACGTCCGCTACCGAATGGGAAGCCCGCTCTATCGAAAATGGCCCCTAACTTTTCCGTGCTTCGGTAGAGGAGAGAGAATTACATTTCATACATGTCTTGGGGATATGTTTTTTGCTTCCAGTACTCTTTTATATTGCTGGGGGGAAGGGACACGAAGAGATTCTATTCGCCTGCAGACTTTAATGCCAGAAAAGTGCTTGTCCGATGCATTTTTAATAGAGATGCAGTCAGAGGGTTGCATCGAATAATTTCAAGGGATCGTCTTGCAATAAAAACAGATGAGATTCTTTGAATTGTCCGTCAGAATTTATTGATCTGGAAACATGCTCCTTTTTTTTTCTTTTTAATATGTTTCTTCTACACTTTATCCCACAAGTGTAAGCAGTGTGTTAATTTGATATAAATAAAATATATGTTATTACAATGATTTTATGCTTCCCATCCAGAAATTTCATTATTCAGCAGTTTATATTAATATTTATGCAGTTCACATTCAATAATATATGTTGTGTAAAGAAAAGGATAAAAGAGAAATTTAAAATGTATACATAAATGTGCATAAAATTTTACTACGATAAACTTTACAAATAAACAATTTATAATGCTGGACACATTATATTGTACAATGTGAATCAATATACATGTTATATGAATTTGTAAAGTTAAGTTATTTTGTATATAAACACAGAATTTTGTAAGAATGCTCACTACTGAATTTTGTTCAGGGGTTAGTTGTTTTTTAGAAGATGCGTTTTTGGTTCTTTCATCTTTATTAACAATTATATATTTATATCAATTCTTCTGCAAAGAATTACGTTTCATAGCAAGACTCTACTGTGGAGCTGCCTGATGCCTTATTTATGAACTATACAAAAAGAAAGATAGAAAGGAAAGAAAGAAAGAAAAAGAAAAAACAAGGAGGAGAGAAGGAATGAATATTTGTAAAATTCCAAACAAAGTAAATCGAAACATGGTTTTACTTAGTCTATATCTTCAGGAACAGAATCATGGAAAGCAGAGAATTATTATTTTGGAAAACAAATAGTTGCATTGTACGAAATTTATGAAATAAGTTATTTGTTTGCGTAAAGATTTAAATTGAATTATCAATTTAAACTTTTAACCATTTGTAAAGGCGTAGGGCAATCTTCCTCTCGAGGTGAAATGACGAAGTGAGAACTCAGTCTAGGACTTACTGCAGAGATGTGGCTAATTTTCCGTATATGCAAGAAGGTGAACTTATTTTTCTTATGTTGAATAAATATGTTTGAAATGAACCATGGTATGATAGAAATAAAAATAAGACTCTAGTATCTATGTTATAACACTTTTGGTGTTAGTTTATTGAAAAAAAAAAAAAAAAAAAAAAAAAAAAAAAAAAACATATTACAAAAAAAAAAAAAAAAAACAAAAAAAAACAAACATTTTTCATATGCCTCCAGAGAGTAGCACATTTTCCTACAATTTGTACGTTCAACAACGTTATTTATTTTATTTATTTATTTATTTATTTATTTATTTATTTCGGAGATTAACTTATTGAATCAAATAATAAATTAAAACCACAAAATTCATTAGTTAATTTTCACAGGTTATCTCGGTTGAAAAACTTGTTTCAGAATAGTGTAGAATATTGTTGCTAACAATCGCAGAAGTTTGAATAATCAAACTTTTTTCCAGAATTTATTCACCCATAAAACAAAATTTTAACAAATCAATTTTTTTTTTTTTTTTTAATAATAAACTATTTTTAATGCCATTAAAAATTTTGATACTTCACGGGAAAAAAAATAATAATAACATAAAAAATATATATACAAATTCAAAAACGTCATGTGAACATAATACATAATAACAACAAAAATAATTAAGTAGGCACAAAGTTTAAAAATAATAATAATAATAATAATTAAAGGATTATGATGTTATTTTTTACTTATTGGAGCCTTTCGGATTTGAAAACATTCAAATGTTACAGAGCTGCCAACCTAATCCGGCAAATTGTTAGTACCGCCCATTTTTCTACACCACTTAATTTTTAGAGTATTTGTTTTCATAATTCATCGTAAATATATTTGAAGAGAATTACTCTAAAAATTAAGTGGTATATAAAAATAGGCGGTACTAGCAATTTGCCGGATTAGGTTGGCAGCTCTGATATTATAACAAAACAAATAATGTCATTATTTTAAAAATATCACGTAAACCGATATTAAGTAATAATAAATCATGAGAGCTAAATAAGCAAGATGAAATAAATTTGACAAAGCATGTGTAAAAATCAAGCGTTAGACAAGCGAAGGCCAATTAGTTTTTACAGAGTTTTTATCTTTAATATAAATTTGTAGTAAAAAATAGTTTTACTTACTTATAAACAAAGGTTATAGAAAAAAAAGAATAGCTCAATTGAATTTTGTATCTAAACTAACTGCCATGAAAAAAAAAAAAAAAAAAAAAAAAAAAAAAACTATATAGTACAGAGCTATATAGTGAGGAGCTATATAGTAAAGAGCTTTCTTATAATATTAATAATATGTTTGAAATTTTATATATTCTGACATTTTCTGCAGGATTTTATTTCAATCATAAAAATTTAAGGAATTACCATAAATAAAACATAGTTTCATTCATTTTAAAATGTAGATTTAATAAGCAAAATTATATTTTTTACGAATACTAAAGAAAGCGAATTATTCATTTTCATTATTACTTTAAGTAGAAACATTTAACACTTATATGGAATATGGTACCCTGTCTACCAATAAGTATTTGGGCACTTTCGAATTTAGACGTTTGGCAAATATTTAAGAAAGTTCTTTAGAAATCATCTTGAAACTTTCGTAGTGTAAAGAACATGTTATGTCTCATACATTTCAACAAAAATTGTGTCCTGAAAAGGAAATAGGGACCAGTAAAAAATTAAACAAAAATCAAAATGTTTTGAATCACACTGTAAAAATAATGCTTAAAATACGTTTTGGCTGTAGCATGTGATTATAGGATTTGTTTCATTATCTGAATAAATTTTTATGAGGCTAGCACATAATCATGGAGATACAGAAAGCCTAAAGGTTGTCTGAGTGAGTAATGCTGACCGGGGTGTCGGCCTGGATAGCTCAATTGGTAGAGCCTTGACCTTGTAAGTCAAAGATCCGGGGTTCGACTCCCGGTCCAGGCATTATTTTCACTCAGCCGGAAAAATAAAATTTCATTCTGCCTAAAGGTTGTCTGAGTGAGTAATGCTGACCGGGGTGTCGGCCTGGATAGCTCAATTGATAGAGCCTTGACCTTGTAAGTCAAAGATCCGTGGTTCGACTCCCGGTCCAGGCATTATTTTTACTCAGTCGGAAAAATAAAATTTCAATAAATATGATTTTCTTCCACAGTTGATTGTGTGATTTTAATAAAAATGTTTATTCAGTTTTTCTACTTCTTCATGTGATACTTGGTTACACCTACTGCTATATTTGAGAAGGTTTTCAATATATATATATATATATATATATTAGTTTTGCGTTAGATAAATCAACTCTCCAAAACAAATGTATTCCAGAAATATTTTTTATTTCAATAATATAAAATTTTAAAGTTATTAATAATATTAAGCAAGATAATAACATGCAGTTATTAGTTTCTAATACTTGGCCAACAAGTGCCTAAACACTATTCTTTTAGTTGTGACTTTTCATAAGGAAGGCAACATTCGAATTTGCCCACTAATACACTTGATGTGGTAGCGGTTCACTTAACTTCTCTTCATCTGATTACGAATTCATCCCATACCACTTTCTTCTCCCGCAACGGAGTGATCTCTAGCCAATGCGGTCGCCCTTCTTGCAGTTCACTGTCTACATTCATTGCCAAATTCAAAACAAAAAAAGAATAATAAAACTGAGTAAAGTTAGAGAGCAAAAAATGCCGCGCCCACTCGTCCAATGATCACCGTGAACTTCGGCATGCAATAGTAATGCTCTTGTGCTTCGGTCCATTAGCTAACCCGCGGTTGCCATTTAGGTAATGAGTCAGTGGCGAGGGTCTCTTAATGTCCCCTAGCGGCGAATAAATCGCACCTCCACTGACATCGGAGATCGTGGCCCGAGTTTTCATAAATAATTCTTGATCCTGGAATAAGTCTTTTTGGGGATTCGCGTAGCAACTGGAGACTAAAATGTAAGCTAGTGTGATTGGTGCAGGTGTATGGGTTTGGAATGGTTCCATTTTGGATTGGATAACTAAAACGGCCGGATGGGAAAAGAATGCCACATGGGAGATTAAAATTCACTTTTACAAGAGATACCCCCCATCTCCTACTCATATGACAACAACTCTTTTATCTAAAAATGAACTTATGCCATACAAGCTTTTAAAATGAATTAGTATTTTAAAAGCAAAGAAAGCCAAAAAAAAAAAAAAAAAAAAAAATCACCTTGTGACAAATTTTTAAATGTAATATTTTAAACCGATGTTATTTTATAAATATTTTATTTCATTGGTTGAATGCTCATTTGAATAATAATGCCTTTAGAGCACCCATAAAATAAACAGTTTCGAATGCTCACTCAGAAAATATTGTAAGAAATTAAAAAAAGTAATCTAATCATCGGAAAATTGAATTTGTGAATTTTAAATACCGACTCTGTTATAGCTGTACAATATATGTATATTGTTTAAATTTATTCATATTAAATTAGTTGTGTAACATTTAAAAATCAATATTTTATATTTTTGTAAAAAAGAAAAAAGAAATAATTTTATGAAGATATTTCAGTCATAATTTTTTTTTAATAACTTCAACCACCCTGCATACAAATGATTATTTCAAACATAAATTTGAATAAACGAAAATCTGTGATTTTAAAAATAAATTAATAAACAAATAAAAAATAAAATTAGTTTACTTTAAATACTTCAAAATAAATGAAATTTATAGTAATCTTACAATTTCAAAAATATTTCAAGCAGTAAATTTTTATGAAATACTAATCGTATTCACGATCATATAACGAATTAAGGTACATTCTTTGCAAATCATAGTTTTAAATACATTTTGTCCTATGCATTTTGCAATATGCATTTTAATATGTCAACAGTTAATATCAGTAGTACAGTTTAAAGAACAATGAGTTTATCTCAATGAGATTTTTGTAGCTATTCCATTAAAATAATGTAATTTCAAAACGATATATTCAATTATTTAATCTTAATTCTTACTAATTCTGAGTCTGAATAATCTATAATGGTATACTAATTTGTGACAAATTATGGAACAAAACAGAATTAACTCTTTTCCGAGTAATGTTTTTCAGGAATTAACGTGAAGTTTTTTGTTTATAATTCATATATTGAAAGATGTGAGCAATATTTTAATATAGAAAATCCAATCCAATTTCTAATATCAAATATGAATAGTGCAAGGCTTAAAATTCTTAATTATTATTAATAATACTTACATATTTCAATATGCATGCGTGAATACAGACCTTTATATTTATGCAGAGAGAAAAAGAGTTGAGTAGAGTTAGGTTTAGCGTCACACTATAGCTATGCATGTGCAATTGATAATAGTCTGCGATTCGCCCCAAGAAGTGATCCAGAGGCATGCCATCGCAATTATGACCCTAACAGCACAAAATGTTTCAGAAACATAACAGTCATATAACATGGAAACATTCTAAATATTACAGAAACGTTCAGTTTGCTTTCCGATTACTTTCATAAACATAGAAGTCCGCGATCGTAACAAAAAAATCGGATACGTAACAGAAACGTTTCAATCACATAACAGAGAGAACATAGAAAAGGCCAAATGTTTCAGAAAGGTATCAGAGAGCATATTAAAATGTGTTATGTTTTTTGAAAGTTTGTGAGCATTTTAAAATATAACTGAAACATTCTGTGCTGTATAGGGATCCTCTGCAAAGCGGTTGGCTCTTCCGCTTCGTCATCCCCCGGAGGTAATAGTTTCAAAACACGGAGGATACTGCTTCTACCTCGTATTTTACGTACACCAGCTAGCATTAGTATAAACGACGACCTGCCGGGTTGGCTCAGGTGTCGAACCCGCAATTCCAATTACGAGTTCAGTTCTATATCAACTAGGTTACCTACCGCATTCCTACAGAGAAAAATATTTAGGTTCAATTAAGAAGAAAGGCTGGGGAATCTTTTGTCTTATCTACGATTTGAGATTTAAACTACATTCTAGCGATACCACACACTCGCACAACAACAATAACAACAACAATAATAACATTGGACAACTTTTATTATTCAAATGAAACAATCTGTTTTACTTTACATGGTACCCAGAATATGATTGTCGAATTATCGAAAAGAAATGTGGGTAGATACATAGAAAACATGCACTATTTTGCTACTATCAAGTCTCAAACACAATAATATTTAAATTATTGTTAAAATTATGCGTTTTTTTTTTTTTCTGCGCGTAAAAGTACATTTATTTAAAATTATATCTTTCATTCAACATGCCATATTGAATGATAAATGATTATCTGCATGTTAAAAGGGGCCCAAACCTAAAATAATAATCATAGCGTAGTTATCAATGAAAACAGAAAATTTTATCATTTTTGGGGAAATCACCTCTATATGTGGACATATTGATTCTACAGTAGTGATGATGATTGTATACAAAATGAAATATATATACTATATATATATATATATATCGGAGTTAATGTGTCCTTCAAAAATTTTATAAGAATTTATCTTGAAATTTGTAATTGAAAATTTATAAAGTCAAATTTCAACTTTTCTGTAGAATTACTCAAGTGTGTGTGTGTATTTGTGTATGTGTTCTCAGTCTTCTAGCAAAAAAGGATTTATGAAAACCCAAAATACACAGCATATTAACAAAAATTTCGCACTCTTTTTTTTTTTTTTTTTTTTTCTTAATTAAATAACTATTGAAATCGATGCAATATTTTTTTTTATTTAGCAGTTTTCTGATTATTTTGACAATTAAACACAGGTAAAAACCAAATATATAAATATATATATTGATGGGATGGGATTTTCTGATTTCTTTAAAAGTGCATAAAGATGAAAAATGTAATTTAATTTAGAATTTGTTATGAGTTTATGAAATAATACCTGAGAATAATCACAAAGTGTAAATAAGTTGTTCACAAGAAATTCTTTATTATAAAAGTATAACATTATGCAAATAATAATACAGATCTGAATTCTATCCTTTGACTTCTAACCGAGCATATACGTTCATCGAAGATTTCAAAAATCACTAATTAAATATCTTCAGCAATTTATTACAAAAATTACTAAATAGGTATTATATGCAATCTAAAAAACCTTTTGCAAAATGATTGAAAAAAAAAAAAAAAGTCTTAATTAGTAATACTTCCCATTTAAAATAAAGGAAGGATAATTTATTTTATTTTCGTAAACAAAGGGTTAATAAAGATCTGTTTAAATGTTCACCTTAGCAACGACCATTCATAAAAGATCTATTGGATTAAAAAATGCCTGTAACTGTAAAACCAGTTTTTCCTTTGAATTCTTACTAATACTGCAAAACCTACTTCCTTAAATAAAGGAGCAGTAACGGTAGCATGATAAGGATGAATAATAGAGTTGAAGTTGAAGACAGAGTGATGACATGATGCAGATTGAGTTCATTACTAAGGAAAAAATATCATTTAAAATTTTTCTAACGTTATATATATATATATATATATATACATATGTATTTACGACTTTGGTTTGTCTGTCAGTATGACTCCTCATTTCCTTACACATTTTTAGAATGATGTTTAACTAATATATATTATTAAGGATATTTTTTCCTTAGTAATGAACTCAATCTGCATCATGTCGTTGCTCTGTCTTCACCTTCACCTCTATTATTCATCCTTACCATGCTACCGTACTACTCCTTTATTTAAGAAAGTAGGTTTTGCAGTACTAGTAAGAATTTAAAGGAAAAACTGGTTTTACAGTTACAGGCATTTTAAATCCAATAGATCTTTTATGAATGGTCGTTGCTAAGGTCAACATTTAAACAGATCTTTATTAACTCTTTGTTTACGGAATTAAAAATAAATTATCCTTCCTTTATTTTATAGCATGTTTCCTATAGAAAATAGTATAGGTAGCGCTATTGATGTGTGGGTATTACAAACGAATGAATGTAGAGGATGACTGATGATGAGTATGAGGAGCATTACTTTAAATGATATTTTAATACTCATATATTGCACAAAATATATACTATATAACATGCACAATTTAAATACACAAAAGTATGTTTCTGTAAAATATTCAGATGCAAGTGAAAATTGTTCATATAAGTGGGGATTCCTTGAAGTTCTATTTGAGGCTATTTTGTAGGGGTTTTTTTTCCCCTATAAAATGGTAAGAACACTTTTATTATAGACTGATTGGAATAGGTTTTAAGCACTAATAATAATAATAATAATAATAATAATAAATATTGGGATGGATGGATGGTTGGGTTTTACGTCGCACTAGTGCTGCGCAGATGGGCAATTGGCGACGGTCTGGGACACACCCCTAGAAGTAGTCCGGAGACATGCCATCACAATTTTGATCTTCCACGGAAGGGATGGCTCTCCCGCTTCGGTGACCCCCAGAGGTATAATTTTTGATGGGGACATGGAGGACATTGCGGCCACGACAGATTTTATGTACACCAGCCACCATTAGTGTACACGATAGAGTTTGGCCGGCTCGAGTACCGAATCCACAATCTTCCAATTACGAGGCCGGTGCTCTACCGACTGCGCTATCGCTGCCCAATAAACATTGGGACCTAATGTATTCATCTTATATTTTATAACAGAATGCAGCGTTGAGTGCATTATTATTATTATTATTATTTCATTTATATTATCGAAATTCTATATGATATTCAGCGGGAAGTTTTAACTCACTGGTGTAGAGGGCGTATAACGATTGATAGCATTTTGAAAATTGGCTCAGAAATGATCAGCTAATAATAATTTTTTTACGAGGTGTAAAAAGAAAATCTACTTTACACAAACACCGCACCGTCCGATTAATATACATAAAAAAAAAAAAAAAAAAAAATTAACCATGAGACAAAATTTAATTGAAATATACATATAAAAATATTTAAAACTATAAATAGCCGCTTCGAAACTCGACCGAGTTTTTTCATCAGTATTAAAACAACATTTTTATAAACTTGCACATACACTCAAAGAATTTGTTGCGGTAATATGGAATACTGAGGTGCTAAAGCGCATGCCTTATGTGTAGATGGCTGGAAGTATGCCAACCTTCAAGAAAATACGAGAACTGTAATTTTTACATCTAGTCTTCATAAATCTAGTACACACAGTTAATTAGGCATTCGCTTTAGCACCTCAGTATTCCACTCTACTATAATACTTTTTTTTTTTTTTTTTTTTTTAAGTGTATGTGCAATTTTATAAAAACGTTGTTTTAATACTGATCAAGAAACTCGGTCGAGTTTCGAAATGTCTACTTATATTTCTAAATTCTTTTATAAGTATATTTTAATTAAATTATTTGTCTCATGGTTATAGCTTTTTATATTTTTAATGAAATATCTACTTGTTTTTTCACTATTTTTTTTTTCTTTTCTATTTTTCTGTCTTGTTGGCAACTATTTTGATAGATAAATTGCAAAATAAATAAATAAATAACTAATTAATTAAAATAAATAATTTAAAATAAAATAAAATAAAGTAAAATAAAATAAAATAAAGACATCTCAACATATATGAACACAAATGCAATTTTAAACTGTATTGAAAACAGGGTTTATATAACTGAAAGCAAAAGTTATAGTCAACTTAGGAAGTTTTCTGCTGAAGCATGTTTTATATATAACTGGCGAGAAATGCGATCTCTGTGACGCTGTATATATATTTGTTTTATTAAAACAAATACATAAACTTGAATGGATTGAGGTAATGAATTATCGAGATTATATTATATAATTTTAATATTTTGCACTATAAATACTCATTTACAGGTACTGTCAAAATCTGGCTTTGAAAGTGTGCTTCTTTGTCACACTAACAATAAAACTGAAGGTGAAATCGCTTGAATTTACAGTTAAACTTCAGTTGCATGTGATTTCATATTTCATTGATTTCCGTATTAAATAATTTAAATTTCCATCTGAAAAATGTTCATATCATGGCAAAAATAAAATAGCTTTAAAAATGTTTTGCCTTCTAATCACTTTCTAAAAAAGATGAAAAGTGTTAATGACTTCAGTTTATCTATCTGTCTGTTCTTCTCTCAGCGCTTGAAACTTATATACGTGTAATTATATGTATAAACTGGAATTTTTGGAACATTTTTAAAGCTAATGCACGGGGATTGGCTTATATAATATTCCGTTAATCTTGTAAGAGCATAGATTCTCTTCCGTTAGTCAAGCTCGAGAAATGAACTGCCAAATATTGAGCCTCTGTTTTTTTTTAATTTATATTTCTTTAACTTATAAAAAAGAAAGAAATTTTTTTAAGGAAATGATAAATTTATTTTATAAAATGAGTTTTTTTTTTTTTTTTTTTTTTTTTTTTTCCGTAATTATTCTTATTGATGATTTGTTGTGTCGTAACAAAAAATCTGATTTAAGCAAAATTTGAGCTTGGCTAAGGTTTAAAAAGTTAAAACTTCCAGTAGAAAAAATAATTGGCACATAAAAATAATAATAACGAAGGAAAAGCACTTTAAACTTTAAATATTAGTTTTTGGCCGTTTTGAAGGCAATACAAAAAGTGGCTTGAAGTATTTTTTTAAATCTAAAGTCGGAAGAAGTTAAAAAATAGAAGGAAAGTTGATGTTCTCTGACAGTATTTTTAAAAATTCATAAAATTGTACATTTTTATGTTTGTTTTTTTCTTTACATGGGATGATGGTAACCACTTCACTTTTGGGGATGATGGATAAGAATAAGATACTGTATAAACCAAGGAATTTTGTAACTTTTATTAAAATTAACGTATGAGGGTTGGTTTACATATGAATTTTGAGTTTTAGGTAAATTTTTGTAGAAAAAACTCACTCTCGGCTTATATACGGAAATATACAGTATGATATTAAAGCTCACTATATAATGTTCCCTATTGAAAATATTGTAAATACAACCACTTTTGTAAATACAGGGATTGTAAAAAAATACCTAAACATTCGGTCCTTATTATTATTTTGTTTTAATTAAGCTTTTCTATTAAGTATTTTTCATTTTTATTAAGCGTTTTTATACTTTTTAACAAAGTTTAAGAATGATTACGATTCAAAATAGTCTGCCTGTGTATTTGACTGTCAGCCTGCCTATAGAACTGCTTTTAAATCCATAAATATTTTCAGAATATTTTTAAATTGATATATATTATTTAAGTTTACCATGGCTTATTTTATATTGAAAATAGCATAAATAGCACAACTGGATTGTGTACAGGGACAGTCAAAAGAGTGCCTTGCATTACGTTCTATGAGAGGCATCTTTATAAACTATAAATTGGCATACATTATTAATATGCTAAATAAATGTTTTTGATAGAATAAGGTATGTTTAGCATTAAAATTTACAGAGCTACTCTAAAATATTCAGATACATTAAGAGCTGAAATTAGAAATTCTTAGAATTTTATTTCCGTTTAAGTTAAACGTTTTTAACAATTTCCAACAATGTTGCCTGTCTTTCCGTTTATATGTCCATTGTGTAAGGACGATGGCAAAGTACATTGAAGATTAAACAATGAAACGAGTACATACACTCTGAGAAAAGAAAAAAAACTCCTTCACCTAGAATGAATAAATGGTCATTTTCTAAATCCCTTAACTAGAAATATAGATTTCCGAGCTACGCGCATAAGGCACGCCAATAAACTGAATAGACGAAATGATCGAGAATTTCTAGTCTACACATTTCTAGATGGTGAAACAATATTCTGAATCTTTTGTATGGCGAGAAATTCTCGCTTGATTATCTAGAATTGGGTCATAAACCAAGATTATAGTTGCTGAAACCCACCTCTTGTATTCTCATTTATTTGCAGAGATTTTTAAATAACTTGGCCCTTGATAATATAGGAAAACGCTCTCTAGAATTCTAATAGGGGTTTCTAGAACTCACTTTTAAAGGGGGACTAGAATTTATAAGGATGACACGGGAACAATTTTTCTAGAGCCACAATTTAGATTCTAGATGTCAGATACAGAATTTTTTCTCAGTGCAGTTGAAAAGTGTTACTAATCTATGCGAACAGCTGTAGTTTTCATGTGTTTAATTATACATACAATTTTTAACTTCAAAATAATGACATATTGCGAAATCAAAAATGACTAGCTGTTGAAAGCTTTATCCGAAAAAAAGATTGAATGCAAAAGGTTAAAACAATGCAAAAATATATAAAAGGTAACAAACCACTTAAAAACACGTAGATACAATATTTTTTATTAAAAACTACACAAAGCTTTTCGCCATTATAACAATAGCATCATCAGGTGTAATTGCGTTATATAGAACCAGCAATATATAAATAAAGAAGTTCAAACGGTTTAAAGTTACGCTATAAGCTATATGTATATATAGCTTAAATTACGAGCACCTTGATGCTATTCCTCTGTGGACCCAGTCCGAAGTTATTTCAGCCCCTCGCGACTTGACCTGCTAATGACAGAAGCAGTAAATATTATCAAGTACAATAAAGTTATTAACTCCAAGGATGCTGCATCACTTCATAAAATATGGCACGCGTTGTGCTCATAGAAAAAAAGAAATACTGAAAATGATATTGAAATGAAAATTTTTTATTGTAACCGTAACTTTATTTTTTTTTTTTTTTTATTTTTTTTTTTTTTTTGTAACCGTAACTTTAAACCGTTTGAACTTCTTTATTTATATATTGCTGGTTCTATGTAACGCAATTACACCTGATGATGCTATTTTTATAATGGTGAAAAGCTTTGTGTAGTTTTTAATAAAAATATTGTATCTACGTGTTTTAAAGTGGTTTGTTACCTTTTATATATTATTTATACACGTGAAATGTTTTATAATTTTAAACTTTTAATAGTTTTTAATCTTAATGCAAAAATAATTATATTATATATATTTTTTAATTTATAGGTCGTCACGTTTAGTTCTGGCATAGAATATAGCACAAAATCTGGAAGTACATGGTCATTTCCTATGACAAATAAGCACAAAACCGAATTTTCTTTACGATATGTGACTATTTTGATTTAACTGTAAACTTTTCAAGGTAACCTGCAAAGTAAATTATACTTCAGCTTTCTTTCACATCTTTTCTCTCGCAATCATGCAGTTAGTTTCATTATTGAATCCATTTTTAACCACCTGAAATGGCGACCGTTAGCGATTTCCGCATCTTTTCCTCTCCTGCTTCCCGTAGAGTAACAAAAGAGGTGTGTGCCTTGAGTTTTAAAAATAATGAATAGCTGTCTCGTATTTTCTGAAACATTACCCACAGAGTGTTCTAGAGAATAAATATGGCTGCATTTGAGGTCAGGCGTTTAAGTCTTTTTCTTGAGACAGCTGGGTTGAGATATGGGACTCGGGTGCCAAATTAGTTTTAAGAGATGAGGGACAATTATAATTAAGTGCTAGCCTGAATGCTAGTTTTGCTTAGCGGAGCGAGATTTCGGAATATAAGCTGTTATGCTAGGGAATTTATAATGTGTTATATTCAGGCGGAATTTTCAAAAAGAAGAATATTAGAAAGGTATTTAGTTAAATTCTGAAAAGGTACTTAAAGCTCTATTTAAGAAATATTTTTCATGAAAGTTTTATAAACTTTAAATAGTCTCAAATGTATTACATTTGGAAGTAATTTTAAAAAGGCAAAGGCTATTTTTTTGGTCAAAGTGGATGGAAAAGTTACTTTATTGTCTTAACAGGAAAGTACTGAAAAGTTATGTTATTACTATTTCTGCTTGTAGATTAAAATTTTATATATATATATATATATAAATTAGTGTGTTCGGTATATTCGTGAACGCGCACTTTCACCAAAAACCAGGAGTAAAATAAAAAATAATAATACAAATCCAGCATTTTCTTCTAATAAATGCAAAATAAATTACAAAGAATGAATATACGCAAAATTATGCGGAGTTAAAGTAATAAATACCTACTACATATCTGAATTATCAAAAAGTCTCTTTTCCTTTCTTTTCTTTTCAGTTAAAGGATTATATCGTTTTAAAAATTTATTATTTCAGCAGAATATTTAATTGATGATTCGAAAATAACTAATTTATAGTTAAATTTTGGACCAAAATAACGGTCATATGAAGATTAGTGTCAATACGATTCACAATAATTTGACCATCATCTTCGTTATGTTGGACAATGTGAAAGTCAACAGATGTTTAACTACTTATAAAATTCACAAATGAACATTTTAAATTACCTTATACCTCGTAAAATATATAAAGTAACATTTCGAATGGATCTTGTTCTGGCATGTATGAAAAACGAATAGTTAAATTTTATGTTTAAAGTAAAAAATCTCTAATTGTGCTTAGCTTATTTACAGCTACACACAGAATACACACAGTTTGTCCATTTAAAATTTAAGGAATCTTTGAAAGTTTATAAGCTATACAAATATTCAAAATTGATGAAAGACCTAATTTATAAATTGAATTATTGACAATTCAAGAAAAAAAAAAAAATTCATTTTAGCATAATTATTTTAAGAAGTGACAACGTGTTCTTTATGATTATGTGTACAAAGAGTACTATCATTTATACTTTTGAGATTAATTTGCATCACTTTTTTATATGTTCAAATGGCAAAAGGTTCCCTTAAGATCTTAATTTTCTTGCATTTTTTAAATATATGTAACAGTATTTTATTACAGTTGATTGTAAAAAAAAAAAACATCTCATAAACGATCTAAGCATATTGAAAACTCCTTAAAAACGTTAAAATAATATTATCAAAAAAGTCTTAAAATATACATTATACTACAAGAATTTCGATGTCCGTTTCAAACTCTAAATAGATATTAACAGAGCTCGACTATGCTTTTTGATAAACAGGGTCAGGGTCCCTAATGCTATTAGGAGGCCTCTGCTCTACATAGCACAAAAACAATAAAATTAACTTACATATTTTTTTTTCTGCTAATATTCCTCTAAACACAGTTGCAGAGTTAAGAAAAAGCTAATATGGCGATAAAAAAAAAATATATATATATATATATATTTATTCAAACGCTTTTTTTTTTTTTTTTTAAGAATCGTAAGTACCACCTTTCTCTTGAAAAAAAAAAAAAAAAAAAAAAAAAAGAGATGTTTATTCGGATCCTACCACTACCATCACTGTAGCGAACTTCGTTGTACTAAATAGTCTAGTTTTAAAATTATGTAGTGTATTTCGCACGAAATAACTCAACCTTTTACAAAAGTAATTATACAGTTTAATTTCACTCGTATTTACACTATATGTATTTCGGACACTCAATTTGAGCGTTATAATTTACAGACCGTACAGTTTACAATTCACCAAAAGTTGGAGAGCAGTTCTCCCAGCCAACACACATGAGAGATAAACATCCAACTCAAAATTCAGAAAAATACGTTCTATCAACGGAAAAATTATGTTGATAAAACGATTTTTTCTGATTTGCAGAAAATTTTGACAGCAAACTGCAGCAAACAGGACTTTTTTTTTTTTTTGACAGTGTACGCTTAATTAACGTTTCAAAGCGAGATGTTTCCTTATAAGTGCTATTTATAACAGTTCTTTATGAATATAAATTCACAAATATATATTATATATATGTGTACTATATATATATATATATATATATATATATATATATATATCATATATATATACACATATATATATATATATATATATATATATATATATATATATATTTACTTCCATTACCCGAATACCCTAGGTAATGGAAGTATTGTATTCGGTCCAAAAATTCGATATCGGGATTTCACCTGATTTACATGTTTTAAGATCTCCTGAGTCCAAGGTAAGGTCTCTGAGTGGTTTTTGGCAATTGGTCAGTGTGTATGTGTGTGTGTGTGTATGTATGTGGGGAATATTCTGGTTATTATAGCTCGGAAACTAATAAAGATAGAACTACGAAACTTTAGAATTGAAACAGGTCTGGTGTACAGATGAATTTTACAAAATTTGGTGAAAATGGGAATACCGGAAGTGGGACATCGGAAACTGGAAGTGGTTTGTCTCTCAAAAACGGCTGTAACAATTTTCTTCTAAGTTGCTATATAAACACTATATTAAATGTCCTTTCGAATGATATAGTTGGTTAGTTCAGGAAAATTGATAGACGTCCTGTATAAATAGCGCAATTTCAGGTCTCGCAAGTGCTTTCCTTTAAAAATGGCTGCACGGATTTTTCTTTCAAACTTGTCATATTAACTACCTTTTAAATATCCTTTTGTATGTAATTATTGTTTTCCGGTTAATAATTGAGTAGGCCAAGTTTTGGCAAAAGTCGGTATCTCAAAAACGGCTCTAATGATTTTTTTGAAAATTGTTACATAAATCCATTTTAGACTTTAGATATCCTTTCTTATGTATTACTTGGTTATTAAAGGAAAATTATCAGTCATCTTGTTTAGGTAGATCACTTTTAGATGTCGGAAATTAACGTTACGAAAAATGGCTAAACCGATTTTTTTCTTCTTCCTATTTTTAAATTCGCTATGTAAATATATTTTCTATATCTTTACATGTGTATAAGTTTTCTCTTACCAGAAAATTTCAGGTGTCTAATTTGTCAGCTCAATTTTATGTCTTCAGATCATATTATCTCGAAAAAATGCATACTATACACGTACAGGGATGGAACACGGGCGCAGGATTCACACCGGAATCTGTTGAAGAAATTTCTCTACCTATAATATCGTTGATTTAAGAAGTAGAAAATTTTCTTACATTGATAGTGGTATGAATTCTGCGCCCGTGTTCCATCCCTGCACGTAATAGTAAGAAATGAAGTCGTGTAGTTGTTTCACACCAGATTTTTTTTTTTTTTCTTTTTTGTTCAAATGAAGTTTTTTCTAAACATGATACATAAGCTTATTTTTAAAAGTTCACTTCATAATTTTATCCCACATTCTTGTTAAAAAATAAAATAAATAAAAAAATAAATAAAAATAAAGTTCAATCTTTAATAAATCTTACGTTTTAGTTTGAGCTTGAATTTATTTTTTATTACTATTCATAAAGGCATATGGATTGTTTCAGAACAAAATCAATCTTTTTATGAATTTTGTTCGCATATACTTAATTTAAATCGTTTTCTAAATTTTGCAGAAATATTTTTTAAACATTTGTGTAAATATATTACGGTAAAAATAGTTTGAGACATATTTGTTTGTTTATTATATCTCTGTCAATTTTTCTGTCACTTTTTCAGAATATGTATGCATATGTTCTTCGAAAGATTTTAATATTGATATCTACGGGTTGACGTGTCAGTGACAAGACGAGATAATTACTTTTCACAAATGTGGGCTACGCTTAATTAAAACAGTTTATTCGCTGTTTCGATAACTTGTCCAACAGCTGTGATGCTGGGTTGCGTTCCAAACCCATTGATTGGGTTAATACACGGGGTGACATATCGAATCAATGATTTCCTTGGGCGAGTTCGTTGGGGTGGTGAAAAGAGTCGAAGGTCAGTCTTTGTGTGAAAAGCTATCGATGTGGCGTCACCACTCTCAATTCAGTCCAAAACGGGCTAATTTTTTGTCCACTTCAAAAAGAGTGGCATTTTATTTCACTAGTAGCAAACCCTTGCGAAATTTTCGCAGTTTCTTTCTTTCTTTCTTCTTCTTCTTCCCCTTTTTTTTTTAAAAAAAAATCTTTAAAATTTGAAATTTATAACTCTTATACCAATTTCACTACGCAATATAAATTTTAACTCATCAGAAACCAAATAATAATAATAATTATTATTTTAATCGGGGGGGGGGCGATGAAACGTTAATGATAGTTAACCCAAAATCATTCAAAGAAAAATCTCAAAATAAAATTCATGTTTGACGATCCCAGTCTTCATGCTTCCCCAGGCAGTTTGGCATAGGACCCCTATGACGACTTTTAAATTTTTGCCGCCATGTTGGCGATGCCTTTTAATTTATTTTTTAATTTATTCATTTTTCTTAAAAAAAAAAAAAAAAAAACCACTTAGTACCTATATTTTGATTATACTTTTTATTGTTGCGTTTTTTAGTCAATTTATGACACAAAAGTTCATATTTTGTTTATATCTTTAAAGTATTGCTAGGTTTAAAACAACGCTTGCAAATTTAAAAAACAATTTTTTCTATAAAAATTATCTCAAAAATTATCTCATCAGAGAAATGTCGTCGTTTTTTTTTTTTTTTTTTTTTTTTTTTTAAATTAGATCATTGAACTGAGTCTACGTATACTTAAATATTGCGTATATATACATTTTTTAATCCTCGCGTATTTTATTGTCATTATTCTATCGTTTCTACAAATTATAATTGTAACTAGTCCATGTTAGAGAAACATTACATAGATAACAGTATTTCATTATGAAATTTCGTTACAAGTTGGTATATTTTTCATTTACGAATATCAACACCACTTGACAGCAATATTAAATCACCGGGAAAATTAATGAAAAAACAACCCCCTCCCCCTTTTTTTTAATGATTTTTAAGAAACTAACGTAAAATGATGTAAGAGGAATGAGAAAAAGACTTACAATTTAAATTTTTAATCAATAACTTTAATTCTTAGATATATAAAAATGTATGTAAGAATGCAATTTTATGTTAAAGAGTTTTTTGGATACATTAAACATTTTCAGGATAGTATTTGTTTATTGTTTTATAGTAGTTTAGTTCCCCATCATACTATAGATTTGGGAAACTTAGATATTCGTGAAAGTTCTCGACCTCGATGTTTTGACTTTTTTTCACGTTTTTAGGTATAAGGAATCAGAAAACAACAAAATTGATATGATGTCCGTCTGTAGGGTGTCAGTTTGTTAGTTTGTTAATCTGTGTACAGGATATCTCAAGAACAATTTATCATAAAGAGGTCAAAAAGTTTTTTAAATATTACTTATGACTCTGGAAAGAACCCTATTGAATAGAAAAACTTCGGAAGTTATTAGAAATTTACAATTTTCTTAACATACGAGAATAGGAGAAATTTTCACTTTAACGTACATTAGCAGAAATACTTGTACTGTAAAGATGTCAGATTAGCTTTAAAATATCAGCGATGATGCTAGTATGAACATAATTAACTACGAAAATTCAAATTTGCAAGCTTCGTAAGTTAATAAAATTTATGAATTTCTTAACATGGCAGAATAGGGCAAAATTTCGCATAACATCCATTTTGAGGGATATTTTTTTGCAATGATGTCAGGCCACTTTTAAAATATAGTTTAGAATAATGATATAAACATCACTGATGATGAATTTTTTAATTAAAAAAATTCGTAAGTTATTCGAAATTTAGGATTTTCTTAACATGGCGGAATAGGGCAAAATTTCTCTAAAAAGTCTATTTTGAGGGGTGTTTTTATCGTAAAGATGTCAGACCATTTTTAAAATGCAATTTATGATAACGAATTGAACATCATTGTCTACGAATATTTTAATTCGAAAATTTGAGGAATTATAATTATTGTTAATTGTAATGTAAGTTATTGGAAATTTAAGATATTTCTTAAAAAACAAATTAGAGAAATATTTCATACAAGCAAACCCGTGCGAAATATTCGCACTTTATTTCTTTTCTTATTTACCTTTAAAATTTGAAACTCATAAATGTTATACCGATTTCACCACCTAATTAAAATTTTAATTTATCAGAAGCCAAATTATTATTAAAACCAAATTAATATTGTGCAATAGTAAAACCAAAATCTTCAAAGAAATGTTTCCAAACAAAATTCATGGTTCACGACCCAATTTTCATACTTCCACAGGCAGTACAGTTTTAATATAGGACTTCCACGACGCCTTTTAAATTTTTGTCGTCATATTGGCGATGACTTTTTATTAATTTTGGTAATTTTTTTTTTTGTTTGTTTGTTCGTTTGTTTAAAAATAAATAAATAAAATAAAATGAACTAATTCCTATTTTGATTATATTTCTTATGATCGTGTTTTTCAGTCAATTTATGCACAAAAGTTCATATTCTGTATATATCTTTAAAATGTTGCTAGGTTTAAAATGACGCTTGCATAGATTCAGAAGAAACAACTGTTAAAAATACATTTTTTCGTAAAATATTCTCATCAGACAAATGTCGTCATTTTTAACACTCTTTTATTAGCTTCACCTGTATGTATGTTTGTTTGTATGTTTGTATGTATGTATGTTTGTATGTTTGTTTGTAACTGCTCTGGGAGCAAACAAAAAATTTATATTGTAAAAAAATACTTTCCCTACGTGAACGATGTGGCGAAGAGGTAAGGCGCCGCGCTACGAACCTAAAGGTCCAGCGTTCGATCCCATAGAGGGGAGATTTTTTAAAAGTGGTTTTTGTTTAATTCTACGTTATTTTAATTAAAGATTTAAGTGTATGTAAATATTATGGTGTGTCACTCACACGATTTTCTCTTACCCTGCATTTTAATACTAAGATAGATATTTTGTGCTTTTTAGTTCACATTTTTATAAAAGCGTGTTCTTTAATTTTTTAAAACTATAATATTATTTCTTGTTAGTCCATTGAGGTAAGTCCGCGGGCTTAAATGTTATCCGTGTATAAATATTTTTTTATCCTCGCGTATCGTATCGTCAAAAAATAATTGAAACTGGTCCACGTTAGAGAAATATTATAGATAAACACGCATTAAGAGAATAGTTGCATTGGAAATCATATGGAATTACCCGAAAACTAAACTACAAAACAAACTTCAATGAAATTAAATAATTTATTAGGATGAAGTAAATGTATCAAACTTAACGGTTGGTAGCCTCTTTGGTGGGGCATTTTAGTCTATCATCGTGTCGAGCGTTGGTTTAAATCCATTTCTCTTAATATGAATATAAAATGACCTGTAGAAGAAATTTATGAGAACAAATATATGACAAGGAACTGAGCAGAGTCCACCTATATCAACTAGTTAAAAAAAATATTTTTACTGCTTCTTTCATAGTATACTAAAAATAATTTATTTATGTATTTAAACAGTGTTTTTTTTTTTTGTAATAAAAGGAAAGAGAATATTCTGTTAGGATACTTTATCTGAATTTCTTTTATTTGTTTGTATTGAAATGGTCTGATTTATACAATAGGCAAGTATTTAGATGCAAATGATAGAGCAGGTTCTGTTTTGAATCTGATATTTTTTCAGTATAGGAAGTCATGGTGTACTAGTATGAATTGGACTAAAACATATTTTTGCTGCTGTGGTGTTTTTAGCTTCATACTTTACCCTGGTTTATCGAATAAAGGAAGCATTTTTCGCAAGAATTTAGTAAAATTTTCAAGGCAAATTTATTTCATAAAATATATTACTGCTAAAAAGGGATAAAAATTGTTAATACTATAACACTGATAAGAAAGTGAAAAAAACTAATAACTATAAAACTAACTTGTTTCGAACTCATTGATATCTTTAATAAGGTTCAAAAAGGAGAAAATTCGCATCATTTTTAATAATGATAAAAATAAATAAATAAATAAATAAAAATATCGTCCCATATATATTTCTAAAAATATTATTATTGACTATGTACTTTCACGTATATAATTTCAAACTGACACAATATTTCTAATCAGTATTTAGGCAAAAGAACTAAAAACTAAATAAGTGTCGTAATTTGATTTTTTTTTTTTAATGTAAAATTTTAAGGTTTTTTTTTTTTTTTTTTGTGTGTGTGTGGGGGGGGGGGGGGGCAAAGCCTTGATAAAGATACTGATAGTAATTCATGTTGGTTGTATTGTTAAAGATTTATTTATATCAGTTATACAAATTAAGGTTCTATTTTCTTAAAATGACCACTACTGGGGAAGTTACCTTATATATACAAATATATATATATAGATATTTTTTTTAAATATGACTATTATACATTATTAACTATTCTGTAAGAAACTGCATGATGATAATAAAACGACTGCAAGATTGCTCCCTTTCCAATGAATAATACCGCATTTAAAACTGTTTATTTCCCCTATTGAAATTAACCCTATATTGATATTTAGCATGAGACTTCTGTGGTCATAAGTGTCACACTTGATACTTGAATTTCAAAAAATTCAACACGGGGAAGCATTATGACTAACAGTGAAATTATCTGACTCCCCCGCACTCGATACACCAGGGGTGGCCACTTCTGATACCCCCAATGACCCCTCCCCCTCTCTGAATCAGAATTTGGAATGGCTGTCGCAGCAAATGCAACGGTCCTACGATTCGTGGGTTAAAAGGTCACGTGAGAACAAAGACATTGGGGGGAAGAGGCCGACCCTCGTATATAATTATTGCAATCTCTATAATACGCATTTTTTTCCTCCGGAAGTGTGGAATATATTTTTTTATTTCTTTACTTTTCTGTATATTGGCGTCACGCCTGTTGTGAGAAATTAACATACATATAACTTTTTTTGCTCCAGTAGGCATGGATTGGATTAATATTTTGTAGAGTATGTGACAAAATGTTCAGAGTCATGTGGTATCTGGAGCGATATTCAGTTTGATATGTATGGCTGGACAGCAACCCAAGTATATTGGAGAGAGTGTTAAGAATTTATAAAATAATTTATCTAAAACAAACAAACAAAAAGCCTGTTTATTTTGCTTTGTTAAGCATAAATAAGTCTAGTCTTTTTTTTTTTTTTTTTTTTTTTTTTTTTTTTTTTTTTTTAAGCATTCTTAAAAAAAAAAAAAATCTTTTGGTCAGTATATTAGATTTTTTAGAGAGATATAATTATTTAATACATTCATTTTTATTTATTAACAAATAAAAAATTTCTTTCCTACACATTTTACATACACGTATTTCTTTTATTTTTTAACGCTACCTGATATTTTATAATGCACTTCGTCGTATTCAAAACAAATAACCGCGTTTTCACTTTATAAAAACTTGCTTGGAAAGCTTAGAAGTGATATAAATAAATTAAATAATTTTTCTTTTACAACCATCGAAAAAACATCTATTAAAATTATTCAGTTTTTATGCTTTCTTCTTTATTTTTTACTACCTTCCGCTTCCTTTTTATAATTTTTACAAAAAATTATTAAAATCTTTTCTTTGATTATGGGTTTTAGATTAACGCCTGTATTCTGCTGAATATGTAATTTCTAAGTTTAGAAAATAATTCGTATAACATAAATTATAAAAGCTAGATGACTAGCCACCAATATTATTGCTTTCGAAACATTTATCAGAAAATTACTAAGAGGTTTCATATATTTTAAACAACTTTCAAAAGGAAAATAAACTACAACATATTAAATACTTTTCCATTTAAATCGTGTACACAAAAGCCTTACTTGTAAAAATTAACTAACTAACTAACTAAATGGTATTGTTACTATGATTCACCCCCCTCCCCCCATATATATATATATATATGCGCGCGCGTGTGTGTGTATAATGAAAAAAAATATTTCGTTATAAGAGTTCTTTAAATTTAAACTTATAGATAATAAATTCATATTTATTTATTTTTATTTTTATTTTTAATTTTTGTTGATTTTACACTAGTAAAAACATTTCTTTTAATAATTTATTAAAAATTAAGAATATAATATAATTCATTTTCTTGCACTATTCCTAAAAAATCTCCATTATTATTATATTTTAAATTTAAAAATAATTTTTATTGATTTTTTTTTAATTTCGCAATCTTTTCTATAACACCATTCCAACACCTATTCCACCCAGATAACATTCCTTTTACGTTGATACTTTACGGTACGGGCTTTAGATTGACTGTAAAACCAGTTTTTCCTTTATAACAGTCTTACTACACAGAAACTTTCGATATTCTAGTGAATGGAGGAAACCGCATAACTGATTCTACTTTCTCAACTTTAGATAACTATAAATAAATAAATAAATAATAATTTAATTTTATGAATGACTTTGTTTATAATTTTTCCCCATTGACATAAAAGAAAAGCAGCATATTAATTATTATTATTATTTATTTTTAACGTATAAAATCATTTTTACGTTCATATGAGAGCTTAGTTTGACTGTAAAACTAGTTTTCCCTTTATGATATATTTACTGCACTGAAACATTCGATTTTCAAGTGACTTAATAAAAATGATGGCACAAATGTTTAATCTTGTTTTATTTTTTGTTTGTATATATTTAATACACTTGTTTTCTTGTTATTTAAAATATTCATGTTAATTTAGAGCTTTTTTTTTTCGTTTATTTTTAGAACTTTTTTGTGGATTTTCCCGGAACTTTTTTTTTTTTTTTTTTTTAAAGGAAAGTTATTATTATGAATTCTTCTTTATTACGAAAAATAACTACACAATTGTCCCCCCTCCCTCCCCCCAAAAAAAAAAAAAATTTGTGTCGCCAAACACAGGTTTAGAACATTTTTTTTTTTCTTATTTGCTCATTTATTTATTTATTTATTTAAATTGAAAACAGTAATTGCAAATGTGCTATTTTATTTTATTTTATTTTGCTAAATCAAAATTTTCTTTTTTTGCATATTTTTAAATATATATGCATTAAAAATGCATACATATTTAAAAGTAGTATTTGCTTAAATTGAATTATACGAATATAAAAAATTGCAATACATAAATCGCATTAGTTTCATAAATACCGTATGGAAATTTTTCTTAGCTGTTTTAGAAATTAATATATATATACAGTCGAATCTCGCTAATGTGAATTTCAAGGGGGATAAAAAATTTGTTCTTGTTATCAGTAGTTCATGCTATTAGTTACTAACCTTCATACAACTAAATTAATCTTCATTTTGACGGGAATTGGGGAAACAGTTCATCTTAAAAGTAATTCACGTTAACCAGGTTCGACTGTATATAAATACATGCAGAAAATTATATTATCATTAACTTACTGAATTTTTACGATACTAACTAAAAATTTCATGTGTGTTTATCTACACTATGGACAAATAAATGTTTAAAATAAAAAGTTACATTTACCCAAATTGAAATAACTATCAATGAAATGTTTATATTTATTAGTATGACTATTTTAAATTTTATTATATTGATTATTTTGTTTCTTGTTAAAATTTCTCTGAGTTTCTAAAATTTAACGTGAACTCTCTCTCTCTCTCTCTCTTTTATTTATTTATTTATTTATTTTTATTTATTTGCATCCTTTTTAAGTATTCGTGTTATTTCTTTCTTTCTTTCTTTTCTTTTTTCTTTTTTTTTTTTTTTTAAGAAAAATTATAGAAGTACACATTGTACTACATAAAATTATTAAATGAAATCCTGTATAATTCTGGAATAGAGTAATCACAAGTTTATGTTCATCGATTAATAAATTGGGAACTAAAATTCCATTTCGAAGATGAGAATTAAATCATGTATTTTAACATGGAAATTTTAGAGGAGAAATTGCCACGCAATCATCTCTTTAATTTTGGATGTTTCTATTGTTATTATCTTTAATGTATTATTAGAATAAACTTAAATAAAGGCTCTGAATTTTAGAATTGAAACTTGCGTGCTTTATCAAACACAAATGAAAAATAGGGCAGTCAGTATAGCGCTTATTCATGAAATTTCAATTGGACATTGAATTGAAATATCCAGTCAGTGGTATATAAAACATAGAATAAATGTAAATAAATAATCGTAAAGCTATGTCACTTTAAATACATATGTTATTACGTTTTAACATTAAGTTAATTGAAGCGGAGTTCGTATAGTACATACGAAAATATCTAATTTTAATTTCTCAAATTCTCATAGTCGAAATTAAAATTGCATTTTACATTGATTCACATAATATCATTATCTTAATGACATTAAAATTTTATAGATGAATTTTATGATGCTATACCTATGCATTTTCTTTTAACGCTAAAGCTAGCATATTCAATGTTTTGCAAATAAATAAATGACTATATATATATATAATATAATATAATATAAATGTATATACAGACGTCTAAAAACAGTTAGAATAATTGTGATTTTTTTAATTTTTTCATTTATTTATATAAATTTTTTATGTCTGAAATAATTCTAACCAAATAATTTGTACTTGTAGATATAATTTATATTACAATCTCACTCTTTAATGCAATGTAGAAAGAGAATATCTGGAAGAAATTTTTCCTTTTGACAAGGAAACTGAAATGTGCTTATGTCTTCTTTTCTTCTGCTGTCTTGTTTTCACGTACATTTCTTTGTTTTATGTACATTCTTGTTTTCACAAATATTTTTAGAATTCTATAAAATAAACACTTTATAGCTGTATTTGACCACCACATCTCTAAAACTAAATCATAAACTTTTGAACATAATTGAAATGTGTTAAAAATGCATAACGCAATTGAAAATACACATCTACCAATTTTGCGCAATGAATACGAATATTTTTGTATGACCCTGTAATTGAATCATTAATGTTAAACATATCATTTTCAATAAGAAACATTCCTATAGATTCCTATTGCTGCATCTGAAAAATGTATGTGTAGTTATTATGTGTTATATGTTAAAATGTCCTTTTAATTAATACATGTCTTATAGAAAATCATAATGTGTAAGAATTATTTTGTATGACCTTGTACACAAAACAGTATTTTTGTATGTAAGATTTTTAATTATTATTAAAATTCTTTTAGTATTGTATAGTAAATCCCAAAGAAAACAAAATGGTGAATAGCATATATCATTTTTATGTAATTATAAATATACTTTCAAACCCATGCGAAATTTTCGCAGTTTTTTCTTTCTTTCTTTTTCTTTTTTAAATTTATCTTTAAAATTTGAAAATTATAAGCCTTATACTAATTTAATCATCCAATTAAAATTTTAATTCACCAGAAGCCAGACTATTATTAGTTTTTGTGGGATGAAACGCTAATGATAGTTAAACCAAATCATTCAAAGAAAAGTTTCAAAATAAAATTCATGTTTGGCGACCCAGTTTTCATATTTCCCCAGGCAAGAAAACTTTAATAAAGAACCCATATGGCGACTTTTAAAATTTTGCCGCCATGTTGGCGAGATCCCTTTTATTTTATTTTATTTTATTTTATTTTATTATTTATTCATTTTGTCATAATTTTTTGTTAAAAACACTTTGTACCTATTTTGATTATACTTCTTATTATTGTGTTTTTCAGACAATTTATGAAAAAGTTCATATTTTGTTTATATCTTTAAAGTATTGCTGGGTTTAAAATGACGCTTGCAAGGATTGTAAATATGCCACTTTTAAAAATAAATTTTTCTATGAAATGATCTAATCAGACAAATGTCGTCATATATATATATTAAGCTTTATTTTATTATATACCTGAACTGAGTCAAAGTGCTTAAATATTACTTGTATATTACTTTTTATCATTGCGTAATTACTGTCATTATCGTATCGTTTCCACAAAATATAATCGTAACTGGTCCACGTTAGAGAAATATTATATAGATATTCATGGAAATGAAAAAACGGATATGCAGACAGACGAAACTGAAATCATAAATACTACTAGCAGGCTTTGCCCGCTTCGCTGGCCACTAAATTTAAAGCAAACTCTTTTCTATATAGCTTTATAAAAATAAAATAAAATAAATTACTGAAATTGTTCAAAAGCTCGCTCCAGGTCCATGCTGCATTCGGCAGCGATTTGGTCATCCACTGCAACTCGGGCGCTTGTCCCTATTACCTGCGACAATAGTTTACCAATGAGCTTCCATTTAGGTGCTTATTATATAACAGTTTCGAAATAGATAGTATCGAAAAAATTGGAGTTTCCCTTTTATATTTGAATCCCAGTTACATGTGAACAACACTATACGTGTTGTTCACATGTAACTCGGACTGGACTCAAATGTAACTCGGTTTAGACAACATAATATTTGCGTTTACGTTATTTCATATGTTTTTTTTTTTTTTTGTTTATCCAATCAACCATTAAATGACAGCAATTTCACGCCAAATATTACAATATGCTGTGACCGGCTACGTCTGTCGCATGAGACAATTAATTTTTTGTGTTTATATATAATTCATGGGTTGTAAAGCCTTAATATAGTTCTATTTGGCGGCTTTTGAATTTTTGTCACCATTTTAGACTTAATCCATTGTAACAATAAGACTTAATCCCTTGTAACAATATGCTATGAGCGCTATTTCTGCCGTATTTTAGACAACTAATCTTTTTATGGTTATATATATTTCCCATTAAACATATTTTTATTTATTTATATTTAAATATTAATTTGAATTTTTCAAATATTTCTGTTCGACAGCGTGCAAGTGCAGTAACACAAAGAGGCTCATTTGTTTGTATGATAAATTAGCATAGTGATTATTATATAAAAATATAAATAAATAGGTAAACATTATCGTGTTACACAACTTTATTATGTAGCTCCATTGGCGGCTTTTGAATTTTTGTCGCCATATTAGCGATGGATTTTTTTTTTTTTTTTTTTTTTTTTTTGTATGAAATATTTTGCTAAAAATTTTATCAGACTCTTTTTTGTTTATACATAAGAATCCTTTATATTCTGCTTATATTTTTAATGGTTTTTAGGTTTAAAATAGTGCTTGTTGAAATAAATTTCCTATCTTTAAAACTGCATTTATTCTGTGAATTTTGTGTAAAAAGAAATCATTTATGTTTTTATATATTTGATGCGCTACTTAGATTAAAATGGCTGTTGCTATATTAAACTTCTTGTCGAAAAACGTTCGGTGTACTTCAACACCAAAATTTAAAAAATCGCCCAGCAGGATCTGTTAATGAAACTGATAAAATAAAAATATGGTTCATAGAGTTTAATTAATCTTTTTAAAAAAACTTTTAAAACCCAAATTATTAATGTATCGTATCACATGCATAGATATAGTAATAATATATAGATTGATCATTGGGGAGAAAATAGTGATTCCTTTTCACTCGGGAAAAGACGGCGATTTTACCAAAATATGGCAGTCTTTCCCCGAGTGAATACACACGAATGTTTTAGCAAATAAAATTAATGAATAATTTATTTACTAAAGGTGAATGAAAAGCTCCAGATATAGTTTCAAATTCATTCTTCTTTTTTTCCTTTTTTCCTTCAATACCACTTAATGGCTGATTCCAAAGCTTTTTTTTTTCGGCATCAAAAATCTTTGCACGATAATATGGGGATGATATATATATATATATATGTATATATATATATATATATATATATATATATATATATATATATATTATATCTATGATCACATAAATCTTTTCGAAGATCCGCGATTGTAATAAAATGCTCTCCCTCTGGTGGGCTAAGGTGAAATTACAATAACCATGCTTTAATTCGGCTTTCATTAAGCCGCCATTGCTGGCCGATGTTTAGTTTCACATATATTTATTGAATAAAAATGAATAAATCCGGTAAAAATGATAACACATACTGTTGTGTGCTATAGTGTAACTCCAAAGGATCAAGAAATCCAGAATTAAGCTTCCATTTATTTCCAAATGACAAATTTAAAATTTCAGTTGCTTCGGCTAATGGAAGTAAAGAATTAATCAGATAATTTGAAACTAATATTTCTTCAACTTCAGTTAAAAATCTACTTCCGATCGAACTTTGAATAAACTGAAATATTTCTTTCCAAAAGCAATCAATTTTCCATGATGTAATGGCGGAGAAATTATAGTACGAATATTAAGTAGAATAACAAAAAGAACAATAATAAATACACGTGGCTATTATATTTACTAACAACAAAAGCTGAAAAAGCGCCATATATCGATCACTACAAACGCGGATAGAATAAAACTTACTTTGAAAAAAAAAAAAAAAAAAAAAAAAAAAAAATAATAATAATAATAATAATAATAATAACTTTTGTTTATTAACCGAAATAATTGATGAAATTTGAAATGCAAGTTGGTCTTGTGGGGTACAGGCTGTATATTATATTTTTGTGTTCGTGAGAGAAAATTTAAAAGAATTTGAAAACTGCAATTTTTAATCACACTTAAAAAACATGTGAATTATTGTAAAGCAGATTATTTATTATTATTTTTTTTCTTCTACCGGTTTCCATACAATCTTCTGCTGTTGCCACCTAAAATTCATACTTTAGTTAATTTTAAAAAATCTAATTGTCCGATTGATAAGCTGTTTATTGCATCGGATTCACAAAAATTTTCCCTTTCATTTGGTATCTTATTTGCAACGATGCGACTGATATTTCTAATTTATTTTCTAATCTTTCTGATTTATTTTGGAAGTATGGAAGTAATGGAAGTATTGTATTCGGTCTGAAAATTCGATATCGGGTTTTCACCTGATTTACACGTTTTAAGGACCCTGAGTCCAAAAAAGTGGTTTTTGGCAATTGGTCAGTGTGTATGTATGTGTGTGTGTATGTATGTACGTATGTATGTATGTGGAGAATCTTCTGGCTATTATAGCTCAGAAACTAATAAAGATAGAGCTACGAAACTTTTGAATTGAAATACGTCTGGTGTACAGATGAAATTTCCAAATTTTGGTGAAAATTGAAAAACCGGAAGTGGGACATGGGAAACCGGAAGTGGGACCGTAAGTCCGTATCTCAAAAACGGCTCTAACGATTTTCTTCAAACTTGCTATATAAACACTCTATTAGATGTCCTTTCGAATGATATAGTTGGTTGGTTCAGGAAAATTGATAGGCGTCCCTTATAAATAGCTCAATTTCAGGCCTCGCAAAGGCGTTCCTTTAAAAACTGTTGTACGGATTTTTTTCAAACTCGCCATTTTAACTCACTTTTAAATATGCTTTTGTATGTAATTATTGTTTTCCTTTCAATAATTCAGTTTAACCGGAAGTGGGACATCGGAAATCGGAAGTGGGACCGTAAGTCCGTATCGCAAAAACGGCTCTAACGATTTTCTTCAAATTTGCTATATAAACAACTATTAGATGTTCTTTCGAATGATATAGTTGGTTAGTTCAGGAAAATTGATAGGCGTCCTGTATAAATAGCTCAATTTCAGGTCTCCCAAGGGCGTTCCTTTAAAAACAGCTGTACGGATTTTTTTCAAACTCGCCATATTAACTCACTTTTAAATATCCTTTTGTATGAAATTATTGTTTTCCGGTCAATAATTGATTTTTTTTTTAAAGTTAGTATCTCAAAAACGGCTCTAACGATTTTCTCTTTAGTTCACTTTTATGTTTTCTGATCGCATTATCTCTCAAAAATGCATATAATATGTGTAATAGTGGGTAATGGAAATCGTGTGGTTGTTTCACACCAGATTTTTTTTAATTATTATTATTTTGTCGAAAAAAAATTGGCAACAATTAAATTATGGATAAAATGTTAAAATTTAAATGTCTTATTTATCAAAAATTAGAAGGTTATTATTTTCACATTTTAATTAATTAAGAAAAAACTAATCAAAAATTCGAAAATCTGACTTCGATGTGCACAATGACCCTTCGGGGGGCACCTTTGTGTTAAATCTCGTGACTGTCCGAGCTACCGTTTTCGAGAACAGTGAAATATACAAATATTGCTCACTTAATAGTATAAGATTAAAGTAAATTATTTCATGCATTACAAAAACTAATGAAACAAAGAAAAAAAAAACAATTAAAACTCACAATATGTCTATTAAATAATAATTAATGGATGCCTATGATATAAATATACTGACCAATAAAAACTCAGAAAAAAAAAAAAAAAAAAACTGATTATGATTTATTTTTTTCTCGGTGTTGTAAATGTAATTTGATTACTATTTTTATATGTCAGTGTAATACACACTATCTCTAATTAATTAATTTATTTATTTTCAGAATAAAGTGAAATTCTAAAGAGAGAATGTTTTTTAAATATTCATTTTAATATATATTTCATTTATGTAAATCTACGTGATTCTCAAAGAAAAGCATTTGACTAGTCATATATTGATAATTTTTAAATTTATGATTTCTGGAAAATTAGGAAACTCTGGAAGATTACGAAAATTATTGCATTAGGAAGGTTTTATAAAGCGTTTTGAATTAGAAAAACGATAGATTTTAATAAATCAATGCAGTTCATATACTTAAATGGCATAAAAATGGAATCATATGAAACATATATATTAAGTACTCATCCTAATTTCATTAAATATAACCATTATTGCAACAGCGTAACTATTTACTTTGGAAATACCTTTATTTTAATGCAACTACGTAATGATTAATAACTTCGTATCCTAAAACCTATTGAACCTCGGTTCAGAAGTCTCTATCATTAATATTTGGTTCAAACCATTTAAACAAATAATGGGCAAGTGAGCCTTTAATAGACCTACCCTACGCTTTCCAGATTCAGCAGTAATGCGTAATACCATTATACCTTCAGGAGTACCATGTATACGTCACCATAGCAACCACGATTGTGTAACTCAAGTGGCGTATCCAACCCAAAATTGACAAATCGCAACAAAAGGTCATCGTTTCTATGGCTGCAAAGCCCTGCCACACGCGACCGACTAAGTCCACTTGCCTCTAAATGGATTGATAGTAGAATTCGAATGGGTGTACCTCTAGCACTTGAAACATTAAACCCCCCTGCGTGGCATTCTTTTTTTTTTTTTTTTCTATTGCTTTTTTATTTCCTTTTGTTTGGTGAAGATGTTTAAAGAATGAATAATGGCAAGATTTAAAATGTATAATGTAGATATTTGTAGGAATATATGCCTTTCAATTGACATTACTAAAATCAGTATAAAATTTTCGAATGAAAAGTGAATGTGAATTTTTTTCTCTGTGTGTCTAAGGATTTATTTATTTATTACTTATTCAAAGAACTTATTCTTCACTTGCAAAATGCAAAATACAACTTTCTAGTTTATTTTTAAAGACTACACTGTTTTCTATTCATTAAATGACTAAAGATAAATTTTATGTGCAAAATATATGTTTCATAAGAGAAATAAAAATTAATTTACAGTGTGGTTATTTACAAATAAAATTTTTAATATATATATATTATTCTTGTTGTAATAAAAAAAAAAAAAAAAAAAAAAAAAGATTATTTACATTTTTTAAAAACTATATTGCGGTGACTTTCAGTTTTAAAAGATAATAATTTAATTTCTCTTGAAAGAGTTAAGACAGTTCTTTAACGATTTTCTACTTATTTTGTTTAATTACATATTTTAATCTAACTCTCTTCTTTGATACTATTTTATCATTCATATCAAAATGTCTTACATGATAAATCTGAACATTGCAAGCAAACACTACTGATTGCAAAATTATATAACAGCTGTTTCGGATCGAATTAACTATCACTATTCATCCTCCTGGGAAAAAAAAAAAATGCTCGAGTAAACAGAAAGGCGTTGCAAGGTATTTAGGGAACTTATTTTTTTTCACATTTAAAAATTAACTTGATCTGTAATGTCTTTGCCTTTACTATAAGCGAGTTTAATTTTAATAATAGTAAGGATTTAAATAATAATAATAATAATAATAATAATAATAATAATAATAATATATATAATATATATATAATATATATATAATATATATATATATATATATATATATATATATGTATCACAAACACTATGGTGGGATACTGAAAAAAAACATGCAACTATTCAACCAATATAAAATAATTATTAATTATTAAACAAAAATTTGAACTTTATTTTTCAGTTCTTATTTAAGTAATTCATCTACCTAAAAAAGAGTTTAAATGTTTGATGCACCCATGAAACTAGCAACTGGGTGCTATATTTGACAGAACACTTGGCTCTAGATAAATAAACACAGGAATGATAAACAACGTTTTGAACGCCAAAGGAAATAATAAACTAGCAGGCAGATGTTTCGGTAGCATTTAGCGTACTATCATCAAAGCGTAAAAGAAACGAAACGTAAGTACTTCTATCTGTGAGAAAAGAATCGTATTTTATGACTATTTAATCAACCAATAGAACTGGACCAAATCTGGGGGATTAGCCAATAGAAAATAGAAAATGTAGAAAAATGTAGAAAAAATTATGGAAGTTCAGATTGAATGTAAAGTTTCTAACAATCTTACAAAGGAGGTATAGTGAAATCACAATTAACAATGTATTCAAAATTCTTAGAAATGTAAAAAGCTTCAAAGAAATCCAGTTCAAATGTAGATTTGAGTTTAAAACTAAATGCAGTCTTATAATCCGAATATATTTGTTACGTGTAGAAACAAGAAACCATCAAATAGGCCGTTGCTAAACATTACTGGGAGAAAACCCCCAATTTTAAATTTGATATACAGCTAAAATAATTTGCAGATGCAAATCTACACTTAAACTCTATTTCTTTGAAGCTTTTTACATTTATAAGAATATAAAAACATTTTTAATTGTGATTTCGCTCTACTCTCTTTGTCTGTTTGTTGAAAATTTATACATCCAAACAGCACTTTGTTATTTATTTATTTATTTATTTATTTATTTATTTTTTCACATTTTCCGCGACTACCGTTTCTCAATATCTATTGATTAATCCCCTATATTCAGCTCAATCCTATTGGTTGATTAAACAGTCCCAAAATCCTATCCTTTTCTTATATATAGGAGCACTTACGTTTCATTTCTTTTATGCACTAATGACAGTACTTCAAATGTTACCAAAACAGCTGTCTGCTAATTTATTATTTACTTCGGCGTTTAAAACATTGTTTATTATTTATGAGCTTAGGTTCTGTATTATGAATTAAAAATGTGTAAAAATAAATTATTGGAAATTTACATAATAGGAAATTTATATCAGGTTGTTAAGTAGTTGTTTTGAACATCTCTGTGTGAGGTCAATTCCTTGTTATCTCGCATGACATGAGATTATCGCGAAACTTCAAACAATAGAGAAATGAAAACCTTCAAATGATACACTGCTTACATGAATAAAGATTTGTCCCTATCAATGAAGATACATTTTTAATCCTACGCAGAAACCTTTTAAAGCCGCGCATCAGTCAGGTTCATCGTTTTATCTTTCTCCCGCCCACGTTATCCCGTGGGATTTTTGTTATTTCGTATTTTAAGAATATCTTATTGAAAAATGGGATTTTTATAATTCTGTTTTTGACATTATTGAAAAAAAAATCGCTTTTACTTTAACCTATAGTGCATATGTTTATGTTATGTTTATAATATGTAATGAATATACGACATTAAGAGCGCGCAATGCTTTATCTTAAGCCAAAGCCCATCTCATATGAGAAAATTTATTTTTCCACAATTACTCATTAACTAATGTTTTTTTTTTTTTTGACATTCAGAAAATTCACAGCAGCTAATTTAGCCTTCGCTTTATTTTTAATTTTAAAAATTTTGTTTTTGAGGGAAAAAAAAAAAAGTGTATTTAAGTGCATTGTTTATCTGGAAAATAAAATATTAAAAATGTGAAAAATCAATTTTTCGAAAGCGAGTACTAATAAAAATAAGAACAACAGTTTTTTTTTTTTTTTTTTCTAGAATCGAAGCATAACTCTCAGCTTATCTTTCCGATCTAACGTGTTTGTATATAGATACATATACCATTCTCAATCTTAATGTAATTTGCATGTAATGAAAAAAGTTAAAGGCGGACAATACCTTAATCTCACCGGCAGCTAAAGGTCATATTATTCCATGGGGAAATTTATTTTCACAATTACTCATTACCTATTTTTTTTTTTTTTTTTTTTTCCATTTTTACTTTCAGAAAATTCAGAATTGTTAAATTAGTATTCGTTTTTGAAACATTGATTTTTCATATTTTAATTATTTTATTTTATAGACTAAATAATGCGAAAAATGCACTTAGCTATTTTTTTTTAAGCTCAAAATTAAAATATTACAAATAAATAAATAAATAAATAAAAATAAAAAATAAAAAACGAGTATTAGTTTAACGATTATGAATTTCGTGAATGTAAAAACTAAATAAAATAAAAGTTACTGAATAATTCAGAAATTTTTTTTCACGTAGAATAACATGGATGTTGACTGTCGGTGAGATTAGGTATTTCCCGTTTTGAACTTCTTCATTACATAAAAGTTATACTGAAAATTAAAAAAGACAGATCTATATAAAAACATATATAACTGTAAGATAAACTTTGAGTTAAGCTTCGATTCTAGGGGGGGGGGGGGGGGAGAAATTCTATTGTTTATATCGATAAATTTTTAAACAGATACAAATATAGACAATGTACTAAATTAGAAATGAAAAATATCGTTTCATTGTTTATCTGATTATCATGAAACAAATTTAGAATAAAATAATATAATACTGATCTGCTACGTTAATCTTACGAAAAATCATTGCGTAACTAATATATTAGTGCCAATAGATTGAGAATAACTTAGCTAATTTATTAAATTGGATGCAGAGTTCATATTTTAAAAAGCGTCAGTGCATTAAACTTTGAAATAAGTTTTAGATATTTTGAAATAGCACGAGATAAATAATACGAATATATATATATATATATATATACCGGGTGATTCAAAATAGATGTTACAGCAATTATCTCGTAAACTAAGAACGATAGAAACATACTTCCAATTACAAAATTAGAGCAAATTAAGAGTAGATTTCAGATATGGCATTTTTTTTGTCAAAGGGGCTGTATACATATTAAATACGAAATTTAATTTTTATACGGTCCCTCCTATCATGTGACTTATATTTAGAAAAATATTCTCCTCGCTCTAACAAGCAAAATAATAATAATAATAATAAAAAATCATCTCTCTAAGTCGTCAAAATCTCGCTGAGTTATTGCAATTTGAAAATGATGACTTACACCACTTTATTTTTCAATGTTGGCATTTATTTTTCGACGCCAACGGGCTCACTTTAGGGGGTTATCTATGAGCTGAGAAAAATTAAAAAAAGATCCTTTATTTTAAAATAGCAACTAAAATCGTTCAAACGCGTGAAATCAACAATTTTAAGAATTTAATGCAAATTTACATTATTTCGTATTGTTAAAAAATTTAATAGTTAAATTTCTTAGGGGGTCACCTGCAAATTAAAACACGTTAAGAGAGGTAAAAAAACTAAAAGACTAGCAAAACCGTGTGAAATTTTCGCGCTTTATTTTTAACCACTTTCCATCATGGTTGATAAATTTAATGACTTCGGCTCTTTAACAATTCCAGCAAGATTGAAAAGTGTTAATGACTTCGATTTGCCTGTCTGTCCATCCGTCTTTCTGTGTGTCTGCGTTCTAACTCCCGTGAATATTAATAGAATTTCCTGAAACTGATATATGTTATTTGAGTTCACTATCGGATGTTCCTTATTGAAAATGGGGTGAATACATCTGCTAGCTTGTGCACAGGGACACCCGAAAGTATTCCAAAGCATTGTGTTCTATGAGAGGTATTTTTATAACCATATTTTAATACCTTTAATATATACATATATTAATAAAATTGAAATACCTTATTATAGTTTTCTATTGGATATTTTCTATAGAAAATTTAGTACACGCCATCACTGGTTTGTATACAGGGACACCCGAAATTATTCCAAAGTATTGCGTTCTATGTGAAGATATTTCTATAAACCAAAATTTAATTACTTTGCATAAATCTTAATAAAATTGAAATATGTTATTCATATGCACAAAAGGATGCTTTCTACATTGTACAGTACGATTAACATTAGATTTAAAGGGCACGAAAAAATATTCAGTTACGTTAAGGGTTATTATTGGACATTTGCTGGAATTGTATTTTCGTTTACATTAAACATTTTCTAACCATTTTTAACTGTGAATAAGATTTCAATTTGCATTTTTCTTTTTTGTCTGACTGTCCATCTGTCCGTCTGCCCACCCCCAGCGTCTTTAAATATTTTCAGAAATTTTCAGAAATGATATATGTTATTCAGGTTTACTATATGATATTCCCTATTTAAAATGCATTAAATAATTCTTTATAATTAGTTTATGTACAGGAACGCACAAAAAATGTCAATGTATTGCATTTTTGGACAGATATTCTTATGAATTACATTTAAATAACTTTATACTGTAAAAATCATAAGGAAATTCATATTTATTGTTAATATTCTAAAATAATGTTTTGTATATAATATGATATGGTATAGATGTATAATTCTATGCCAGGGGGTTACTGCCCTTCTCAACCCCCGTATAATTATAGTGCCTATACTTATCAAAACAAAAATCAAGTCTGTTATCAATTTCCTTGAAACTTGCAAACCTTCATCAACTTTTCAAGTGGCAACTAGATATGGAATCCAAAGTACCAAATTCGCATTTCCTGTACTTATTACTTTCTCATACCCATAAGGTAGAGAAAGTATTGTTTTTTGGGCCAAATTTTCGAAAGTGAGTTTTTGTTATATTTAGACGTTTTGAGGTTACCTGAATATGAAAATCGTGTTTTTAGCGGTTGGTCTGTGTGTGTGTCTGTCTGCTATCAGTTTATCTCAAGAACAAATAGCAGCAGACATTCCAAACTTCGTATTTTAAATATGTATCATATAGGGATGCTACACTATGCTTTTCATTGAGATGAAGCAAATGGTTCGTGTACAGAGACACTCAAGAATATTCAAATACATTACGTCTATGGGGAAAATTGCAGGTAAGTAGAGTTTAACACCTATAGGCTGCACTAAACCAAATGAAATGAATATATATTTTTTATATGCATAAAAAAATGCCTTATGTAGAATATGGCAGGAAAATCATTCACTGTTCATTTACAGGGCTACACAAAATAACTAGATTATAATGCAACAATAGCTGAAAATTGATGGAAGTGCATTTTAGGTTGTGCCGTATATTATTACTATAGGTTTATATTTAGGTGCACTTTGTGGTTTGTACATATTCTTCAAAAGATATACAGGGTTGCAAATATTTAAGCTACAATATTCTTTTTTATTGTTAGTGAAAGTGCTTTACTATAATATTTTACCAGGTCCAGGAAAGCTGCTCAGGAATGGAAATGAATTCCTCATAGACATATGATAAATAATGTATGTTTTTAAGCTAAATATGCATCGGTTGTGTTTTGTATATTTACACGTTTTAAGGCTTCCTTATTACCAAAGCCATATTTTTTAATGTTTGATTATTGCCTGCGTCGAATAATTTCAGGAAACGAATAATTTCCGGAGATCCCCCTCACACAGAACTAATTCTCATTAAAACTCTTCTGAAGCCTAATTTGAATTATTTTAACGTAGGTTTACATAACAGTGCTCTTTATGTTACCTCTTAATTTCCAACCTGTATTTATGGTATTAAATTTCACGGTAATAGAAAGTCGTGTGAGTGGCACACCAGATTACTTGTTGTTAAATTATGCTGATAATTCATATATATACAGATCAACGAATAAAAATTTACCTTTCGTATTCAGGAGGCCTCAAAATGTGATATTATACAGAAAAAAAATCGCTCTCCAAAAGCTACTTTGTTTACAGTGTGGGTATGAGAAATTAATTTTGCGTTCTGTGTCAGCAGCGTTTTTCGAAAAAAAAAAAAAAATGCAGCAAACACTTACACCAATTATTTTTAATAATAATAATAAAAAATGTTTACCTTAATTTTGGGTAG